>JAYXIM010000312.1:0-397521 GCA_037575425.1 Anastrepha fraterculus | reverse complement strand
ACAATCTTACGAATTTCCATTATAAAAGTCTTTGCATTTAAGAGAATTGAAAAGAAAAAAGTTTTCTATAAACATAACTCAGTCTAAGTTAGTGCACATCTGCATATGCACATCCGCATTTCTCATGAACTCGCTTTGCCACATGCAAACAGAAGCAAATACTTAGTTGCTCGCGCCATATCGCTGAGAAAAGGAAATGCGTGTGTGTGGGTAATACACACAAAATACAGCTTTTATGGCTGCGTTTTTGTTAATGACTTTTAAATTTTGTCGACATAGAAACGTAAAATAAACAATAAATGAATGAGACATTAGCTTCCTTCTCCATGAATGTGGCCGAACTCAGAACACACTGAAGAAATACATGCACAAATGGAATCAGTATATGTATATATGTATATGTATATGTACATAAGTACACACACGCGTATGCATGGAAAATCATTTGTGACTTATTTAGATTAAAACTGTTTATTTGAATATGGAAATACCGGGGACTAATTGCCAAATAAATTCTTCTACAAAATAATCGAGTAAACAATTCGAAAACTTGCCTAGAACGCCGCATAAAAATATACATCTCCATTTAGAATATATAAACGGACTTGCCGCAAGCATTTTCCCACACTGCCATATGGCCTCACCACCACAAGAACCACACGAACCGCAATGCCGCAAACACTCTGCGACCACTTAAATTTTTAATGCTTAAACAGCAAAGTAAATTCACACCAGAGATTTAAAAATCAATAAAGTCCGAATGCGCGTATCTGCAAAAAAAAAAAACAATCAGCTAAAAGTCAACACTGATGTGCGTGACAGGCAAACTGACTGTGATTGCAGCCATTCGACGGGTTAGAAATTTATTGTGGTTCTGGCATTTCAATGGTTTATCTGGTGTCTTGCGGCCAACAATAGCGTGCGCGTCTTCTTTTATTAATGAAATGTCTATTTATTTTCTCTTCCTCTACATTTCTCTGCATTCTTTGATGTTTTTTTTTCAGCAATTATTAAGCCCCGCAAGCCGCACAAACCAACTCAATCACACATGAAAATAGTTAGACCAACATTTGAGAAGATTGACAGTTGAAGCATACAGCTGTGACATAGCATTTATTGCATGTCATTGGATTGTGTTTAATAAAATTATTTTTAAAAAATATGCACAGTGAAAAATATATTGAAGAAAATCTACTCACGGATAACTAGAAAGGAGTAACTAATCAGCGCTATCATCAGATATTGGATTTCCAGTCGCTTTCATGTCCCAGATTCAACTGTGGAGAGTGACAGTACTCTCTGCAACACCCACAGCACTTCCAGATTGCCTAATACTGTATATGAGGCGAGGTCACTGGCAGCCGTATTCCTGAAGTCATAGGTAGGTAGGTAGGTAGGTGAAATACATAGCTGAAGTACCAGTCTAACACTCCTTAAGTAGTACTAAAGCGCTATTCTGATACCTTTTTGAGAACTCCAGCAGGCAGATATCTACAGCCAAACAGAGCTGTTGATGTAATGAGGAAAGTTGATTGCACTTAGGTTGGCGAACTGTCCTAGTTTGTCGAAGAAAGGAGCACCCAGTGAGCTTAATCGTCTGGCTACCAAGCCCGGACATTTACAGAAAAAGTGCTCAATAGTCTTCTTCTCTGAAAAGATCCCACAGCTTCTGCAATGGGAATTAATAAATTAGACCCAGCTTTTTTTCGTGAGTACCGATCGTCTAATGACCGGAAAGCACAGCTACAGTCTTTTATACTGGCGTGCAGTCCACAGGACTTTCTGCGCCCTCCGTCTATTATACGGCAGCCACAGGGTTTTCGAAATACCACACAAAGAAGTGCAGCTCCATCTGATCTGTGCTTTCCTGAGAAATAAGTTTTGCAATACCACTTTAACAACAGTTAGCGCAATACCGATGATCGGGTGGGAGACTTCTGAAACCAATTCAGTCGTCTCCTTCCTGGCGAGCTCATCAGCCGTTTTATTTCTGTCTATTTTCCTATGTCCTGGAGCCCAGATCAGAGCAATGCTACCTGCACACCCAAGTGATTTGATCCCCTCATTACAGGTTACAGGAGTTGACTAATTTGGGCCTACACCATGGCGTCGTCAGAGCCTTAATCGCGTTTTGCATCATCGCAAACACTTCTGCCTTCAAAACACTAGCAGTATTCGGCAATTTTAAGGAAATCGATAAATTGACCTGCTGGTATAGATAAAACCCCTGCTCCGACTCCCTATTCTGTAGTTAAGCCGTCAGTGAAGATAGCGCTAACATCCTCCAAACAGATTTCCCCCTCGTTCCAATACTGCCTGCTTGGAATGATTGCCCAAGTAGATATGACCCTCAAACTCCAGATAGAGAAACTCTTGTACGAAGCTTAGTTCGAATACGGTTTTAAAAACCAAAAAATGCTACCAGGTCCCTTGAGAGTTTGCGTCCAGATGCCAACGACCTATAATCTGATTGCACTTTGAGCAGTGATGGAAATAAAGTATAATATATAGCAAATCCTACGAATATGACACGAAAGAAAATGATTATAAGTATCGAAAAAGCGTCTCAGACTCGTGAAATGTATTAAAACCTCCCATCATTTTCCACCCATTCTCGTCATCTTTCTCTCCCAATAAACAAATTCAATCAGGGCGTAAGCGGATGCAAGCGGTTCTGGCTTCAATAGATTCGCCAAGCGTTGAAAAACGTTCGAAAATGTTTAGCTCGCATTTTATTTTTATTGTTCGTGAGCAAAAAGATATCATTAAGTGCCAAATCAGGGCTATAAGGCAGATGAATTATCAATGTGTGAGCCGATACGTGGGAGCTCGCGTTGGCTTAGTGAAGGATAATTCGTCTTTGGCTGTTAGTTCCACTTAATTCTATAAAAACTTCTGGCAAATAAATATGAAGCATGAAATCGAATCCTTTCCAACAGGTAATGAAAATCTGTGAATCCGTGTTTTTTTTTTTACATTTTCAAATCGAGCAAAATTTACGAAGTTACAAATATTTGCGCGCTTGTCGCTCCATGCTGGATTTCTATACTTGATTAGCTTCAAAGCATTTTTCAGGTACTTATTATTTTTGCACTCTTCGCTATGACTGTCTGTACATGGAGCTGAATAATATATCGCTACTAAGTAGTTTGGATATTAAAGTGCAGATAGAGAAAGCTTTCGTAGAGCGCTCTCGTGTTAAAAGGCCTTATGGACCTATGTTAAGACCTATGTTGATCATAAGACCTATATGATGATGATGATGATGATGATGTTAAGCGACCCAAGTATTTGAAGCCGTAGTAAATTTTTCAGAAAAGTGTTTTATTTGTAGGCTTGAGTATAATAAGAAGTAGACTAAAAATATTTTGGAAAAAAATTTATAATTTTCGGATCTGTTTAAAACTAAAAATTTTGGTATAGAGTTTTTAAATTGAAATATCTTCCATTAAAAAATATCAAAATTTAATTTTTTTTTATTTTTTATATATATATTTTATTTTCAAACGAAATGTTTAGAAAGAAATTTTAGAAAAAAATTTAAAAACTATTTTTTAGAAAAAAATTAACAAAAAAATTTGTTAGAAAAAAAAAACAAAAATTAAATTTTTAGAAAAGCATTTTAGAAAAAACAATATTTTTTGTTCAATATTTTTGGAATTTTTTTCGTCATTTTTTCTAAAAAATTAAATGGTCGTTTTTTCTAAAAAATTTAAAAAAATATTGAACAAAAAAATGTTTTTTCTAAATGCTTTTCTAAATTTATTTTTCTAATTTATTTTTATTTTAATTATTTTCTATAAAAATTATATTATAAAATTTTATTCTAATTTTTTTTTTTTAAGTTATACTATATTTTAAATATATTTTATATTATTATAAAAAATTACAAATTTTGATATTTTAGGATTTTTTTCGTGATATTTTCTAAAAAATGAAAAAAAAACTGCAAAAATATTAAAAAAAAAATGTTTTTTCTCAAATGCTTTTTAAAGTTTTTTTCCTAATTTTTTTTTTGGTTTTTTTTTCTATTTTAATTATTTTCTATAAAAATTTTATTATAAAATTTTATTCAAAATTTTGTTTTTTTTTTGTTTTTTTTTAAGTTATAAATACTATATTTTAAATATATTTCATATTATAACAATAATAACAATATTAACAATAATATTATCGATTTGATATTTTCGGATTTTTTTCGTCATTTTTTCTAAAAAATTTAAAAAGAATTCCAAAAATATTAAAAAAATGTGTCTTTTCTACAATGCTTTTCTAAAAATTGTTTTTCTAAATTTTTTTTATTTTAATTATTTTCTAAAAAATTGTATTAATATTTTTTTTTTTTTTTTGAAAAGTTATACTATATTTTAAATATATTTTATATTACCTATAACAAATAAAAAACTATAAATTTTGATATTTTAGGATTTTTTTCGTGATATTTTCTAAAAAATGAAATAAAATTGCAAAAATTTGAAAAAAATTGTTTTTTCTAAAATGCTTTTCTAATTTTTTTTTATAATTTTTTTTTTATTTTAATTATTTTCTATAAAAATTGTATTATTAAATTTTATTCTAAATTTTTTTTTGTAAGTTATACTATACCTTAAATATATTTTATATTATTATAAAATATAAAATATTATAAATTTTGATATTTTCGGATATTTTCTACAATTTTTTTTAATTAAAAAAAATTCCAAAAATATTGTAAAACATTTTTTTTTCTACAATGCTTTTCTAAAATTTTTTTTTCTAAATTTTTTTATTTAAAATTTTTCCTAAAAAATTTATATTCTAAATTTAAAGCATTTTAGTAATTAGGAAAGCAAAAGAGAAAAAAAAATGTTTTGTTCAATATTTTTGGAATTTTTTTGTTTGCCATTTTTGAACACCACTCACTCTCAGATTCCTTCCTTTTTATTTTCTTTTTTTTTTTGCATTTATAGTATAGCTGAGACGGTCCTCAGTGATTTCTAAAAATTTTATATTGGGATTCCCATAACTTTTCGAGTTATATTCAGACAGGAACAGCGTAGAATTGCTTACAAATAAACATCGCAACGCTTCAACCGACTTGCAAATGGGCAAAATACACGCCTAAGTATACCAGCACTTCGCCAGAGCTGCATTTCGCTGATTAATTGACCTGAACACTTGACTGGACTCTATAGTCTCTTTGTTATCTCCTATGCGCACTTTATATTCATTCAATTTGCAAAATTAACATATTTCAACATTCAAAAAATTTAGCATTTTAAACAAACTATATTTATATAGAAAAATTTGTTTTTACTTTTTGAAAATCCCTCCCAGTGCTATACAATCGCTCAGCATAAATGCAAACAGTTTGATACATATTTTTTTTTACCTTTGCTCACTTTTTTTACTCTATATGAAGCACTCGACATTGTAATAAAATAAAGCATTTTATTTCGAAGAAAAAAAAAGTTTTCATGTAACAAATTTGTATTCCACCTGCACAGCAAATCGTTTCAAGGCAATGCATAATCAATAGTGACTTTGACACTGCCGTTGTTCGAATATTCGAATGCCGTGCCTTATCGCGTTTTTATTGATTTGTTATCGCTTCGCCTATCTGTGTGGTGCAAGCGAATTGGACTGAGTTATACGAAGTACCAAACACTTTGCATTTTTATGAGTAAAATGAATTTGTAAATGAATTTGGTTTTTCTGTGAAACATTTCTTATTTATTTTAATAGTTTACTTACTAATTTCACTTACTGCTGCAAGAGCTCTAGGCGAGCTGACGATGGATGTTACAATGCTCCCGCGCGCTTGTAAACAATACTCTGGACTGTCATTTAACCAACTAACAGACAACTGATGGCCGCCAACCGAAAGAAGATTTATCCAGATGCCATTGAAACCATTAAAAACCAGATACCAGATACCACCAATCATTTTTTGTTTACTATTCGCCAGCACAAGTCTAGTACAATAATGTCCTTTGAAAATGTGTGCTTAAATATTCCTGAAATTTCTTACGGAAATATTTTGAAGAAAATGTATGCTTAAATGTTATGTATGTAGTAATACATACATCAACTCTTTGTTCCTCTTTATATTTTATAAATACGTAAAAATGCTTGAACTTCCCTTCTGTGAAGCTAAGTATACGCCATGACTACCTTAGTTTACGCTTCCGCTTCGAAATTTTAAAGTACTATAAAACAATTAAATTGTTAGAAAAATGAAAATCTGAGCATGCAGCATTACCACACAAAATTTGTAGTTTGACGTGCATATGAAATTTTTAATGGATAGCACATAATTGAGCTTTGTATCACGGTGTAATATCATAATATCATAAAATCAACCCGATTGAGATAAAGTAGTGCGCTTGTGGGCTCAGCTAGATCAGCAAACAAACAAAAAGACAAAATTAAATAATTTTGAAAACAATTTTTTCCCCTCCATTTTTCATTTCATTTTCATACATGAAACTAAATTTATTATTAATGGTACTCTCATTAAATTAAAATGTGGAATAATTTGTAGACATCGCAACGCAACAGCACTTTTGCGCATGAAACGCGTGACTAATAAAATGTGCGCAAAACAATTAAATTTAATTTTGCAGAGCAACTAAAAGCAACTAAAAAAGGTCGACAGGAACACCAACGTGCCACAGCAAGCAAGTGGAAGCCGTGCCACGCGTGACGTTGCTGATACTCTGCTTAAAAGTTGTGCCAGTAGTTTTATAACGGAGTGAAAGCAACAACAAAAGTGGTGTTGAAATATTTGTATAAAAGTGTACACAAAATTATATTAAATAACACTAAACAACAACTGCAATAAATGACGAAAACCGAGACTGTTGCACTGCTGCACTGCAGGATGCTGCATGGTACAGTGGGCGAGAAGGCTAATTAAGGAAATAATCCATTTAATATGAACCATTACTCTTTATCAAAAGGCAGCCTATCAGCTTTCACAATTAAATATAAAAGTAACAGTTTTCTTTGAGATGTGAATCTTGTTGATGTCTGCAAACGAGGTCGGAATACCTATTTTTAGGACGTGAAGTATCTTTGGAAACTTAAAAAATTATTGAAAAATAAAATAAAGAATTGTTTCAAGGAAATATATGTAGTATGATCTATATGGAGCACAGAAAAAAATGTAGAGACTGCTTCGTAATAGAAAAATGGAAATACAAGAAACAGTAAAAATTAATCCTATTAGCAATGCCGAGCGGACCAACTACTTTCATCAACTATATCACGAAGCACCTGGCGTGCATTTAAGTATACCACAAACAACAAATGCGTCCCGTACAGAGGTTAATATAGATGAAGTTAATGATGCTATCATTAATATAAAACATAGAAAGGCACCAGCTGAAGAACTTATAACAAATGAAATGCTTAAACATGGCTGTAAAAAATTACACCAGCAAATAACAAATTTATTCAATATCGTAATTAAAACTGGTGAAATCGCGCAAGGATGGCAAACCAGCATTACGATGCCCATATTTAAAAAAGGTGACAAAAAAGATCCACAAAATTATCGAGGCATATCATTGCTTCAACCAACGCAAAAACTATTCTCAAAGACATTATTGGGCAAACTAAACTCGTACTTGGACACATAGCAGGAACAACCAGGTTTTCGAGTAAATAGATCCACTGTAGATGCAATATATATCATTCAACAGATAGTGGAAAAGTCAATTGAATTTAATGTGCCTTATATGTGCCTTGTTGACTTAACAAAAGCATTCGACCGAGTCAAACTGCAAGATGTTTGGGCCAAACAAGGTATACCAGCAGACATTCGTACCGTCATTAAAAACCTGTACTGTGATTGCAAAACAAAAATAAGAGTAGATGGAAAATATATCAACGAAGTTCCATGCGCAAGCGGAATACGACAAGGAGACTCGCTGAGCCCAATACTCTTCGATACAATAATGGACCAAATAATAAAAGAAGTCAAGTCATTAGATGATATCCTCTTAATAACATGAGCATACCAATTTTATGTTATGCAGATGATGCCATATTAATTGCGGACTCTGAAGACAATTTGCAAAGATTACTACATAAGTTTGTAGTTACAGCCAAACAGGTTAGTATGGAGGTCTCCAGAGAAAACACAAAAGGTTTAGTAGTTGCCAAGAATGCGATCAGCTGCAAACTTGCAATAGAAAGGACGATGATAGAGCAAGTTATGAAATTTAAATACCTGGGGATAGAAATATCCAGTAACCGCGACACTATTAAGGAAGTCAGAGAGAGAGATGTATGCAGGGCGCACGTATTCCAGGTTGCATTAGGGATGTTGTATGGTGGAACAAATATATGACCACTGAAAGCAAGACGCGTATATACAAGACTGTAATAACGCCAATCCTGACCTATGGAGCCGAAGCACGAGCTGAAAACGCAAAAACAAAACAGCTACTGCGTACAGCTGAAATGCAAGTTCTACGATCCATCGAAGGAAAAAGACGTCTTGACTGCATTAGAAACGAGGTTATTCGTGACGAAACTGGCGTTAATGACGTAGTGAAGTTTAAAAGATCAAGAAGACGAGCTTGGAATGAGAACGTTTCTAAAGCTAATAACGATAGAATTAACCGAATAGCGAAGGACTATATGGTATACCATATGGAAAGCGCGGACCTGGAAGACCACCAAAGAGATGGCACGCAAGCTGAATTTCGACATCAGCGGAAGGACAATAACATTTCGTCATTTTGAATTTTAATAATACTTTGTAATTTATAACTATGTAATTGTGTGAAGAAAAACAGATGAAAACCTATAATAAAAGAATAAGAAGAAGTAGAAATAATTTCAACTCTTTTACTGGCCTCCAGATATTTGGTATATATTTTAGAGAAACTTTATTAAAATGTTGAAGAAATGCAGAGAGCCGGAAATTTTGGCGGCAGCTCAGAAACAGAATTCGTAGAGAGTCTACACACAAACAAATCATGTTTTCGAATAAATAGGAAACTACTTAAAAATAAAAATAAAAATTAAATGTACTTTAATAAGATTTAATTTAGAATACAAACAATGCTTAAAGCTCCTAAAAAGTTAAAAAATCAATGAAAAAATTACAAAAAAAATTAAATGAAAAGTTATTTTAATTAACTAAGACTCACTTACTTACTTTAGTCTTGGGAAAATAACAGAACATAAAGCCGGCATTCTTGGGTGCGCTCTACAAAGCAGGGTACATGGTCCTGCATTGTGAGGACAGCGCTCCCACGGGCTGCTTAAAAGCGGCTATCAATAATGCAATACCATGGGAGGGTGCTTGACTGTGGACCACAGAGGAATCAAAGACTCCTCACCCTCGCAGTGAGTTACTTTCCCAATTCCCAGTCCTTGGAAGCTCCAAAGATACTGGGCAAACTAAAGGCCTCCCCGTGGACATCTGGTGTACACTAAGAAGAGTTGAAAGAGTCTCAAAAGTAACACTGGTTCTAGCAGTAACACCAGAAATCAGCAGCCAGTTTGATGGAGTACAACGGAAGGGTAAATTACCGTCTCAGTCAAGTGACCCTCAAGCCGAAGGCTGCACCCGTCAATGCTGATACATTGCGGACAAAATGAAAGCTGTGGAGTTAGATGCAGAGGACGAAAGCACTCCATCCAACCCTAACCCGATAGCAAATACATGAAGTGTATCCAGGCAAATCTCCATTACGCTAAGGCCGGATGGGCCGAACTTAGCATGAGATTTGCTAGAGGGAGTTTCAACTTAAGGTTTATACAGGCGCTTCGTTGAACAGAGAACACAGTACAAAGCACAAAAGTGATCCATTACGTGGGCATAGCCAATCCAAGGGCTGCGCTTATCATAGACACCAACATTAAACATTTGCCATTTAATGAATTTATGCATGGCGACACGGCAACGGTACTAGTCGAAGTGGACTTTGATGGAAAGAAACAAGAAGCCCTTAATTGCCTCAGCCTGCTTCCCAGGGGACGCCGAAGTGGTACCGCCGCCAAACATCATAGGCTTAGTGAACTACAGTAAGACACACAATAAGATATTAATCATTGGGTGTGGGGGAGTACAGACACAGATAAAAGAGATGAGCTACTTCTGGGTTTCTAATACAAACAAATCTAACTATTGTAAACAAGGGCAAAAAAACAACCGACCTTTGCAAACGCTATACGACAAGAGGTTTTAAACTTGACACTCACAACTAACCACTCATTTGATATGTATGATCAACAACTCGAAAGTCTCCGATGAGGACTCAAAATCTGTTCATAAACATACTATTTTTAAAATCAAAGGACCAGTGAAGAGCGCAATGCTGTACAGAAGTCCCAAGGCTACTAACTGGAGCAAATAGTCAGAGCGCCTTGAATCCCAACTAACTACAAGCAGGCTTCCTATAAAATCGACAGAGGATTTGGATGCACCAGTTGTAAACCTGACTAACTCCATCATATCACGAAAGTAGTCCACTCAAGACAAAAACTTTAACAAAGAAAGTTCTTTTGCTCCCTTCTAAGGAGCTAGTTCGATTCCTCGGTATACTAAAAAGTTATAATTAAGTAATTAGGGGCGCGCAATAGGTCAATCTGGTCGCAGTGCATAAATTCCTTAGCCTTTCCCGTACAACCATTACCATTACCAAGATTCAGAATACGCATAGTGCCTTCCAGCCTTGCAAACTTCAAAAGAATTAAAAACAATTAAAAAAAAAATAAAAAAATTAATAAAAAACAAAACAAAAATTCATAATAAAAAATATTTTATTTTAATAAAACTCAGAACACATACCGCGCCTAAAAACCTCAAAAAACTCAAAAACAAATAAAAACTAATTAAAAAAAGAAATCAAATAAATAAAAAAAAAAAGTGCGTGTAGCGTAGTACACATAGCGAAGTAAACCTTTCAAGGCAGACAAAGAAAGAGGGAGAGATCCGAGAGAGAATGAGAGAGAGAGAGAGAGAGAGAGACTAGGTATCTAAATAAATTCACAACATTTGCAGAGAATACAAATAGACAAAATTTACAAAAAACGGAGTAGGGTCGACCGGTGTAGGTAAACACCGGACTCAAACCGTGGCAACAACGCGCGCTACTCCGAGCGTTTATCATCCGCACAAACGCAGCGATTCCAGGACCGCAGGACCGAAACGGCACAAATTACCGCAAGGCAATACCAATAAATCCGAAGCCGCACAAACACTAGCCAGGAAACGGATATAAGTGCCAAACAGTAGGCACCAAGGAAATATAACGCCAAAAAGTAGGCACCAAAAATATATTTCCTACAAGTTTACACCAACAAACAAGCGCCAAAAAGTACGCAGTGTTATTTCTCACCGGAAATTAGCAACCACGAGGAAAAACTCAGGAAAAATAGCCTAAGTGCATCTAAGATATATACATATGGTATAGCTCTCTCTCGGCCGCCGTAGCCGAATGGGTAGGTGCGAGATTACCATTCGGAATCACAGAGAGGTCGTTGGTTCGAATCTCGGTGAAAGCAAAATTAATAAAAACATTTTTCTAATAGCGGTCGCCCCTCGGCAGGCAATGGCAAACCTCCGAGTGTATTTCTGCCATGAACAAGCTCCTCATAAAAATATCTGCCGTTCGGAGTCGGCTTGAAACTGTAGGTCCCTCCATTTGTGGAACAACATCAACACGCACACCACAAATAGGAGGAGGAGCTCGGCCAAACACCTAACAGAAGTGTACGCGCCAATCATTTATTTTTATTATTATAGCTCTCTCTCTCCTTTCCTTCTACGTTATATCTTTTTTCTCTCTCGTGGAACGAAAATGCCCAAAACGTTGCATGACCTTGAAATTGTACGCTCCATTCTCGCTCGTCCATCGACGCCTAAGAAGTTTCACTTCAAAATCAAAAAAACACACGGTGCCTACAAAAATTAAAAACTTCAAAAAAGATTTGAAGATAATTAAAGAAAAGTAAAAAAAATTAAAATTAAAAATTAAAAATAATTATATATTAATCAAATACGTTCAGTGCCTAAAACCCTTGAAAATTAAAAAAAAAATACTTTAAAAATATTACAAAAAATAAAAATTAAAATACACTTATTTTAAAGAGATACAGAATATACGTCGCCTACAAATCCAAAAAAGTTAAAAAAGATAATTAGAAATAAAAATAAAAATTAGCGAAATAGAGTGACCAAGAAATAAAACCATTGTGTTTCAGCCTGCAGGCCTTTACGGTCTCACTTTGGAAGAAAGCATCAAGTGGTAGTAGACCAAACAGAGCATCTAATGCCGGACCTGAAATAGTCGGAAAAGTTCCGGTGCAACAGATGGTAACACATCGATGTAGTCTCGATAAATTCTTCCTAATACCCACGAGAGAGCGAGAGTCTACTCATCCAGACCACTGATTCGTTGGTGATAATAGGTCTTATCATAGCCGTGTAGATCCGTAGCACTTTGCTAGGAGAAAGACCCCTCTTTATCCCAAAGATACCTTTGCACTGCCAGAAAGCTGTCAGTGCTTTGGATGTATTTGTTTCAACGTGTGATTTCCAGAAAAGTTTACTATCGAGGATTACTCCAAGATATTTAATTTCTTTGGAGCCCTGGATTGTGACTCCTTTTAGCTTAGGCAGAACGAGTCCTTGAAGCTTCCTCCTTCTGGTGAAGAGGACAATACCCGTTTGTGGTGGGGTTTGCCGATAGCCCATTTGCACAGCACCAAGTGTCTATCATATCCAGAGTTTTCTGCACTTTCCTGCAGATGTTCATAAGCGAAGGGCCCTTTAAAAAACAGGCAACATCGTTCGCATATGCTTGTGTATAGACTCCAGCATCATTTAAGGTGGTGAGTAGAGGATCCATCACTGCACCGTACTTTTTTTTTTTTGTTTTTTTTTTAGTCAGGAGGTGTAAATCAAAATGTCTAAAACATCATCAAAGGTGCCGTCACACCAATGGTATGTGGGGCGTGCTCCCACTAACACTATAAAATTCATCCTCCTCGGCTAATTTCCACCCTGGAACCGCGTTAGCATTTCTTCAAGGTGGAGCCGCGTTTATGTCTATTGACACAACAGGTTCCTGCGTCCAGGTTCCGCTCCTGTGGGCGTATGGAGATTTTACGCCATCGATAGTATTCACTTCTCCCACTGGCTTCGAAAGCGGTTGTGGGGGAACGAAACATCGGAGAATATGCAATAGTCCGATACTCACAAACTATTGTCTTGTCTTCAGTTCGGTACTGTTGTGATTGTTTGGCTCAAGCGTCTGTGCCTGTGGTCGGTTTGTCTAAAACAGTTCATCTCCACTGTCCACCTGCTAGCAAAGGTACCAAAAACTTTGTAATCAACGAATAGGCTTTATATTTATAAGGTTGTTTGGTTGTTCTTTCCCCCTTCCTTTTCTCCTAAGAACTGTCGAGTTATGGCTTGGCTGGATTAAGCACATTGCATAAAAAATAATCTAGCTGGTCTTGCTACCTAATTAATTTAGTATCTTAATAGTATTGAATACTTAGTCTATCTTTCTGCGTCTACTGCTGCTGCCGCTGTTGTTGCTGCAGTACCAACTGCTGCTGTCGTTTCTGGGCTTTCCTTTACCAGTCAATGCGCTTGAGCCTCGTCACGACTGTAGCCGCGAATGTTTTTGCGGCGTCCCATTTAATGATGGTCGAGCACATATCCTGGACGAATCTTGCGTGGGATGGCGGGTGTTCGAATGCCTTCGCCAGCATTGCTCGTTCTTCACTGAAACGTCTGCAGTGAAAGGCCACAAGTTCTGCGCTCTCGACTGTATTCGAGCAACTCGGGCAAAAAGGGCCATGCACCGTACTTACAAACCTTAAATTGTTACAACAATTTATAATTTAATAGTAATAGAAAATAAAAAAAAATTATTATTTTTTTTTTTTTAAGAAAGATCACTCCTAAAAAAGAATACCGAAAAGGCAACCTCGTTATTTTCTAAAAACATATGAAATTAATTAAGTTTAGCCTAAGAGGACAGCCCACTTCGCCCACTGTGCGCTGTTGTTGCAGCATCAACATTAAAATATGGAGATGAGTGCGTGCTAGTACCGATGTTACTAGCACTACTGTTGCTTTTTATTATTGTTGTTAACGTCACTGTTATTGTCAGCGCAATTACAAACAACATTTACAACACCAATAAACTGAACGACATCACAGGTTCACTCACTTCTTAAACACAATAATTTAACTTCCGCCTTCATTGCTTAAACATTATTGTTGCTGTAAGTTGTTGTCATTGCGAGCACCGATACCCTCACCAACAACTACAGCAGCAGCAGCAGTTAAGCTAGCGCACTAGTAAAGGCAGTGACACACTCAGTTGCGGCCAGCACTCAGTTGTGGGAACAAAGTGTGAACTAAGAAAAATTACCTCGTTTGGTTTTTTCTGGGGTTTTTGTGCGCTTGTTGCCAGTTGTCTTAGCGCTCGTGTAGCAAAGTGAATAACAACAAAACGATGGCTTTCATGTAGTCAAACCAGTTGGTTAGTAGACTGTGCGGACATTTTGTTCCTCCGGCTAACCAACCAGCCTGTCAAGCGCGGAGGTCAAGTGGCGCAAGGTAAGTGATGGCCCAAGGCGCCAAAGTGAAGCTTCCGCGCGTAAATGGACAAGCAGTGCTAAGCAGAGGCAAAAGTGTGTACAGGTGTGTGAGTGTGTGAGGAGTGCGGAGGCATAAATGAATGAGTTGCATAATTGCTGTGAATGTAGCCACTGACGATGGTGACGCGTCGGTGAGCCAACAACGACAATTTTCACAAGCATCATCTTAACAACAACGACAACTACAGGCCATCACTACCTGAATGATAGAGTTTGTTGTTGGATTTTAAAGTCATCTGACTGTTGTTGTAAATCTTGGTTTGGTCATTGTGCAAAGGATTCTGCTGCTGTTCCTGCTACTGGCGTTAATGATAATGAATGTTTTTACTTCCTTTTCTTTACCGCCACAACAGCGCCTGATTGTACGTGTGTATGTGTGTATGTATGCATGTCGAATGCATGACAGTGCATGTACGTATAAGTACTAGAGCGGGTGGAATGCAATGCAACTCCAGAGAATATTTCAACTTAAATTGTAAAGTTCATTCAACAGTTAATACAAATTGACGGGAATAGAATTACAGATAACTTTTTATTTATATTATATTTGTAAAGAGAAGAAAGAGCCAAATAATAATGGACAGTTTTTTCTTTTGTTTGAATGCTGAATCGGAGCTATGGAATAGGAATCGAGTAAAGACACGTAAAGATTTTGAGATATAGAACAAAAAAGAAGTGAAGGGCCAGAAATATGGCTTGAAATAAGCAAATGTTCTGAACTTTATGCTCTACGAGAACCTTAGATTTTCAACAGCTTTTGGCTAAAAGCTCTTAAGTCAGATGTGTTGGTGCGATTTGGCTACATGATTATATGCCCAATGATCTCGGTGTCGGCTCATACGTAACTTTAGAAAATTCCACCTCCCTAGTCCGCATACCAAAAACAAAAACAAAAAAAAATGATATCGCTGTGTAAGAGAGAGATCCATATGAAAATTATACAACTGTTTATTTCAATTACGCCGAGCTCAGACTTCTTAGAAAGTAGCATCGGCAGTATCGGAAGAAAAACTAAGCCTCATCATCAACAAACTAATTGGGTATCAAAGGAGCTTCTGACTTGAAGAAGTCCTCATTTCATAGATTTTTACAGTACATAAGGAAAATCCACAATCGACCGGATCTTCACAATACGCCAAATCTTGGAAAAGACCCAAGAAAGGAGCATCAACACACACCATCTTTTCGTCGACTTCAAAGCTGCATTCGACAGTACGGAAAGGAGTTACTTGTATGCCGCGATGTCTGAATTTGGTATCCCCGCAAAACTAATACGGCTATGCAAGATGACGTTGATCAACACCAACAGCGCCAACCGAATTGGCAAGGACCTTTCCGAGCCATTTTATACCAAACGAGGTTTTAGGCAGGGTGACTCGCTGTTGTGTGACTTCTTTAACCTGTTGCTGGAAAAGATTGTTGGCGCATGCCGATGATATTGGCATCATTGGCTTTAACCACATCATTGGCCTTTCCAAAGTGAACGAGGAACGAGGATAAAACGAAGTACCTCCTGTCATCAAACAAACAGTCGGGGCACTCGCGTATCGGCACCCACGCCACTGTTCACAGTAATGATTTTGAGGTTGTAAGAGACTCCCGCCCCCAAGAGGAAGCGAGCAACCGCGGTAATAGTGCAGACACACCAAAATTTAGAGAAGTCCTCAACCATCTGTGCAATCCTTCTGACAGAAAAATGTGAAACCCAGATGGCGCTCTAAACAGTTAGAAGGCGTTGTTCCTAAGCAACGACAGGTGGTCATTCCTACTATTTAGGACTGGTAGCGGCAGCCTAATCACCTATTCCACCAGAAAGCAAAATAGATTAATGAAACCAACGAAATACTGAGTCTTGTCGAGGCCCTATGCTCCCGAGTAGAGTGAACAAAGAAACCAGCATTAACATCGATAGCAATGCCAGCCAGGAAATCCAACGAGAATCTCTCTTGCCAACAAGTGCTACTTTGGACTAAGTAGGCAATTGAGTAGTAAAGTCCTCTCTCGACGAATAAAACTAACACTTTATAAGGCACTCCTCATGCCCATCCGAGCGTATGGCGCAGAGGATTGGACGTTGACGAAATCCAATGAGACGTCATTTAGAGTGTTTGAGAGAAAGATTCTGCGCAAGATTTTTGGACCTTTGCACGTGGGAAGATGAGTAACATAGGCGATGGGACAATGAACTGTATGAAGTTTACCTCTACATAAACATAGCGCAGCGAATAAAGATTCAGCGGCTTCGTTAGCTGAGTCATGTCGTCCGAATGGATACAAACGCTCCGGCTCTGAAAGTATTCAGTGCGGTACTAGCTACGTTGGAAAGGTGAGGGGAGAAAGACTTAGCTTCAATTGATTCAATCGGTTGGCAGGAGAAAGAAACGACTGGCGCGCTTTGTTACACTCGGTCGAAATCGCGTAAGCTGTTATCGCGCCAATCAAGACGAAGAATTTGTAGAAACCTCTGGGAAACAAAATCGATACTCACCTTTTTTTTAAGGCAGACGAACCAACATGCGAAGAAAGATAGCTGCGCAACACCACATTGAAATTTATAATATTGTTCGTCGTGCCCATCACTACCCCCAAAGACGGAATTGTCTCTGCAAACTATGCAGAATTAAATAAGATTTTAAGCACAACCTGGATATAAGGTAAAAAATAACTCTAGCCGGCAGCCCCGTTTAGGAACTCGTTAAGCAATCAAAAGGCACAGCGCTCTCTAGGCCAACATTACTATTTAAAAGGTTCTAATCATTCCTATCATTTTATTGAGCCATGAAGCGTAGATGATGTCGAATGAACATGAAAAGAAACCCAGAGCGTTCGAAAGAATTATTCTACGCCACATCTATGGTAATGCCTCAGTTGTATTCGGTTGCTCTATCAGCTTTCGTAACTATGTTAGTTCTCTGTAACTATGTTATTTCTCTCACTATATTAAGCTCCGATTTAATTTTAAGCTTATATTGTATTTTGGGTCCAAGGTTGATAAAAACAAGATTGCGCCCATCAGAGAGTACGTGACGTCCCATTAGCTGAGTTGTGCAGTGTTGCCAACCATTTGCTCTTCGCAATATATTTAGTGCTTTTTTTACCCAAAATGCGAAATTTGTTAAGTTTGGTGCTTGTTTCGTTTTGCTTTTAATTTAAAGCTACTAAAACTGTAAGTTAAAAAAACATGTATTATTATACAAAGGAATGTTAAAAAAGGTCACTCTGAGAAGATTTGTTAGTTCTTATAAAATTTGATATTTTGAAAGTGAAAATTTAATTTTTTGTTCCTTTTAAGGTTAATGTTAGAATATTAAAACTTCTTCTCTCATTCTCTCAACTCTTCTTAACATTTTAAAAATCGTTTGAATTTGCGGAATGCGAATTAACATCATACAGGTGTAATCGTTTCTTTCGGTCCACAATCCTTAGTGGGACATAAGGCATCAAGAGTGTATTTATAGTAAAAATAAGCAACAAAATGCCAGAAAATGCTAAAGAAACCGTAACGACATTTTTACAAAAAGAGTACCTCATATTGTTACATAACCTGAAATATAGGAAGAAAGTCCTTCTCTTAACAAGACTTTTAACAAAAAACTCATAAATTAAATTGTACATAACCATAACACATTTATTTAATAAAAACCGCACATTTTAAAGACAATTTTTCGCACATACTAAGTTCTTCAAGTAATTAAAAAAAATTTGGTATTTTATTTTCTTTGAATAGGCATTTTAGTGCGTTTTTATATCCAAAGTTAGGCAACACTGCAGAAGCGAGAGAGAGATTTGACTGATGAAAGCAGAAGAACACCAACAACAACTGCAATCGCGGGCAATCGGACCAGATATCAAAAAAAGTAAAGCCAAATAAAACTAAGTGAATTATTGAACTAATGTTTAAAAAATGTATATTTTACAAAATTATAAACATTACATTTTAAAAGAATTAAGACTCTGAGAGTAAATAAAATAAAATAATAAAAACAAAGCTAAATCAAGTTACAAAAATTGTAATCTGGCCATATTGGTGCTAATACGATGTCACTCATTGTCAAATTTGCTGAGAGCAAAGTAACGGTATCACGATAGGCGCCATCTCATTATTCTTTCCATTATGATTTGGATCTTAAGATCATTGTTGAGTAAAGCACAAGTTCAAGATACGACCTGCATTTTTATTCTCCTTACTCCCGTATGAGAAGGGGATAGAAAAGCTCGAATAATAAGCTGTAGGAGATTTTTTAGTAGCATGCACACTATAAAGGATTAATTGGACAATTAATTCATATGTAAAAACCAAAAGCCACAATTGGCAGTGCTTTAGCTATTAAGTACAATAATTATTTATAATTGTTTTACTTTTAAATAAATAAATAATTACATATGTACATTCAAATGGATCGCATAGCAATTTTCGCGCTCTTTATCTTTCTGTGAGCAAATATGTACGAGAGAGAGAGAGAGAGTACTGAGTAAGCTGTTCACTGCTGTAAAACGCAGAAAACAACAATAACTGCGTTGGCTTGACCATGCGTTACAAATTGATTACGATGAATCCGCTATAAGGCACTGCTATAGGTAGATATAATGAACTGAAGTGCATTTATAAGAAGCCCCTCATAAGAGACATAATAAACTACTGCACAAATTCACTTGCTCTCACTTTAGCATTAAGCGACCTATTGCAAAGGGACACTGCTTACATCAATTGCACTGTAAGTCTTACAACAATGCCTCTGAACTGCAACGAAGCAGAAATGACACGAACAGGCACTGCTTGTTCGTATCTCGCGATAAGGCACGACACGCACTGCTACCTCTTGATGTTTGAGAGACAATACAATAAAAACATCAACACGATTGCCCAGCTCAAAAGCAATGTTTGCAAAATGAACAGAATGAACAAAATGGGCATATCTGCATAGAGCCAAGCATGCACTGGGCACAATTTTTCGAACTTAAATTGCAAATACTGGTTATTTTAAACTTCACTTTGAAAAAAAGTGTGTAATTTCTTCAAAAAAATTTTTTTTTTAAATCGATAAGTGGAATAATATTCCAAAAATTTATTTTTAAGACTTTTCTGTTAAAGTTATAATTTTTCTACCTGAAATGATGAAAGTTCTATAATTAATCTATATGATAAGTATGACAACCCATACTTATAATGGGCTCATCTTTTGCTACTATGTACGTAGCGGGTGTTTGTTAATCGGGTATATGTCCGCCAGGGCAATGAGTTACATGGTCCAAACGATCAGTCCCATTTTTGACTTGCCTAACCTTTTTAGACAGACACAATTAAGTCCATTGTACTGCACTTTTCTTTAAATCTCCCCGACCTCCGAAGAAATCTGAGTAGATCTTGGGGTGCCAAGGAGCCAAGGTGGTGCCAAGCCTCAAGCCTGATTCGAGCGAAGGCGGGGCAGACGCACGGAAATTGATCCTCCGTCTAATCTTCTTCTTCACATGCTGGGCAAGGAACACTGTCTGAGATGCTTACCTTTTCCATGTGCTTCGCTCATAGACAGTGGTCCGTCATCAGTCCAACCAGCTGTCTGCAGTCTCTTCTGCATAATGACAGGAGCATTTGCGACAGTCGCTCGAACATGGCCGGTAACATCAGCTTAGTCCATCTCCAGCGCCTCTCAACCTGCCAGACTTGTGGGTTGTAGTAACCCATTTGCTAACCGTGGCTTTGATGGCTGCAGAAGGGAATGGGAGAACGGGATCCGGGACAAAGAAGTTGGCCTCAGAGCCCAACCAGCTAAGGAGTCAGAAATATCGTTACCCACGATACCCAAGTGTCCTGTCTATCGACATAGTTCAGCCTGGATTTACAAGACTCGACTACCCCTGATGTGGTTGAGGAGCTGTGTAAAGCCCACTGAAACACAGATGCATGCATTTCAAAAACAAAGTGCAGTTTTGTTCCGCGAGATTCCACGTAGACACCAGAGCCGGAGCCGTGCTCGATCCTGGAGCCATCCGTGAAAATGCGAAAACAGTGTTTGCCGGGCTCATTTTCAGAGGTTGACCACAATTGAGCTTCTGGCAGCTCTGTATCTCTTTTCAAGCACGACTCTTGAAATGAAATTCTTTACAAACAGTTTTCACTACAATGCGAAAATCTTGTGCGTTGTGCAATAAAAATCAAAACAATTGCGAACTTCCTAATTGATCTTGAAGATCTACTATGCTGGCTTTTTGTAGATTGTATTCAGCCTCATTTTTACGAAATGTTCTTATAGTGAGGATAATCACTATTTGGTCTATTCACAAGTGGCTGAAGAACTTTTCCAGCTGGTGATAAGTATGCGTTACGCCTATAACATAACAAATGGGCTAAACTGGGCATGCACAGAGCATAGCCTTCACCTGAGTCAGCGATAGATAATCGAGTTGAAGATGAATCTGAAGGTGAAGTTCTCCAAGCCAAGCATATGGCTTATCACGTGAATACTAATAAGTTACTCGAATACTTGTCATATGGCTACCATATTCGGAGTCCTGCACTCTCTATAGAATCAATAGAGATGCGTAAGAAGTATACTGCAGTTGACATTTAAAGTGCGACTGATTCACTCTTGAAAAAATGCGCTTCGGGTCTGGGGAATATTTATTCGAGAACCTGGGCATAGTTTCTTTGGCACAGTTGATTGGGTTCGATGGTATAAGAGCATATTAGATCAAATCTAAGAAAATCTTCTGCTGGTCACCATAATGAGAGCCTGTGTCTGTCTTGCCAGTTAAATGTGGATAAAAATGCAGACCGTCTAACTTAGCCTAACCAAGCATGTGAGCGACAAATTAGATTCCTCACATTTCCATTGCCTATCCGACGGAAAAATTTGCGCCTAGTGGGTACCATTGGCTTAACGAACTTAAGGGAAATTTATCCTCTCAATGTCATCAAACACTTGATGCAATGGAACACTCTAAACAAAAATAATATTTTTTGAGAATAAAATACAAAATAGGTGAAAATTGTGGTTTCAATGACATTTTTGAAGTCATCTAATCCAGTTTTTCCACTTGATCACCCCACTCGGGAGCATAGGGTATTCTCTCGTACACGTATCTGGGCTGTTGTTTTTGCGCCGTCCCATGTGAGCTCGGTATTTGTCAGCTCACGCAACATTGACCGTCTCCAAGTATTCTTTGGCCGACTGCGACTTCTGTTCCCTTGCGCGTACCAGTCCAGTGAAATTCTCGCGATGCTGGTTTTTGAAGCGTATGACCTATCCATCGCCACTCTGCGTTTGATTTGCCATAGGATGGGCTCTTCATTCGTTGATCTCCACAGCGCGTCGTGGCTGATGGTGTATTCGGACAGATGTTTCGAAGGCATTTGTTGACGAAAGATTGTAGCCTCTGTGTGATGATTTAGAGACCAGCCATGTTTCGCTTCCGTACAACAATACGGACTTCACGCATGAGTCGAATATTCGTAGTTTAGTGCGCCTGGAGATTTTCGAACTCTCCCGAACGCCGCCCTTGCTTTGTTTAGCCTGCAATTGACATCTTCATCAGCTCCCATCTCGGCGATGATAGTACGGCCGAGATAGCAGAAGCTTTCGACAAATTCCAATGGGCACCCATCAACCCTTACATGTCTTGTTTTATTGTGTTTGACTCTCATAGCTTGGGTCCTGCCCGACCGTTCGTGCTACCGTGACTATAAGTGAGTTCCACTCCATCTACTCCATTTATTCCATACTCATTTCGGTTCTCCAAATTTTTTGCAAAATTCTACATAGAAGCAAAGTTTATGATTGGTTCTAGGGCCGCTACAGCTGGTTACGCTTAACATATATTTGGCATATCGGCTGACGGGTTCTCAGTTCGAATCAAACTTTTTGACAAGGAAACAAATTCGAAAAGAAACGCAATCTCGGCATGCAACGATAAACTTTTGAGCTTATTTTTGCTCTAGGAAAACCACCCAGTATAAGGCGATATAAGACCAAAGCGGCACTCGTTTACAGGAAAAAGATACACAGAGAAGGTAGATGTTAAAGATAGAGCTTAGCCTAAATCTGCCAAGGTTATAAATATGCGATGTACTTATATGCTTTTAAAATTATGATATTCCATTACTCTAATACGATGGTGCAGCGGGAACTCCAACCCACCTTAATGTACTTATGTATAAGTCTGCGTGGGGCACGGGAATATACATTCGCATGCACCGTTATCCTTGTATGAACTAACTTCGACTCTCTTCATGGTATGAGTATCCTTTTTTTTTGGTCACGTATTTTATGGCTTTTATTGTTTTTGAAAAGTTCAAGTATTTGTATGCAATTAAGGGAAAAAGTTTAAGGTTGTCTAATATGATTTTATTCTGAGGGTTCAAAAGAGTTGAAAAAGGCAAAGGTAGCAATTTCATGTAAGAGCATACATACATACATACACACACACATTTTTTGAATGAACAATGAGAAGGTGGCAGCCTGTGTAAAGCAGGTGAAACTGGTGATTCGTTTTGAATGCTTGGCATGTTTTAATGACATAATATTTGGTCACAGAAGTTTCATTTACATTGGAGAGGAGTTGCAGCGGAAGCCGAAAGCTGTAAGTTGAAAGCATTAAGAGAATATAAACTTTTCGAATTATTACATTTCATGGGGAAGAGACCACAAAGACAATTAACGACTATGCTGACTTTCGTTGTGCTGAAGGCTATAAAGTGGGCATGAAAACGACCACATTTATTAAAGATCAAAATGTTGAGAATATTTCAATGAATTGCTCAACGAAGAATATCCAAGTAACTAAATCTTAAAACTACCACACTCTTCTACGGTGTGGTTGTATGGTGCACAGCGCTCGAAAAACGGTGTAGAGTAGCCACAACTGATCGAGTCCAAAGAACAGCCTGCCTCCTGATAACAGGATGCTTAAGTACAACACCTACTAAGGCTCTAAATACGTTGCTTCATTTGTTCCCTATCGATCTGGCTCGCAAAGCGATTGCAGCGAAAGCAGCGACACGCTATATCGAAATGGAATAAGTATCTTGGCCATTCGGCCATACTGAACAGGAACACTGTTATCTCTTCCGACATAAACTATCATGTAAGTCTACCATCACCACCCTTGCTATTCTCCTGTGCACTCCCAACTAGGGAAGAATGGAAGACAAATCTTACCGAAATCAATGGCCCTCTGATTATATATACAGATGGTTCAAATCTTTTCCAATTCCCCTCACATCAATCTATCATTTAGATTACCCGACTACTGTAGCGTATTCCAAGCGGAAGTATGAGCTATCTGGTATGCTGCGAAAACTCTCTTAGAAAATAGAATATCACTAGAGTATATCCGCTTTTTCACTGACAGTCAAGCGGTCGTTCGAGCACTCAACTCCTCTTATACCCACTCAGATGTGGTTCGATCCTGTATCTTATCTCTTAACGAGATAAGTGTTCAGAATTCTGTCCAAGTTATCTGGATACCGGGCCACAGTGGATTCGAAGGTAACTGCAAAGCTGATGAGCTCGCAAGAGCTGGAGCTGCGCAATCAAATATTAGTAACTTACCCACAATCCACATTCCGCTCTCAACATGTAAATTGCTCAAAGACCGAGAATTTCACAGCATTGCTGATCGGAGGTGGCGAGTGGAAACTACTTGCGTTACGACCAGACAAATCTGAAACAGACAAAAACCCTTATAAGTCTTTCGAAACTCGAACTAAGGCATATAATATCTCTTATCACCGGCCACTGCCTTTTGGGCACTCACGCACGTCGGCTCGGGGTTCCTCAAAACGACCTGTGCAGATACTGCGAGGACGAAGATGAGGAAGTATCGAGCAGCCATTTGCTGCGCAGTTGTCCCGGCCTAGCCAGAAGTCGACTCGCTCTTCTAGGCTCTCCAACTATTGACAATCTTTCAGCACTCTCGGACCTGAAAATCGAATCTCTCATTAAATTCTCGAAACGAATTAATATTTTGGACCAAAATATATAATAAAAATCTCGGTTAGGTGGGGAAATCATATAAAATAATGAGCTCTAGGGCAACACAACGGACTCAACTTGCGGTCTATGTGGCACTCCGATGCGGGGTTACCCTTAAACCAAACAACCACCACACATCGAAGGCCCTATCCTGGAAATAAAATCAGAAGAGAGAGAGAGAGATCAAGGGTTATCTAAAATGGAAAAGGACAACGCAACAGAGCCAAGCAACATACCATCCAAGGTATGGAAAAGTTTGAAACCAACGGGCATCAGCTTCCTGCAATCCTTACTTAGTGCAAACCCCAAACATCTGGCTCGAAAGCCACATCCTCCCACTCTACTTATATAAGAACAAAAGACTGTGATAACTTCAGAGCAGTCAGAGCAATCGACGAACAAAACTAACACTCTAGAAGGCTCTCATCATGCCCGTCCTAACGTATGGCACAGAAGCGTGGACGAACAATCCAATGAAGAGTCGCTTGGAGTGTTTGAGAGAAAGATTCTGCTCAAGATTTTTGGAACTTTGCACGTTGGCAACGGCGAATATCGCAGGCATTGGAATGATGAGCTGTAAGAGCTTTACGACTACATAGACATAGCGCAGCGAATAAAGATCCAGCGGCTACGTTGACGGGTCATATCGTTCGAATGGATACAAACGCTCCGGCTCTGAAAGTATTTGATGTGGTACCAGCTGGTGGAAGCAGAGGAAGAGGAAGATCCCCTCTGCGTTGGAAAGATGAGATGAAGAAGGACTTAGCTTCACTTGGTGTGTCCAACTGGCGCCGGTTAGGACGAGAAAGAAACGACTGACGCGCTTTGTTAAACTCGGCCAAAATCGCGTAAGCGGTTATCGCGCCAATTAAGAAGAAGAAGAGAATCAAGCAGAATCACAGAATCATCAGATGATGATCGCCGAGAGGCGAATTTTGTTTTAGTAATATCTCAGGCTGCAGTGGCCTGTAAAGTAACCAGTTAACAGTTTTAAGTCTCTTCTGCTAAGTGAAATTAACTTTTCAGAAACTCCTCTGTTCGGTGTTAGGAATTGTTGCGCTTGTCGCTGACTGATAGAGTTTCGCCAGTGCTCAACAAACTTCTTCACTTCCCACCTCCTGAGAATTTCGTTGTAATTCCACAGAAGGGTACAGGACCAAATAGGGGCATGTTTTCTCCTATTTTTTGCGAGATGGTCTGCTATTTCCTTATGCCCCTCATGTCCTTCGTATGCAGGAACCCACCCCAGTAATAATGTGTTGATGTTCCCTAACATATTAAGAAGATTCAGATAGGTATGTACCATTTTTGAAGTGATTGTAGTTGATAGAGGGACTTTCAAAGCCGCCTGACAATCTGAAAGTATGTAAATGTGAGCTCCTCTCATTTTTCCACGGAGACAGATATCTCAATGTATTTCTGCCTGGAAGATAGTTGGGTAGAAATCTATTGCAATCGATTTTTTGTATGGAGGCCTATTGATTCCCGTCCCTGTTCTACCATTTTCTAATTTCGATCGATCAGTATACCATATCTGGGATTCGGATGTGAAGATGATAGAATTATTTTTCCAGGCCGCACGTTCATTAATGAGAACTTGAAAGTTCCTCAAGAAAAGAAGTTGATAAGTAATTCTTTCAAGATTTGGGAGCGCGTGATAAATAACAGGCAACGTGAGTTGATCCCGATCAGTAAGAACCAGTGTGGCTTCATCGCAGGCAAACCTATTACAGAGGCAATCCACACAATAAGAATACTGAGGTAAAAGTACAGAGAGAATAAGAAAAACCTCAATTTTATTTGTATTGATCTGGAGATGTTGAGATGGTCAGCCTCGCTCACTATGATGGACAAAGTGCCTAATCAATTCATTCGTGGAAGCCTGAAAATCGCGCCGATTGAGCAAAAAATACAAGAAAGTCGTCTGTGCTGGTATGGACATTTCCAGAAGAAGCCTGAATCAGATATGACAAAAACGTATGAAACATCGCCATGGCGCCCAGGAAGCCAGGTCGACCACAACTGAAATGGGCGAGGTAAATACAAAATGTGACATGAAACATGCGAACTTAAACACCGATACGAGCCAGGATTGAAGAGTTTAGAGTTTATGTACTACAAGTAGGAGAGCTGACCCCAAACGAAGTGGGATAGAAGCAAGGAAGAAGCAGATAGCTGAATGATAATCGGCTGTAAGGATCACAAAGCGGCACAAAACTACACTTTGCTCTTGGAGTACATGCATCTGTGTTCCAAGCGGAGGTATATGCAGTTCAAGAAGCGATGAACCTTGTTGTGGAAAACAGATGGCGAGGCAGATCTATATGTGACTGCAGCGACAGCCAAGCTGCGTTCATGGCCGTAGACAGCCCCGCAACCGGTGGTAGAGTCCTGTAAATCCAGGCCGAACTATGTCGGTAGACATTATATCCTGATGCTAACATGGATCTCGGGACACGTGAGTATCATGGGTAAGGAGACCTCTGACTCCTTCCAGATCCCGTTCTGCCACTCCCTTCTGCAGCCATCAAAGCGACGGTTAGCAAATGGGTTACTACAACACACAAGCGAGCTTGGCAGACTAAGATAGGCTGCAGATAAACTAAACTGCTATTACCTGTCATGTCCGACAGACTGTCGCAAATCCTCCTGTCATTATGCAGAAGGGACTGCAAACAGCTGGTTGGACTGATGACGGACCACTTTCTGGGTGAAGCACATGGAAAAGGTAGGCATCTCAGACAGTGCACTCTGCCCAGCTTGTCAAGAGGAGGATGAGACGGCGGACCACTTTATGTGCGTCTGCCTCGCCTTTGCTCGAATCAGGCTTGAGGTCTTTGGCACTGATGTGTGAAGAAGCGACTACCTTGGGTCCCACAAGATCTACTCAGATTTCTTCGAAGGGCGGTTAGATTTAAAGAAAATTAAAAGGGATCCGAGTGCAGGACTTATGTGTGTCTGAGTGCTGTACTTGCTAGTCCGTCTCGACAAAAACAAAACCAAAAAAAAGGATCACAAAAGCATTGGAAATATTTTTAAGTGAAATCAGTTTTTAAGCTTAACATCGTCGGGGTGAGCTTTAGCTTCGTCAATTATACTCTTCCACTTCACTCGGACAAAAGCTAGCATCTTCCAGTGTTTACTTTGACCTACTTCAAGCCTTCGTTGATGTTTTGTAGCCACGTCAGCCTTTGCATTTAGTGTTGATTGAATTATAATTTTTGTCTTTTTCTAAAAAGAAAAGAAAAGCAACAACAGAATAGAAGAAGACAAAAGAAGCCTTTCAAGCGAGGATATCTCGAAGGTCGTGACTTGTATAACCGGTCATTGGTTATTGGCAGGCATTCCTTGTGAGTAGGAGTTTTCTCCCACGAATATTGCAGAAGTTGAAGAGATGAGGAAGAAATGGTTGAGCCCATTCTTTGCAATTGTATAGCCTTAGCTATTGTAAAAACAGAGCAGGTTTTCTAGAAAAATATTTCTTCAATTCTCTTACGAAACTGTCTGGTGGGGATATGGGACTAATCCTACGCTTCATAAGAGCCACAAATGGGCTCCACGAAGAAGAATAAATGAGGTTTCCGTGTCGCACAGTGATATCAAAACGGACCTGTAAGGTCTAAGTGAGTTGGTCGTACGGATCGACTACCATCTAACCTAACCTAACTTAGTTTCTAATATTACGATTACAATTGGATTTCAATTAAATATTTTTCAAAGAATTATAAATTTCCCCTAGATGGAAATCGCCTCCTTTCCTATGCAACTGATGATACCTAAATTTTTTCGTATTCAACTCTTCACCGCCTCCTCATTGGGTTTCATTATCTTTACCCTGACTTCAAAATTCATAAAGATAAAGAGTGCAAATACTTAGACAAAAATACTCCAACTTGTATTCGTATTCGAAGTTCTGCCGCCGCTCTACATCACTGGCTTAAACCGAGGGAGTAAATGTCTATTATTTTTACATTGTTTGCCGTTTGGTAGTTGAATAAGCATTTACTTTGGCAAGTCAACTGGATGACATTTGGGAAAATCAAGCAAAAAACTACCAAGCTACACCCACACACATATATATAGAAACACACATTTGCACTAGTGGAAGTAAACATACTTTTATAAATGCTGTGAGTTCTTGGAAATAAACAATTTGTACAAGAGAAATAGAGCTACACACACACACATACATACGTAGTTGCGAAACATGAAACTAACTTACTTGCCTAGGAGTATATGTACAAATTAATACAAGTTGAAATCCATTGCTTGCTTTTGGCTCAATATGTAAACATTCATATCCGTTTACCATGTCAACATATCAAAAACTTCAAATTTCCCACAAGTAAATATTTTAGTTAAAGTTTTGAATGAAATGTATATCCATCTACATGTGTACATACGTTTGTCTGTGCGCGCAAATGAAAGTACGCTGCTGTGAAAAGCTAAGTCACATGGAAAACATTCTAGTTGGATGGAAAAATTCATACTAGTTCGGAAGTGGGTAGAACTGTACCAGTTGCAAAATCCGCTATTAGAGGTTTATGCAAAATAGATATTCTTCTATTAACACTGTGAAGGGAAAATCTCAACTAATCAGCAAATATTTTAGTTCAAAAACTGGTATTTGATGGAAGTCAGTCATGGAAGGAACTCATACTAGTTTGAAAGTGACTAGTGCAGCACCAGTTGCAAAATTATCAATTATAGATGCATTCATTTCTTCTATTTCTATTCTACAAGCATTTTATGGTCGGACTAGTCCCCGTGAGACTAGTATGGGACCAGTTGCAAAATTATCAATTAGAGATGCATTCATTTCTTCTATTTCTACTCTACAAGCATTTTATGGAAGTAGTCAGCCTAGCTCTAGTGAGGCTAGTATAGGGCCAGTTGCAAAATGAACGATTAGAGGTGCCTTCAATTATTCTATTAATGCACTATAGTTAAAACTAAACTAAAAATATAAACTACTAAACAAACTAAACTATTCATCAAACATTATGCTTCTGGAACTGGTATTTGATGGAGGGGAGTTATACTAGTTCGAGAATGACTAGTATTCATTTCTTCTAGTGCTGCTCTATTAACATTTTATGGAAGTAGTTGGACTAGTCCCAGTGAGAATAGTATAGTACCAGTTCCAAAACAACCATTTCAAGCTGTTTTCAATTCTCCTAGATCCAAACTACTCATCCCAAATTCTTGTTCTTTACTAGTCCAGCACGAGTTGCACAATGATTGATTAGAGGGGCATTAATTTCTTCAATTCTTATTCTACAAACATTTTATGGAAGTAGTTGGGACTAATTCCAGTGAAACTTGTACAGTATCAGCTCCAAAACGAGCATTTCAAGCAGTTTTCAATTTTCCTAAATCGAAACTACTCATCCAACATTTTTGTTCTTTACTAGTCCAACACAAGTTGCACACTGATTGATTAGAGGGACATTAATTTCTTCTATTCTTACTCTACAAGCATTTTATGGAAGTAGTCGTACTAGTACCAAAAAGACTAGTCTAGTTCCAGTTGCGAAATGAGCAATTACATGTGTACTCAATTCTGCTAATTGATGAAGCAAGTCATACTAGTTCGAGTATAACTAAAGGGTGGTTAAATTTAAAAGGCCGATGTTGAATGTGAACTCCACCTAAACGTCAACGACACCGTTGGACTTCTTTCTTTGGGGTTATTTGAAAGAAAAGGTGTACATCGATAAGCCAGTAACAATTCAAGAGGTAAAGGATGAGATAATTCGGCACATTAACGGCATAGAACCTGAATTATGCCTCAGCGTCATCGAAAATTTGGACCATCGGATGGAGGTGTGCCGCCAAGGCTGCGGCGGCCATTTGGCCAATATTCTAAAAAGAATTGTATTTATTCAAAATCAACACCGGCCCTTTAAACTGAACCACCCTTTAGATAAGGGACTATTTGCATTTGGTGGTCTTTGGAGGTGTGCCGCCGAAGCCGCGGCGGCCATTTGGCCAATATTTTGTTCCATACGTAATTGAGTCATACCAATTTTATCATAATAAAGAAAAATGACAATAATTTTCTAAAAAAATTGTATTTTATTCAAAATCAACACCGGCCCTTGAAACTTAACCACTCTTTAGAATGGTACCAGTTGCAAAATGACCTATTAGAAATGTACGCACAACAAATATTATTTCATCACTGCAAATAGAAATACTTTAAACGTTATGGATACTTACTGACTGATTTATATGGCCTGATCAAGGATCACAACCCTTTACCGGATTAACGCCGACTGGAACAAGTTTCGCCAGGCGTCTCTGCTTTGCAAGCGATGATAGGTTCTCTCGAGTCATTCTATCAGAAGCATCGGAGGTCTTCCCCTACGTCTTTGTCCTCTAACTTGCCATCTCAGCACCATCTTTGCTGGAGCTTTTGCATCCATACGCTCGACGTGGCCCAGTCGTCACAAGTGTTAAATATTGATGCGCTTTACTATATCCACATCGTCGTAGAACTCATACAGCTCGTGGTACATTCGATGGTAGTAGCTGCCGCCAACACGAAGAGAACAGAAGATTTTACGAAGCATCTTTCTCTCGAATACCCTAAGACCGGCTGCATCAGTCTGCGACACTACATAGGCCTCAACGCCATGGATAAGATAAGTGACTTATATGTCAGGCGAGAGAGGTCTCTGCAAACATATGCGTACTGGCACCAAAGTAACACCTATTAGTGAGCGTGATTCGTCGTTTTATCTTCAGCCTAACATCGTTTTTTGTTGTGACGGCGGGGCTAAGATATATAAATTCCTTAACAATTTCAAATGTCCGCTGAAATGCTGGATCCAAGACGCCGTGTAGCTTCTCTAGTGGGCAGTATATGCGTCGTCTTTCCGTCGTTAATCGCCAAACCAGCTCTAGTTGACTCTCTTTCTCTCTCTCTCTCTCTCTCTCAATGTCATCAGCATATGCAAAGCGTTGAACACTTTTTGTGAAAATAGTGTCATTTCGATGAATACCGGCTCTCCGCAGAACTCCTCCCATGAGGTATTTGAAATGATCGCCATATACATACAGGATCGCTTTGCCTGAAACCTCGCTCGGTATTGAAAGATTCGGAGAGATATTTTCTTACCTTGCCATAGCTGAACGGATGCTCAATGCCATTTTGCAAAGCCGAATCAGTTTTCCGGAAATACCGAACTCAGACATTGTGGCGCATAGGCGGTCTGTTATCGCTCTATCAAAAACAACCTTATAATCGACAAATGACTTAAGGGGGTATTCTGGTCTAGAGCCCTACTTTTTGGGTATTTTTCAAACTAGGATAAAAGAAAAATTAAAAACATTTTTAGTATCCATTTTTTTATATAATATTTATTGATGTTTAAGGTATATAAAAAAAATTAAAAAAAAAAAAAAGGCAAAAATTCATCCAGTGACAGGTCGGTGAAGTAGGGGTTGCTAGTCAAACAGTGCTCCCTGGTTGACATGATTCCAACCCTTGTAGTGATCTAAATCGAACAAACAAAGAAAATTCTTAATTAGTAAAGATGTCGCTACATCTTGAGCCTCGGCCGAAAAAAAAAAATAAAAATTCACAAAATGGCGCCTACTTGAAAAAAAAAAATTTTTTTTACCCCTGTTTTTTGACCTTTACGAATTTTTTAAAAATACTTCAAATTAAAATTTTTCAAAATCCAATGCTCCAGTGATAAAGAGATGTATGAAAAAGATTCTCACCAAATTTCAAAGGGATCGGTCAGATATGTAGAACTTCAGATATCGTGTCAACCACCTCAGCAAAAGGAGTTTTGAGAAAAACGCGTTTGAATTTCGCCGTCCGCTCAAACCAGTCTAGCTGTCGCGTCACTAAAATAGTTGTAATTTCGAAAATAATTCGAATTTTGCAAAATCCTTTTAGGGAGATATTTTTGAATACCTAGACTATCGAATTTTGAAAAAAAAAAATTTTCGATTTTTTCAAATTTCTAGACTAGAATACCCCCTTAACCCATCAGTCGTTATTATTTTCATGGATTTTTTCCACGAATTGGCGTAGTGTGAAAATCTGGTCGCTGGAAAACTTTTAAGGTCTAAAAACACACTGATAAAACCCAAACAAAGTTTTGGCATAGTGTGAAGATCTGGTGTATCTTTCAGGTCTAAAACCACATTGATAAAGCCCAATCAGCGTTTTGGCGTAGTGTGAAGATCTGGTCGCTGGTGCTCTTTTCAGGTCTAAAACCACACTGATAAGATCCAATCAGGGTTTTGGCGTAGTCTAAAACCTCACTGATAAGCTCCAATCAGTGAGTTTGCATATGGTTTTAGTCTTTCACACAATACGCTCGACAGAATCTTATATGAGATGGCGATAAGACTGATCCCCCGTTAATTAGCGTAGATCGCCTTTTTCAATACAGGACAAAGGAAACTGAGATTCCAAGCATTGGGCGTGATTTCTTCTAGCCATTTTTACCGCCAGTGTTGAACTTTATGGATACTCGAAATGATAATTAGGCGAATATAAATGTTTATGGAGTCAATCTTAAAATGTTTGTATCCATTATGAACCAGTTCTTGTCTGTATTATACCTACTTAAGAAAAATATAAAAACAAAAAATCGATTTTTACAAAATAAATCAGCCACAAAAGTTTAAAGTTTTATTATTTCAAGATCTAACCTGCCAGATTCTTACGGTTAAAGTTCTATACAACCGTAAGTTTTTCTCTGATTTGCTTAAGTAGTATTTAGCTGTAGTAGAAAGCAAAAATCAAATTTCGAAACTTTACGCCAAGGGGACCTTAAACAAGGCATTTGAAAAAGCGTTTCGCGATATGGCCATATTAAAAGTACCAATCACTAGTAAAGAAAGAATATAGAGGGTGGTTAAGTTTTAAAGGCCGATATTGATTTTGAATAAAATACAATTCTTTTACGAAATTATTGTCATTTCTCTTTATTATGATAATACTGATATGGCTCAATTACTCATGGAACAAAATATTGGCCAAATAGCCCCGCGGCCTCGGCGGCACACCTCCATCCGATCTTCCAAATTTTCGATGGCGCTGAGGCATAATTGAGGTTCTATGCCGTTAATGTGCTGAATCATCTCACCCTTTAGCTCTTGAATTGTTGCCTTTTCTTTCAAATAACTCCAAAGAAAGGAGCCCAACGGTGTCGTTGACGTTTAGGTGTGGTTCACATTCATCACCGGCCCTTGAAATTTAACTGCCCTTTAGATGGCGAAGAATTTCAGCTGCAGACCAAACTGGTTCTAAGGTAGTTCTGAACTAGTAAGTTTGACTGCTGGGCTTATGCAAGTGTAAGTATGTATTGGTGCACATTTAAAACTAACAACAGTAAATTGAATTTTGCTCGATTAGTCTTTAGTCTTGAGACTATGAGAAAAATATTGCAAAATATCCAAGAAATGTGAAATAAATGGAAAATAAATGGGAAAGAAATCAATTTCAGCATTTATGCAATAAAATCATCATCTATTAAAAATCATAATTGCGTTAATTTCAGCAATAGCACAAATTACACTAGTTTACAGCGTAAAAACCACAAGAACCATACGATTAATTCCAATGTGAAATCATTCGCTAAGGCCAAAACTTCTCGTCATTATTTTACATGCAAATCGTGTGGATACAGAGTAGACAATTTGGATGCGATGTTAGTTGATTCATGTCGACCATTGAAAACAGATTACTCAGAATTTGTTAGCGACAGCGATTGGAGAGCGCCCATCTGCTGTTACAGCGGCCCAAACCATTATCTGGGGCTGGGGGTGCTGCCTCCTGGCGAACAATCGATGACTCAAATTCTCGTATGAACGGACGATCAAATAAACCCTATAGTTTTGGGAGTCTACGAAGTGCTCAATTTGAAAGCTTTTCTCGGTCGCAAATTGACCGCTTTCGGCCAAGCGAAGCAACTCCTTCGCCCGCTCAAGTCTGACTTGTTGCTGCTTTGGTGTGAGATCATGCACCTTTTGGATCTTGTAAGGGTTGACTTTAAGATCATTTTTCAGTATGCGGCGGATACTACGGTGAAATATTTTCAGTCCTTTCCCCATTTGATTTGCACTTCGACGGGAATTTCGCTTTTGTTGCTTCTTCACTTTTTGAACCATTTCACGTGACATGGCAGTCTTCTGATGATCATCTCCATGACGTGTTGCGATACTACCAGTATCACGGTAACGAGTAATGGAGCGATAAACAAAAACTTACGCCGGACCCTGTAACAAACGAAGCGATAAAACAGGTGAAAGGATGGCTGGAGCGAACGGGGCTGAAACTGGCAGCGCATAGAACAGAGGCGGTTCTGATAACAAGCCGCAAAAAAGTTGATGATATGAGAATCAGAGTGGGAGAGCAAACTATACGATCTCAATCCGTACTGAAATACCCAGGCGTCATGATCGACAGCACACTAAATTTAGGGATCATATTGACTACGCTATAGAGAAAACGGCAAGTATCCAAGCGGCACTCTCAAGAATTTCACCTAACATAGGTTGTCCAAAGTCAACTAGCCGGAAACCGCTGACGAAGGTAGCCACTTCAGACCTCCTGTATGCAGCCCAGTCTGGGCAAATGCGGCGAAACTGAAGAGACACAAAAAAAACCCACTGTCTGTTTATAGATTAAGTGCCCTAAAGGCATGTTGCATTTACAGAACCATATCGGTTGATGCAGCGTTTGTCATAGCTGGCGTGATACCAGCGGATATACCATACTCGCGAACGAGATGATATGAGTCTACCACAGATGTGCAGCTGGAGCCGTTGTAAATAAAAAAATCGGTAAGAGAAGAAGAATGACTTGTTTCACTAATAAGGTGGCAAGAGCGATAGAACACCTCCAGTAGAGGGCGATGGACCTATAAACTGGTTCCTACCGTACGACTATGGCTAAAGCGGAGTTTTGGTGATGCAAACTATCAGGTGACACAGTTCCTTTCTGAAAAAGCTATATACATATGTAGCTAAACAGCCCCGCGAAGTAATACGTTGAAGCAGTTGCGTAGAGAAAGTACTGAAGGAGAAGGAGTTGCGAGTTTATTACGTGGACATACTGCTTTGCAAGTCCAGCGCAGTAAGATAATCATGGAAGAAGCGTAATCCAGAATGAGGTGTACCTTTAGCAAGCATGAATCTATGAACGATTCCTGCTTCGATCATAGAGACAAAAACACATTCATACATAACATTTATCTTGCATAACATCATCAACTCCTTTTACGCCCAATGGAACATAGGGCCTCTTATATATGATATAAACATTCTTCCGTTTACTTCTTATTACACTCAATCGCACAAATAAATCAATAGAATCATTTAGAAGAACTGGCAGCAATTTCCATAATACTTGAACCACATGGCAGGCAATCGCTCGTCTCAATTGAAACATTATTAAGCTCATGTCTATTGATGTTCCCATATCTGACGTGTAATGCCACTATCAGATAGAATGCAATTAACTCATTGCAGTCGCTGTTTGCAAGGCCTCGGCGGCACACCTCCATCCGATGGTCCAAATTTTCGATGACGCTGAGACATAATTGAGGTTCTATGCCGTTAATGTGCCGAATTATCTCATCCTTTAGCTCTTGAATTGCTGCTGGCTTATCGATGTACACCTTTTCTTTCAAATAACCCCTAAGAAAGAAGTCCAACGGTGTCAAATCACATGATCTTGGCGGCCAATTGACATCGCCGCGACGTGAGATTATGCGGCCATCAAATTTTTCGCGCAAAAGAGCCATTGTTTCGTTAGCTGTGTGACAAGTGGCACCGTTCTGTTGAACCCACTTATGGTCCACATCCATATCTTCCAATTCGGGCCATAAAAAGTTCGTTATCATCTCACGATAGCGAACACTATTCACAGTAACTGTCTGGCCGGCCTCATTTTGGAAAAAATACGGCCCAATGATGCCGCCGACCCATAAACCGCACCAAACAGTCACTCTTTGTGGCTGCATTGGTTTTTCGGCAATCACTATTGGATTATCATTCGCCTCAATGCGGCAATTCTGCTTATTGACGAATCCACTGAGGTGAAAATGTACCTCATCACTGAAGATGATTTTCTTCGGTATGCATTTTGATTTGAACGTCCGTTTTCATAATTAGCCTAAATAACTCTAACGCATAGCTCGATTGTGTATCTTTCCATGATTCAAATTGAATTAATCTGAAATTAAAAAATGTCAAATGAAATGTAGAAAAAACTTGACTTTTAGGGGTGGTTCACATTCAACATAGCCCCTTGAAATTTAAACACCCTTTATGAAGTCTAAGCGCAAAAGCCGCGGCCACGTGTTTTCTTTCCAGATTTAGAGCATAGATGTTGACTAGCACCTCAGGCGCTTTATTTGGATACAACAGGTGACTGGCAAATGAAACGTATCTGCTAATATCATTTATAAATAAGACAACAAGTAAGCAGCCCAAAACACTACCTTGAGGTACCTCAAAAGTGACAATGAAGAGGGCAGAAAAGCCTCAATTGTAAAAAGACAACTCCATTCACTTAGATAAGATTTTAAAGGAAAACCGAGTGAGAGCCCAGTTTACGCAAAAGAATTCTATGCAACACAGTGTCAAGGGCATTCCAAAAATCAGTGTAGATGCAATCAACTCTAAGATCACACGAAAATGATTCAATACAATATTCACTCAAAACGGTTAGGTTGGAAACAGTGGACCTACCTGTTACAAAATCTCGCAGGTTGGAAGAAATTAGACATTTTGTAGCAAAGTATAATTTTTTCTTTAATAATAGTTTCGAATAGTTTAGAAGTAGTGACAGCTTTGAAATTGGTCACATCATTCTTATTACCACTTTTAAAAATTGGAGATTCCGTCTATTTATTGAAGATAAATTTTAGTGGAGTTGCAATGATGGAACACTTCTTGAATAGAAGTACCGAAAGGCCGTCCACACCAGGCTGATCCGAATTACAATATCAATATTAAAGGCTGAAAACTGACCAAATTGGGAGACTGTATAAGAACCAGTTTGATTGAAAAACTGGGCAAATAAATTGATTGTCTCAAGAGAAGAGTTCGCTACTTTATAATCCAGACGAATAGCAGTTGGTAAACTCGCTCAGGACTTGTTGCATTTGATAAAGTGCTCTTTCGGACAGTCTAGTCAAAAATACTGATCTTTAATACAAAAATGAAAGTTATTAGTTTTTATGGACTTTTTGTAAAAATTATTACGTAGATGCTTCGGTTTTTTAAGCTAAAAAAAAAGTTATATAATTTTCTAGCAAGATGTATACCTATAGATATGATTAAGTTTAGTTTGCGCCGACCAAACGGAAACTCTGGAAAGTCCGACCGCATCCGATATATTCACCAGGTATTTCTCCTTACACCTGTCACCCGTTTCGGCACATAATCTTTGAGAGCAGTTAGTTATACCATATGAAGATATTCCGACGTGAAATACGGGAAAAAGTAGTGAGCAATATTCAACAATACTTTGAATAAAAGTCCACTTACGATTCATTTATAATAAATGTTTTTTTTTCTAATAAAAATTTTAAATCATTTATTTATTTACTTATTTATTCATATCATAATCTAAAAAAATTGTGTTTCTTACAGACTGTGAAAAACAGATTAATACTGAATAATGCAATCAAAAATAAATTAAACTCTTATAACACCGTGCAACACTGAAAATACACCTGATAAATTACACACTGTAGGTTGTTTATATGGTCGAATAATGCATAAAAATATTTTTGTTATATTTTTTGTACCCTCCAATGCGCGGTAATCTACAGAGAAAAAATATTCAATAATGCTTAGAATTTAGATGAACAAGTCATTTAGTAACATTTTGAAGTGATTCTTTGTTGAAGAAAGCCATTTAAATTCTCGCAAAGTCCTAGAAATCAGAGGATTGGCAGCTTAATTAGCTCAAACCATCTCTAACCAGAAAATATCGTGATTCCGTAAGCTGCGCTGAGGAATATTGAAATTAGATTTCTCGAATAGCAATGGGGAATCAGGGTGAGGGAAAGAATAGTCCTTCTAATATCTAGTGTTTTTTGATTAATGCATCGACTTTTCAAAAATGGATTTGGATCAGTGAAGTTTAAAGAACGCAAGGCATAATTCACAAAAGCTTTCTGGACACGTTCAGGCCTACTCATATGACAAACACATTGTGGTATCCAAATAAAGACGGCGTATTCCAGCTTCCAACGCACACAAAAGAGGTATGCAGGGTGAACGATATGAAGTGTTACCTATTCAAAACACCATAACTTTTTTGTGTGAAATTAGTTTTTATTGATTTGAAAGACAATTTTAACATATATTCACTTTAGCTCGATATGACCACCTTTTGCCTTGACTATAGCCTTCAAACGGTCAAAAAATGAGTTGCATGCTGCACGAATGTGATCTTGAGGTATTTTGGCCCATTCTCGTATAATCGCTTTTTTCAGCGCGTCCATACTGCCATATTTTTTAGTCCTCCCCTTGCTCTCCAAAATGGACCAGATGGAGTAGTCCATCGGATGTGCGTCTGGCGAATTCGAAAGCCATTGTGTGGACGAAATGAAGTGTGGAACATGATTTTTTAACCATTCTTGGTTCACATGAGCTTTATGAGACGGTGCCGAGTCCTGTTGGAACGCCCATGGTCTACGACCGAAATGTTTGCGTGTCCACGGCTCTAAAGCAGCTTCTAAAACATTTTCTCGATAATAAGTCGCATTCACTTTGACACCAGGCTCAATAAAAACGATTGGAGAGCGTCCATCAGCGGTCACTGCGGCTCAAACCATTACTTGCGATGGGAAATTGCTTCGAGTGGCCATACGTAGGCCCGTAATTCTCGTATGAGCGTTCAAGTAAACACGGTCGTTTTGAGTGTTTATGAACTGCTCAATTGGGAATTTTTTTCATCAGAAAACACAATGTTAGGAAATTCGCCACGTTGGTGCAAGCGCAACAACTCATTTGCTCTGAATCCGAACTTTTTTTTCCTGGGGTGAAAGATCGTGTGCTTTTTGGAACTTGTAATCCTTGACCTTGAGCTCATTTTTCAATACGCGTCGAATGCTGTCTTGCGATATTTTCAGTTCTTTGGCCAATTTTCTTCCACTTCGACGTGGATTTCGTTCAAGTCGAGCCTTCACTTTACGAAAACCATTTCTGGCGTTGTTGCGGTTTTTTTTGGTCCACCTCCATAGCGTTTTGCAATGCTACCAGTATCATTGAAACGTTTTATAGTACGATACACAAACATTTTATTCACTTTGAGGTGACTGAGCTCACGAACAATGGCTGGTTGTGATTTTCCAGCAAAATATCACGCAATCACACTGGTACGTTTGAATTCCATCACAGAAAAATAAATTCAACAAAACTGAGACGCATATGCTTTTGATGGCTTATAAACAATATATAGAACTGTCATTAGAACAATTTTGACGTTGATGTCATGAGCTGCTCTACAGATACAAGCAGTGTGAAGTTGGTAACACTGTATAAGCTGTATAAGCTGTGTATAACAGCTTTAGAGTATGTGGATCATACAAGTCCGAACTAAAACATCGAATAATATGAATATTATATAATAATAGTAGAACAAAACCTCCACAAAAGCAAAAAAGAACTGTTTATTTATTTCGAATCTACCAAAAATTAGTACATTTTAATGTCAGTATTAAATCTCTGCCATGCAATGTACATCTGCCAGCTCAACCCCGAAGCCCAGAAGCCCAGAATCCCCAACCAATTTGTGCCCACACCTGCCCACCATATTTTGAACTTCATTATGTCTTATTCGATAAATTAGACAAATTCAAAAATCCATTGGGACTCACTACCCAATACGTCGCATAGTAATTAATTCTACTGAAATACTAAATCTCACATATTTCCACTAATCGCTGCAATTTCAACATAAATCGATTTATAGACGTCGATATAATTATTTAATTATGTCCTTCTACCCATTAAGTCATAATCACAAATTATTACGTGCATAGATCCACATAAATAGATATGCTCCTATGTGCATCCTCCTACCCTTATTTATCTGCACATCCATACAAGGCGCATACTGGCGATAATTCATGCGAGATAGAGTAGCCCACGAGCGCCTGCTACTATTAACAAAGTGATAAAAGTAAATATGTTTGTACGCACATACACACATGCAAGCATAATAGGAAGATGACAATGTGTATTTATGTCACGTCCAATGACTCCCAGATTACTAAACTAATTACAAAATTGGCTGGGTCAGAGGAGAGTGTAGCCAATTTGGCATTAATTATGATATCCATGTAGCGCACGCATAAAAGCAATGGACGCGGCAGCAACAACAAGCAAACAGCCGAATAAGGATAAGCAGCATAGATAGACGCGTATGTTTATGCAAACACAGCCATACACACACACATATGCACATGCATATGAAAACACACATACAAGCATACATTCCAGTATTATAATGCCAAGCAACTTAATTTAAATGTTAATTTTATAAGGCATCCACAGGAATACTAATTATTGTATCACAAAAGCTGAGAAAAAAATACCAAAATAATGAAAATATCTGCTTTGTGTTGTTTAATAATGAAATTTAAGATATTTTATGCTAATTTGAGGAAGACAAAGATTCCGCATACTTTGGGAGTAAAAAAAAAATTTAATTATAATTTTTTAGTCAAAATTTTGACGTTGACTGGAGTAAATGAAAAAATAAGTGAAATCCCTTTGTACGCAAGCACTGCCGGATTTACCCATCTCAAAGCAGAACCCTTTCACAACACAAATTCAATGCATGGAATTAAGCAGCATCAGCATCCTGCTGCCCTTCTTTTGCTTGACGATATATTTACGTATGTTAATGTATGGGTGGGCCATATAGCGTTTGCTTTTTGAACCACCTATTTTTTTGAGAATGGTAACACAACTGACATGTCAAATGTGTTCATAATTTACTTAAAGCTTTGACATTTATGAAATTAGACGATATACGCTTAAACAAAATTGGGAAATATTGAAAACCTATTTCCAAAGTGGTGAGTCTTCTTCTTCTTTTCTGATGCAGCTCATTTTCACATCAGTGGCTACGTCAATAAGCCAAATTGTCGGATTTGGGGCTCAGAAAATCCACGCGTTACTGTAGAGAAGCAAATGCATCCACAACGAATCCCTCTTTGGTGCGGTTTTTGGTCTGGCGGCATCATCGGGCCATTTTTTTTCGAAAATGAGCGAGGAGCCGCGGTTACAGTAAATCAACGAGTTGTTTCCCAAAATTGAAGAGGATGACATGGACGACATTTGGTTTCAACAGGACGGCGTCCACTGCCAAAGTTGCACTCGAACTTTTGGCTACCGTTTTTGAAAACCGAAGAATCAGCCGAAATTCTGCCGCCTCAATTGGCCGCCTCGGAGCTGTGATTTAAGCCCGTTGGACTATTTTTTGTGGGGAGCCGTTAAGGACAAATGCTATGCGAACCATCCAGAGACGATTGATGCTTTAAAACACGAAATCGAAGTTGCCATTCATGAAATTGGAGCCCAAACAATCGAAAATGTGCTTAAAAATTGGGTTGATCAAATGGCCTAATGTAAAGCCAGTCGTGGCAGTCATTTGAACTATATTATTTTTCATTCATAAATGATAATGTTCAATCTTCAAAATAAAAAAAAAGTTTGAAAAGATATTTATTAATTTTTTTTATAGCCGATTCAAAAAGCAAATTTTACATGGCCCTTTTATTTCTTCGAGCCGTTCTCGTCACACTTACGTTACCATTAAATCACACAGTACATTACCAGTAGATCAACTCAATGGTCCTGAGCATTAGAAGAACCTGTTTTTCTGTACCTTTTGAGTCTGATATTGTTTTTGGCGCTGTCGACGATCCAAGTATTCTTAGAAGAATTAAAATTTGTAATGGAAAGAATGGAAATTTCATCGAAGAAACGAAAGCCCTGCTCGTGCAAAGGTAACAAACTTTCTTGGAGAATGCGCTGCTTAATACAATGCTTAATTCAAACCCCAGAGCCGGAGTCGGACTTGGTATTGGACCCATGCGTGAAAATGCCGGGCAGATTTTCAGAGTTTGACCACAATTGAGAATATGGCAGCACTACACTCTATCTCTTTTCAAGTACGACTCTTGATGGTATGGACTCAAGGGGCATGGAGAGAATCGTTAGATCGAAGTCCATGTCTTCTCTGTTTTCCAATGCCGGACAGGAGCCGTACCAGTTCCCATTGTGTTTTAGCCAGCAGATGGTCTTTAAGGCCTCTCCTTGGATGAAAGCATCAAGTGGGAGTAGACCAATCAAGTGCAACAGATGGCCACAGTGTGTTGTAGTCTTGATAAGGTCCTTCTGACTCCCACGAGAGACAGCCTGCTCTTCCAGTCCACTGATGCATAGGTGATAATAGGTCTTATCATACCTTTGTAGATCCATAGTACCTTGCTATAAGAAAGACCCCACGTTTTCCCAAAGACACCTTTGCACTGCCAGAAAGCTTTGGATGTCTTTGATTCAACATGCGACTTCGAAAGAAGTTTACTATCGAGGAAGATATTTGATTTCTTTGGATAGCTAGATAGTGACTCCTTTTAGCTTAGGCAAAGAGGACAATACCAGTTTTGGTGGGGTTTGCCGATAGCCCATTAGCACAGCACCAAGTGTCTATCATATCCAGAGTTTTCTGCACTTTCCTACAGATGTTTATGAGCGAAGGGTCTGTTAACAAACAGTCAACGTCGTCCGCATATGTTTGTGTGTAGACTCCAGCATCATTTAAGGTGGTGAATAGAGAATCGATCACCTTGCACCAGAGCAATGGAGACAGCACACCACCTTGGGAACAGCCTTTATTAACCCCGGATGACATAAGAAGATCATCCGCCCGCACCGTAACGATTCTTTGGGCTAGCATTGAACGAATCCTATTCACTAGCACCCGTTCTACGCCATGCCTACTGGCTGAGCTGCACGCCCCCTCTATGTCTAAAAAGATGCCTATAACATAGTCCATCCTGTCGATCGCCTGCTCTACCCTGGCAACAAGGTTTGGCAGTGCCGACTAGGGCAACGTACCAGTTACGCCGAGAAGGTGTAGCAGCTCTGGCAACAACCTCTTTCGTTAAGGGTCGTTGCCGGCCAATGCCTATCTGATTACCTGGAAAGTGAGAGTCCATCAGCAAGTTGAGAGTTTCACTTTGCTTCTCCGTGAAGGAGCCATCAGATTTGCTAAGTGACCCCAGCTTTGCGGTTGGATCTCTTTTCAGGATCCTAGCCAATTTCGCCGTCTCACTTAGAGATTCAATACCGCTGCAGAATTCCCTAAAAGAAGCCCTTTTCGACTCCCGAATTAGCTCCTTGTTGTTCCTCTGAACATGACGGTATTGCAGCCTTACTTAACGGTATATCTAAAGCGTTCAGCGCGATATCGTCCACCTGCGTCTTACGTAACACATTCGGTCGGATATGAAGAATATGACTTTTCTTGAATCAAGCTTAGGCCGGGTATGGTTTTCTTTGATCCACTGGACGCACTTTAAGCGCAGTTTTATGATCAGAAGTGGCTTTTTGGCGAATCTGCGCTGTTCCATCCTCGGCTGTTTTGAATCAATTTTCCAAACTTTCGAGCTCGATAATGCAATATTCTACTGAAGTAGACCATAAACGGCATTTTCGCTGTATTGACGCTTTTAGTATTTTTCAAGTCGAGCACAAACTTTGCTAAGAGCATATTTTTCTTGATGCAACACCAACATTTGCAGCTTATCGCAGTTTCCTTTTCATTTGGCATTTTTTTACGTTCGCAACGATTTTTAGTTAAACTCCCGCTGGATGCTAATTTTCATTAATATGATAATTAATAAAGCAAAATTACGCGAAATTAATCTGTTGCTAAAATTAAAATTACCCTAGATGAAACATTTTAGTGTCCACAACTGTACTCCGGCAGTTTGGTCACGCATAGCTTTCACTTTTAGCAAATATATTTCATTTATTTATTTCCACCATCTTCTGTTTCACACAATAAAAACTTGGACGGTGCACAGCATAAAGGCACACCCGACAAAGGCTTCGTGCCTGCAGATGAAGAGCGGTTTAAATGATAACGAAAAATTTGTAAAATAGTCTGAATCCCATTTTCTGCACATATTGTGCGTCGAAGTATAAAAACAACAATTTTATCCCGTCACACACTAAGCCTCATCACCACTTCAAAAATTTAACCCATTACTGCATAAAGTTTGTCCTTATACTTATAATGAATTTCTGTGAAAATTTCGGGTTATGGAGATCACATAAATCGAGTGGTGAAAGAAAAGTTACACATTTGTCTGTAGTTTGTTGTAAACAAGCCGTCCGATTAATCGGACGTTATGCATACCGGCACCTCAAGCTATCTCATGAGAAATAAAAAAAACCGAATGCTTCTAGCAAAATTTATTTAAAATATTACTGAAAATGAAGAAATACAAGTAATTTAATTATATATAAAATATATTTAGGTATTGGGCTCTACATGATACTCCATGAAACACTTAGGATGGAGGCCTACTTCACATTTTTGGCATTTGTATTTTGATTTCCCACCACACTTATTTGCACAACGGTGTTCAGAATTTGTTGGAACAATCCAATGGTTGAGGCAATCAAACCGTGTAGTGGACAATGGTGTAGCTGGTTTTCGTCCTTGATGTGGACGCAATGCAAACAAGGACTCAGTGTCCTTATTAAAGCCAAGTTTTTTCGCAAGTAACCATCCATGTACAATTGAAACATCAACGAAATAGGCAAAAATTGGCCACCACCATTTCCTTATCCGTATCCTTGTACGCAAATTTGCAATCGCCTGATCGCATTTATCCACTCCACCCATATACTTATTATAGTTAGAAATTAAAGACGGTTGGGGGAATGCAATTTTTGCTTTATTCACGTGTGACCACCGCGTGAGAGTTGTCATTGTCATGTTTTCGAAATTGGTTGCGACCGTAACTACATTGATATCTGATCTTGATTAGATCCCCTATTTGTGTGAAAACGACGGAGTTCACACTTAGTTCGCAATAACTTACGTCCTAAATGGTTCAAATTAGCATCGTGCTCTTCATCCGATATATCACTGTCCTCATCTGTGGCTTGGCCTTCAAGTTCGATTGGTGGCTCTACGTAAATAATATTTTCATTGTTAATATTTCCATCATCGCTCTCCAAAAGGCTCAAAATTTCATCTACAGTCAATCTGGAAAACGCAAAAAACCAAACCACTTAGAGCCTGCTATGCATAAGGTTCGATATATCGGACGCCACAACTAAATACTACAGTAAATGTTTGATAATTAAGCAAACTTCACAATTTTTTATGTTTTGCTTACTAACACACTTATGCACTAATAATCACTTGTCACTAAAATTGTTTGCTAAAAATATACCAAAAAAATATAAAAAAATAGTTTACCCTTTACGCGAAAAAGTCTGCTTGCAATCCGCCATACTGAAAAATTTAAAATAACGGGAACTCTTTGCGAGGGGTCGACAAATGAAGGGTTGCCATTTTTGAAGAAATAGTTTTCTTTCGATTACAACCTTTAAGTCACCTCCACATCACACTTGCTTGATACAAATTTAATTTAACTCATGTCCGATATATCGAACGTTATGCTGTAATGGGTTAACTCATTGCTGACATTTTGACATTGCCTTTTCATTTGTCATCATTTTCGGCTTAAACGTGACACGTCATGACAACAATAAGCATAATCAATTAACTTCAGGGTAATACAGTTAGTTTTTATAACCATTTTTTATGAATATGTATTTCACACATTCTGCCTAGGCGCATCAATCCTAGAATTGTATTAGGTAGATATGTACGGGTGTGTGTGTGTGCATAGTATGTGCACGCAATCTAGGCAGGGCAATCCACTAGCGGCGAACTGTTGTCCGTCTAGTGGATTTCGAACCAATCGATTTGCTACTGAAATTGAAATATGAATAGGTCGAGCCAAGATAATCAAGGAGGGAAGGAGAAAAGTATCAGAGAAAGAGATAGGAAAGAATAGAGACAGAGATAGAGATAGTTAGTCCTATGAGAATTTTCCAGATTCTTTGGCAAATCTGTAAATATCCTCCAGTTTTAGAGAACGAATACTATTCATTCTCACAACATCGGAAAACTCGTAGCCTTGCTCTAGCAAAGGCAGGAACGCTTCGGATCGTTTCGACGACGGTGTATCGCTCACACCCACTCAGCTCTCCATTGACATAGCTAATGTGCCATTTTTCATCACTAGTAGTGCGCTTCCTCCGGAACTCTGGGTGTCAATTCCAGTCATAAGGGGATGTGGGGTTCGGGCCTGCACATCCGATGCTCGAGCCGTCGATTGTTCAACCGGGGATTTCCCAAAAGTGGGTTACCTCGTGCAGAAATATCCTTGGTTAACCTCCAGGTTAAAGAAAGGAAATACATTTTATACCTCCTGCCAGGAGGTCGGTACGGTAATCTCCGCATGCTATCTACTAGAGTGGCCACCAATTCCGCCGTTCCGTGGATGGGTGGATACCCAATTCCTTTTTTTTTTTTTTGAATCAGATCCATTTTGTGAGATCCAAGTGTAGCAGCTTGTACCTCGATGTGTAAGATTTCACTCACTGACTGTAACAAAGGCTTACCGAAAAGTTCGCCCTGGACATTCGCCTAAGTAGTGGAAAATACTTTCTTTCACCCCTTCGCGTGATAGCTTCTGCAGATGTGTTTGAAAGGAAGGTTGAATGTGGATGCATAGTCCCCTACCTTCCAATGACCTGTAAGGGTTGCAGTGATACGTGAGATATTTGGGCGAGAGCTTCCTCTCTGTACAGTAAAACTACTTTGAATGAAATGGATTTGGAGTGTAAGGCCTTGATACCTGCTTGACTGTCTGAAAGCATAGCTACTTTCGCACCAATTTCTTTGTATTTTTTTGGTGATTTAGTCCTAATAATTCTGCCTGGAAGACGCTGGCATAGTCGGGATATCGAATTGATTTGTATAATTTGAGCGTTTCCGAACAGAAACCAGTTCCCACACCACAGTTCGTCTTAGAACCGTCAGTGCAAATTTCAATATCGAATCTACCAATCACCTTCCCTTTCCTTCATTCGACTCTCGGTGGAAAACGTACTATACTTATAGTCTTTCTTGAAGTTAAGGACGGTTGTTGTGAGGCCTAATTGGTTTTGAGCAGTGAGGGTCCCTATAGGAGGATGTTGCTATGACCGTACGATCTTATTGTCCAGCGTTCGATGTCACTAAGTTTCACCGCGCTGTATGTAGCGATGATGAAGTACTTCGGTAGACATGTTTCCTTAGCGGAATCCACCAAATCTTTTGTTTATTGTTTGTTTGAGCCACTAATTTCAAATCACCATGTTAAGTTACCTTATTTAATAGTATTAGCAAAGGATACAATTCTGCTTTCAAAAGAGTAGTCCATTTCTCGACACACGCGGTGTCTCTCCTAAGTTGACATTTCAACCTTCAATGCTGGTTCAAACTTCACAGCAGTAAAATATTGCTATCAGCATTGTTTGTCAAATGAGAGGAATCGTCAAATTTATGAAAATCGCCCCAGAAAGATCATGTTGCACGCTGTTTTCATGGCGTGAACTGAATACTATATACTTCGACATGAGATACATATGAAATTTCACGCATAATTCACGGCAATTCAATTTGTATGGATTTTGACAGCCATTCCTTAGTACTATGTAAAACGCGCAGTTAGACATGGCATGAGATACATATGAAATTTCACGCGTAGTTCACGGCAATGCAATTTGTATGGATTTTGACAGCCATGTGAAACGCGCACTTAGTACTATGCTTTAGCAGCCGAATTCAAAGTGACGGGTAGTCAAACAGCCAACATCAGTGCATTAAGTAACGAAGATCAGCTGAGAATATCGCCGCTCTCTTTGAAAATATGCGGGACACCTCGAGACAGTCAATTCTTCACCATGCACAAGAGGTTGGATTTTTACAGACTTTAGCTTGGTAAGCTCTGCTGCAAAATTTGGATCTAAATCCACGCAAAGTTTAGTTGGCACAGAAGCCAAAAATTGACGATCATAGGCAATGTCGTTTGCTCGCGCTGACTTGGCCTCTGAGCATTTCGAAGTGAACCAAAATTTTTGCGGAAAAAATATTTTTTTGCCGACAAGGCGCATTGGATGAATGGATATGGGCCCTGTGGTTAGGATACACGCTGATTTTTGTATCTTGTTCAGCGTGGTTTGGTTGTATTCCTCTTTTATAGCAAGTCACCAGACTAATGCCGCTTATCTTAGTATCGGTCTCACAATGGCTGCGTAGAACCAATTAATTCCAATTGAACTAATTTGTACTAAACTCAGAATATTCCATTTCAAATGCACTACGAAATGTCATAGCTCCAGTAAGGTCGTCAAATTTTGTTTACTGGGTATAAAAATAGTCTAGGCAAACAGCCAAATATGATACTTTACACTTCGCACATATGTTTGTGCCTAGCAGATAAACACAAAACGTCTGTGGATATTCATATAGAAAGGAAAACTAGCAAATGAAAAGTTATTTTAATGGAGCTGATGCTAGTGGCAGATAAAATATAATAACTAAACGGAAAAGTAGTAACAACAGCAGGAGCTCTTAAATACAGCTAACTAGAATATGAAGTCATATGGATTATGGGTTATAAATAAACCCACTTCTGTATAAATGTGTTTCCGTAAATACAGACATATGTTTGGGTTGCGTGGCTTAATACATTACCATTTTTGGATCTTTGGCCGACCTCCTCCTCTTGATGCTGTTCCACAAATGGAGTAACCTACAGTTTCAAGCTGACTCCGAACGGTAGACTTATTTTTTTTTTTATTAGGAGCTTTTTCATGGTAGAAATACACTCGGAGGTTTGACATTGCCAGCCGAAGGGCGACCGCTTTTCGAAAAAAAACTTTTTCTTCATTTTGTTCTTTCAGCAAGAATCGAACCTAAGTTTTCTCCGCATTCCGAATTGTAGCCACGCACCAACTCATTCGGGCACAGGGGCCGCCCATTTCTATACTCGTACATACGTCAAACAAAAGTTGAATACAAAAAATACTCGTTAGGGCAGGCAAAAAATGTTTATAAGGTCCCTGGACGTTACGTTCAGGTTGTGCGATTGGTCGTACGATTGCGACGTGCGAAATGTTCATCGGCATGTAGTGTCACTGTACAAGTAATTTCTGCTACGCTCTCGCATTCATGGCGCTGATTGCATGCAGATGAGATTGGAGACAGAATTATAGTTTCAGGTTTTATATTTCTCTTTGAGTAGATAGGTGAAATGGTGGAAGTACAGTACCACTCTAGCTCTCCCCAAGTAGCACTTAAGCGCCGTTTTGATACTATAATAAGGCCACCAACAGGCAGATATCTACAGCCAGCCAGAGCTGTTGATGTAATGGGGAACGTTGATGGGGCTTAAGGTTGGCGCACTACTCAGGCTGTCGAAGAATAAAGCACCCAGTGAGCTTAATCGTCTAACTGCCAAACCCGGACATATACAGAGAAAATGAAAACAAATAGTCTTCTTCTCTGAAAGGTTCCCACAGCTTCTGCATTGGTCTTCGAGCATCCTCAACGTGCATACAAAATTACGGATCTTTAAGACAAATGTACTATCAGTGCTCATGTATGGATTGGAAACCTGGCTCACAAATGAGTGGATCGAAACCAAAATTGAAAGCTGAGTGAACAGATATTTACGCAGGATATTGAAGACGTGGTGGCCCAAAATCATAAGTAAGGACGATCTATACGTGAGGTGCAAAATCCAGCCGGTAGCTAACATAATAAAACTTCGAAAGTTGAGGTGGATTGGGCATACGCTTTGCAAGGACGCAAATGAAATCTGTCGTGAAGCACTGGATTGGAATCCACAAAATGCTCGCATGGTTAGCCGTCCAAAAATATTTTGGAAGAGAACTGTCCAGAAGGAAGTGGAAATGTCAGGAAAAACTTGGAACGAAATCAAGCTTCTTGCAAAGAAATAGAAACAGATGGAAGAGTTTCACTGAGGTATTATGCTCCAGTGGGAGAAACAGGAACCGATGATGATGATTCGTCAATGAAATCAAGACAGTTCCCTTGGTCTCCCATGGGATGGTATGAAATTATTGTCTGTATGAAATTGTGCAACAATTATAAAATGTTGGGATCGGTTTTGAGGATTTAAAAAAAAAACAATTATATTTATACAATCGGTTGTACAACATACATATAAAACTAAACTTAACACGCGACGACTTTTTGTACATTCTACAAAAATTATGCAACAAATCGCAACGTCTGAGGGCCACTTTAGTCATAGATACTTAATCGCATATGGCTGAAAATGGCATGTTTTAACGCCTTTCAATGGCGCTAAACTATTTTTAGCTGCTCAGCTTAAACTTGAAACAATAGTTGCTAGATTAATGGATGAATGCCACAAATGAATGAATAAATGAGTGAAGTTGAAGTTTCCAATAGCACATAGCAAAAGTGTGAATGGCAGCAAAGCAATGGAAAGTTAAATAACATTTGCAATTGAAGATAATAGAAAATGAGCAGAAAATAAGAACGCCCCTGGCGCATATCGGTGGACCAACTCAGAGTAAAATAAGGCTGATCATAGCGAAAAAAATGGGCGAAACCAAGCGCAAACCACTGGAGGCTGTACAATGAACAGCGGCACTCAGAGTTGCTTCAATCTACCAAAACTGTCTTAGGCGCAGCAGCTTTTGTGATCAGCGGGGAGATACCTATCGACGGCATGGCTCGGAAACGAGTAGATGTGTGAATGCGTGCAATTCCAGGAAAAACCACGCACCACTATTGCCGCGGAACGGAGATGCCAAACTATGCAGGGGTGGCAAAGCCGAAGGAACGCTGAATCAAGTGGCAGATAGACAGCAAAGCTGATTTCTACAATAAGCAAATGGATTCAAAGGAACTTCGGGGAAGGTGCTATTTATTGACACAGTTCCTCTCGGGTCACGGATACTTCTGGAAATACCTATACTGCATGGATAAGGTTAGCAACTCCAGGTGCATATACTGCAAAACACCGAGCGATGAAATATTGTTGTTTTAGTTTCCACATCACTCGACGCAGTAGACGACAGTTGGTGTGAGTGCGAAGACACCAAAAAAAAAGGTTTTGTTTTCTCCAAATTGTCATGTCTTCTTAAAAAAATTCTCAAATTTTTTCTTAATTTTTGTTTTTAATATGAAACTAATCTCCCATGAATATAAATAAGAAATTACCAAATAAAGGATGTTGAGTTCGAGGGTGAATGCCCTCATACTTACTTTGGATTGTGATTTCAATCCGTTTACTACAAAAACTGGAGGTCATTGGTCAATTGCTGTCCAAGCAGTCTAAAATATTTATTATACCGATTCCTTTCTAGCAGAACTCTTTAGAACGAGCAAAGCTGAGTTAGAGGGATAATGTAAGGAGCTGTCATAGCTACTAACGCTCGTCTTGCGATTGGAATTCATGCTTTTTGATCCAAATAAGGGGCACTACAAAGTTATTGGACAATTCGAATACATCCGTGATTAGCTTAGGGAGAGTACGTGAGTGAGCAGCTTTTACTTGCTTAGTATTCAAATTGAGCGCTCGTATAAAATCAGTGGCAACGGAGATCAATTTCCAGCAGACTGGTGCTTAAACAATTCCTGCTATGACGAATCCTACACAAGACAAAACAGGCTTGTACTAAATATTCAGGGCACTCCGGTGTTCAAGGAAACGAAATTTCCGATGAATTGGCCAACCGTGGATCAGCGGTTCCTGCACAACGGCAGGAATCATGAATTGGATCAGCGATTATGTAGGCAATCTACATAAAGAGCGATGGTTCGATCTAGAACGCTTCACAACTGCATAGTATTTTGTGACAAGTCCGAACAGAAAACTGTCAAACTGCTAGAGCACAGCTACGAGTTTTGGGTTCCGATGCCATGAGAATGAGTAATATTCGTTCTCTAAAACCGGAGGATATTTCTAGATTTGCCAAAGAATCTGGAAAACTCTCACAGGACTAACTACCTTGGGCTCTGCTTCTATTCTTTTTCTCTGATACTTTTCTCCTTTCCTCCTTGACTACCTACAATCTTTCCAGAGCCCGAAATAAAATGGGCTTTTTAGCCTGAGTGTTTTAGGAGCCACCAAATCTCCTGATGCACCTTAGCTCGTCCTTTTCAAATTTCAATTTCACACCTGACTCAACTTCAAGTGGAATCTTTGACAACTCTCATCTCTTCAAAAGAATATTGGACGAGGTATATCAATTGGAACAGCAATGGTTCATATGAAGAAGTACAGGATGGAACATCTAGCGTTTGAAACTTGAACTACTGACTTTTTTCAAGCTGTCAACTAAAATACATTCGTTTTTCACTTACTTCCTATCCGCGTTTGCGTTATACCCATCGCTGCTCAAAGTGCAATCGGGTTAAAAGAGATTAGCGTCTGGAGGCAATCCCTCAAGGGACATGGTAGCATTTTTGGGCAGTTAAAACCGTATTTCTCTGAACATCGGACAGATCTCTCTATCCGCAAACTGGAATTTGAGGATCGCGCCTGGGCAATCTTTCCAAGTAGGCAAGATTGGAGCGAGAGGAAAACCTGTACCGAAGCTGGTACTGACGTCTACAACATATCAGCCAATTTATATATTTCCTTAAAAAAGCCGCCTACAAAATGCTTAGGAAACCTGGGAACGAGGAAGATATATTAACATTTTTCCAATGGTCAAGCCACGATCAAGGCTCTGACGATGCTATGGCGTAGATCCAAACTAATGAACTCCTGTAAAGAGGAGATGTTGTTGTTGTTGTTGTAGCAGCGTAACCATTCCCCGTGCATATACGAGGAATGATGCTGAAGTGACAGTCCTTGGGCGGATATAAATCCGGGTCGTTCCGGTTACGTAGAATCGACTGTCGTGGGAACGTGAGGAGCTCAAACATCTTGCGTGTGCAGATAATATTTATGCCACAAAAATTGCAGACCACAGCACAAAGAATGAGGCAGCGCTGTTGAGAGTTGAGAGAGAAAGGAAATGAGACGAGATTATGTTGCTGACCGTCAGGAAGGAACTCGAAAATTCTACGGGGAAGTTCCGCGAGTTAAGAGAAATAAATCTAGTGATCGTTGTTTATCGGCTGCTAAATGGAAGAGATATTTTTACGTACTGCATATTTTTCCTCAGATTGACTGCAAATATCGCAAAGTACTCGTGGTGTTAGGCTTGTATAAGGAGTTGAAGAAATAACGAGCAGTTCGAGAAATTATGGAAGAATAGAGACGAATCGGAGTTTGTAACGCTGTGCAGAAGTTCAGAATATGTAAGGGAGGCTGTGAAGCGATTATAGTAAATGACCGAAAAGGTGAATAAGGAACTCTTTTCTCAGACTTAATATGAAATCATTGGTTTTAGCTATGCAGCAAAATGATAATAGCCGACCGCCGTAGCTGAATGGGTTGGTGCGAGACTACCATTGGGAATTCGGAGAACGTAGATTCGAATCTCCGTGAAACTCCAAAATGATAGAAAAAGTTTTTTCTAATAGCGGTCGCCCCTCAGCAGGCAATGGACAACCTTCGATTATATTTCTACCACGAAAAAGCTCTTCATAAGAAACAATATCTTCCGTTCGGAGTTGGCTTAAATATGTAAGTCCCTCCAGTTGTGGAACAACATCAAGGCGCGCGCCACAATTAGGAGGAGGTGTTCAGCCAAACATCCAAACAAGGGTGCAAGCGGTGTCATGTACATACATTCTGTCAGAAAAGTACCGGGAATTGTTCAATAAAACACAAAATAATTGTTTAATCATTAAAATTTATTTTGTCGCCTTCAAAATAGGCTCCATTCGAAGCAATACACCTATGCTAACGATTAGTCCAGTCATCAAAGCACCTTTTAAACGCGTTTGAAGAGATCTTCTTCAGCTCCTTCAGCGAATTCTCCAGAATGGCCTCTATGGACTCAAAGCGGCGTCCGAGGAGTGGCAATTTAAGTTTTGGGACAAGCAAAAAGTCACAGGGGGCTGTTCGATAATATTTGTCGTGCTTTTGGTCAAAAAAGTGTTCACAATATGAGCCTTGTGAGGCGGTGCGTTATCATGGTGCTGGATCCATGAGTTTTCTCTCCACAAATTGGGCCGTTTCATACGCACATTCCCTGCTCTCTCTCTCAAACGTCGCATCACTTTCAAATGATATTCTTTATTTACCGTAGATCCATTTGGAACGAATTCCAAGCGCACAAAACCAAAATAATCAAAGAAAACGATTAGCCGACTTCAACTTTTGACCGACTTTGATGTGGGTTTTTGGGTTTCGGCTCATGTGAATAGCACCGCTCAGCCGCCTGTTGACTGGTTGACTGATTTGCCTGTCAAACTCATACACCTACGTCTCGTCACCTGTTATGATCCGCTGGATAAATGTTGTGTCCGAATTCACTTTCTCAAGCAAGTCTTTAGCCACCTTCTTCAGATGAGTTTTTTGAAAGAAATTCAACTCTCTTGGAACGAGTCGAGCAGCCACTCATCTTATGCCCCATGGTCTATGGATAGTGTGAAATGTTGCGAGTTGATTCGTCACACACGCTAAGATCACGAGCTACCTCCCACAATCTTAAATGATGGTTTTCAAGCACCATTTCCTTGACTTTGTCTATATACTTTATATAATCCGTTTTTGAGTTCCACATACAAAATTATTATCTTTTTATTATTCTTTGTCTTTTCTTTTTCCACCATCCAGCTTTTGCAACATTTTAGCAACTTTTCACAAGCAACTTACTTACAAAGCAAAACCCGTATTTGCCACACCACTTGTTTGCTATGCACATAACTACATACTTGTTTGCTATGCACATAACCCATAAGAGGACCCTGCTTGAGTTTCGCAGAATTAGCTTCCTCTTTCTCTTTGATGTCGTCAGCCACAACGTACCAGCAAATTGGCCAGTTTCTTTAAAGAATTTGCGTTTCAAATCTCGTTCTGTTGACACTGCCGCACTTTTTATTCTTGTACGATTTCCTTTTTATAACCTCCTTCTTTGTCACATATGTGCATTAGGGTGCGTCACTCTCCGTACAATAAAGCAACTGGTAGTGTTTTTCCATTCGAATTATGAAATGAATTATATTTTAAGGCTACTCCCAATATATTTCGGAAATAAAAATGTTATATTATATAAAATTTTTAAAGATTTTTTGCAGATCTTTTAAATGTAAACTCTTTTATCACCCGTGATGATTTTTTGGATTTTTAAAAACTAATTTTATTTATAAAAAAACTACATTTTTGAAATCGGTCCAACTCACGTCAATCTTGATATTTTTTGGATATATTCTAGTGGAGGTCCTTAAATATATAAAATTTTATAATTTTAATTATTAATTATTTATAAATACATTTCCGGGGCTATCGCAAGGACATCCTAATGTGCATACATGTCCCATATTTTCCATTCATTTTATGGTAGTTAATAGATTTTGCATCCAAGAACAATACTTATGCGAGCACGATATTGCATGCATAAAAAATTTTTTTTATGCTACTCGTGCTTTCATATTTCTTAGAATCCTACACTCATGCAAACATCCAAATAAACTTCATATTTTACGCTTATAATAAAAAAGTTTGTCCTTTGCATACTTTAGTGCCTTTTCTTGTAAAGAATTTGATTATAAAAAGTCAAACTTAAGTTTTTTTAAATTCTGTAAATCTTAGTACTAACAAAGTGAAAAATAATGTCGGCGATAGCGAAACCGAACTTCATACTTCTCATGTACTGCAACGCACTTATGCCAGCACTCAGGTCTCGCAGCATTTCTGGAACTCTACTTTCGGTATAGCCATCAGAGCCGTCTTCAATTTTTCCATTACTTCACTTCGGCTTTTAAAACGCGTTTTCCGTACTGGGTTTTTCAAGCCGAACAAAATCGCAGGGAGGTGAATTCGATGGCTGATGGATAACCGGCGCAAGTTGGTCAGACCTAGTGAAGCCAAGTCCTTCTCCACCTAAACTTTCCAACGCAGAGGAGGCACTATTCTACTTCTATTACCACCAACTAGTACCGCATCAGATACTATCAGATACTTTGAGAGCCGCAGCGTTTGTATCGATTCGGACAACATGACCCAGCCAGCGTAGCCGCAGGATCTTTATCCGCTGCGCCATGTTTATGTCTTCATAAAGCTCATACAGCTTATTTTTCCGTCAGCTGATTCGACGTCGCTAACGTGCAAAGGTCCAAAAATCTTACGCAGAATCATTCTCTCAAATACTCCAAGTGACGCCTCATCAGATATGCTTCTGCGCCATACTCTAGTACGGGCATGATGAGAGCCTTAGGAGTATTCGTTTTATTCGTCGAGAGAGGACTTTACTACTCAGTTGCCTACTTAGTCCAAAGTAGCACTTGTCGGCAAGAGAGATTCCTCGTTGGATTTCCAGGCTGTCACTGTTATTGCTGTTAATGCTGGTTCCTAAAGAAACGAAGTCTCTTACAACCTTGAAATCATAACTGTCAACAGTGGCGTTCTTGCATTTTAACATCGGAAGATGTGGTTCTGAGCGTAAGATTATGAGGACGGTTACGTGAACAGAGAGATAGCACTGCGAACTGATTAGATTAGATTAGATTAGATTAGATTAGATTAGATTAGATTAGATTAGATTAGATTAGATTAGATTAGATTAGATTAGATTAGATTAGATTAGATTAGATTAGATTAGATTAGATTAGATTAGATTAGATTAGATTAGATTAGATTACATTAGATTAGATTACATTAGATTAGATTACATTAGATTAGATTACATTAGATAAGATTAGATTAGATTAGATTAGATTAGATTAGATTAGATTAGATCAGATTAGATTAGATTAGATTAGATTAGATTAGATTAGATTAGATTAGATTAGATTAGATTAGATTAGATTAGATTAGATTAGATTAGATTAGATTAGATTAGATTAGATTAGATTAGATTAGATTAGATTAGATTAGATTAGATTAGATTAGATTAGATTAGATTAGATTACATTAGATTAGATTAGATTAGATTAGATTAGATTAGATTAGATTACATTAGATTAGATTAGATTAGATTAGATTAGATTAGATTAGATTAGATTAGATTAGATTAGATTAGATTAGATTAGATTAGATTAGATTAGATTAGATTAGATTAGATTAGATTAGATTAGATTAGATTAGATTAGATTAGATTAGATTAGATTAGATTAGATTAGATTAGATTAGATTAGATTAGATTAGATTAGATTAGATTAGATTAGATTAGATTAGATTAGATTAGATTAGATTAGATTAGATTAGATTAGATTAGATTAGATTAGATTAGATTAGATTAGATTACATTAGATTAGATTAGATTAGATTAGATTAGATTAGATTAGATTAGATTGGATTAGATTAGATTAGATTAGATTAGATTAGATTAGATTAGATTAGATTAGATTAGATTAGATTAGATTAGATTAGATTAGATTAGATTAGATTAGATTAGATTAGATTAGATTAGATTAGATTAGATTAGATTAGATTAGATTAGATTAGATTAGATTAGATTAGATTAGATTAGATTAGATTAGATTAGATTAGATTAGATTAGATTAGATTAGATTAGATTAGATTAGATTAGATTAGATTAGATTTGTAGGGGGTTGGACAAGTCCAAGCACTCAGTCACGAGACCATTGCACAACACCCGGATAAATTTCAGTAGAAAGAATAGAGAGATAGGAAAGATAAAATGTGGGTGGTAAGACGGAAAAAATAGTTTGAAATAACTCTTCCACAAATCTCTTGGATTCAATGATGAATCTTAAGAGATCCGGAAGAGGAATAGTATGAACTTTATCTATACTCAGTATATCACAACCCAATATCCGAAGTCTGATTCTGGAAAACGCCAGACAGCAGAGAAAATACTCTGCAGTGTCATCATCCTCAAGACAGGATAGGCATATCGAGCTGTCGACGACCCCCATGGGAGCCATATGCTAACCACAGACCTTGTGCCCTGTGATAACACCAACCAGTACTCTCAGGTTCTTTCTGCTGAGTATTAGGAGAAAGGTGGCTAATTTCCTGTTTGGTTCTTTCACAAAGCACTTGGCTACTTTGCAAGAGTTCAACCTAGACCAACGTCATCTATGGGTAGACCTCATGTAGTCGTCAATCCATAGTTAAATCAATGCAGAATTGACAACTGGAAAGGGTTCAGCGCCCAATGGCATACTTGCAGAGCCTTCATTAACCTGCTTATCAGCTAATTCGCCACCTGAAATACCACAATGTCTAGGCACCTAAGCACAGACTAACTTTGTTGTGTTTTGCAACACTCTTCAGTTTTGTCTTACATTCACCGACTAACTTCGAAGAGCAGCGTGGGTTAGCAAGGGCTTTCAGTGCAGCTTGACTGTCACTACAAATTCCAATACTGCTACCCCGCCACTTTTTCTCAATTAGCCAGTATGTCACGTTCAGATGGCATAGACTTCCGTAAAGAATACCGTGGCCATCTGTGCTATGGCATAGGAGTACTTAGTGTCTTCATCTAAGTACCATCCAGATTCGCTCCCATCACTCGTTTTGGATTCGTCAGTGTAAAAAGTGTGCTGATATCCCGTTAATAGGTTTGTGGATCTACTTGTTGGATCAGGAACAGAGCACAAGCTAAGCTGGATCAATTATCCAGATGGAAGCATTTATAATTCTCAATACTCTTAATGAGTATTTGATCTCGATGGCCTTTAACCAACCAACCAACCAACCTGAGTTATATTTACACTCACAGTGAACCGACATTTCCCGTCCGTCTCCCAAAGTCTCAAATATTAATTTTTATTAAGCAAATCTTTGCTGAGTTGGACAGCAGCAATACCACCAACAACAAATCCTACAACTAATGCCAGAAATAAGTTTTCAACAACGCTGCAAACATTCAAATTTGATTCCTTTGGAAAGTCCTTAAGCAAACCAGCAATTCTGTTAAAGTATAATTGAAGGGAAACTTTTAGTCAAAAACAACTCAACAACCACGCACACAAAGCAATAAAGACGTATGTGTGTATGTGCCTGTATGCAGTGCTGCAGATCTGGTGCATTGTGTCAGTGGAGTGGAGAGATATGTTGTTTATTTATATTGGCTGAGTGTTGTAATTGAAGTGCGTGTCATATCAACAGGATTTAGTGGAGTTTCCATTTTCACTTTGTTTCAGTTACAAATTGCCGCACTCTCGTTCAGCATCATTGCCTGGCCGCAACTATGGTTTCTGTTTGCTGTTTGCTGCTGCTCTCTGATGATGACGCTGCTTGGGTGTCAAACCAAAGCAAGCAATTCAATGAACCATTCAAAAGTTGCAATTGAAACGTGACATAAAATCCGTCACGTCCAATGCAAGCTGACTATGTAGAAATACGAGCGATATGTAGTGATATTTTCTTATGGAATCGTTTTTCTTTACACAGTATTTTGTGACCCAACGTCAGCACAGCAAAAAGTTTAGCACAGAACAGAATATTTTCTTATTCAGTAATCGAAACAACGTCACAGGATTTCTATTGGCACAACGACTATTTGTCCAAAGTAGTATACGAAAATTACCTCCGTTTTGATACCATTATGAGACGTCCAACAGGCAGATATCTACAGCCAGCCAAAGCTGTTAATGTAATGGAGAAGATTAATGGGATTTAAGTTGGCGCACTGCCCCAGGCTGTCGAATAAAGGAGCACCCAGTGACCTAAATCATCTAACTGCCAAACCCGGACATTTACAGAGAAAGTGCTAAACAGTCTACATCTCTGAAAGCTCCCCACAGCTTCTGCAATAGGGATTAAATGGTAAACCCAGCTTTTCGGCGTATGTGCCGATCGTCCAGTGACCGGTTAACACAGCTACGAGTTCGGAAATTGAATGACGAGGAGTCCAAAGGACTTTCTGAGTCCCTCGTATATTGTACTGGGGCCAAAGAGTGTTCGAAATGGCACATGAAGAAATCGAGCTTTTCTGCGCTTTCCTGAGAAATAATTTGTACAGTTCCCCTTTAACAACTGTCAGGGGGATACCGATGACCGGGTAGGAGGTCTCTGAGGCCGATTCAGTCCCCTCCCTGGCAAGCTCATCACCAATTTCATTTGCCACTATGTTCCTATGTCCTGGAATCCAGATCGGAGAAATCTTACCTGCAGAGCCAAGAGATTTGATCTCGTCCCTACAGGAGCTTACCAATTTCGTTGTGCAACTCTTGGAACCTCGAAGTTCGGAGAAATACGGTGTTAGCTGCCCGAAAATGCTACCATGGCTCTTGAGAGATTGGCTCCAGAGGCCAATCTCCTTTAACCTGATTGCACTTTGAGCTGTTCTGGAAATGACGAAAAAGTCGATGGGAAGTCAGTGCAAAGGACATTCAAGGCACCACTGGGGCAAGTTTTACATGCTCCGATGATGCCAATGCATGCAGTTCCTTGCACCCTCCCCAGTTTAGTGATATTACAGCCCTTCCGAAAAGCTTCTCACCAAACCAGGCAAAAATTAAATTGACGGAACCACTGCGTTGTACATCCACAGCGCGACCTGTGGCTTGAGTTCTCATTTTTTGGTTGTTTAATTTGGGAAATGGAAATAGTGGAGGTTTATATTTTCTGTTAAATAGCACCAGCTCGGTTTTGTCGGAGTTGACTCGGAGGCCACAAGCGGTAGCCGAGCGCCTGAGTACAGCCAGTCACCTCTCCAAAATCTCAGCCATGACTGAGGGAAACGGTCCCGATATCATTAGGACCAAGTCATCGGCGTATGCTGCTACGTTAACCCCACTCTTATATAGTATTATCAGAACTTCATCAATAACAACTAGCCAAAGTAGGGGCGAAAGGACACCACCCTGCGGCGTCCTCCTGGGAACGAACCTAGTGACCTTAGCCTCTCTTGCCGCCGCATTAACTTCCTTGCAGCCAAGCACAGGCGTGATCCAGAAACTGATAGGTCTTTCCACCTCTAGTCTATCTAACGCAATGGCGAAAGGACACCACCCTGCGGCGTCCTCCTGGGAACGAACCTAGTGACCTTAGCCTCTCTTGCCGCCGCATTAACTTCCTTGCAGCCAAGCACAGGCGTGATCCAGAAACTGATAGGTCTTTCCACCTCTAGTCTATCTAACGCAATGGCAATTGACTCCGCCTTGATGTTATTAAAAACCCCATCCATATCTATTAAGGCCGCCAAAGTGAATTATTTGCCTTCTAGAGATTTTTCCACAGTCCCTACGACCTCGTGTAAGGCTGATTCCGTGGATTTCCCTCTCAGGTAAGTATGTTGCGCTGGAGATAATTTTATGTTGAATTTATTTTCGAAGTAAATCAATTCACTTGAACTAACCGTTAACCCCTCCTGGTGGTGGAGCTGGTGGAAGTGTTGGCTGAGTGCCACAGCCCAGACCCAATTAGCTCAAAAGATGCCATTTTGATACACCCCTTGTAGAACCACTGCTTTTTATTAGTCGAACCATCTTGATTTCACACAAATAGTGAAAGACGGATTCCTTAGATCCTTCTTGGTTGCAGCTTCTACATCTATCTAACGGCCACCCCATCTTCCTGGCATGGTCTCCCAAAAGTCGGTTATTGTTGCTGTTATTCTGAATATGTCTGCTCGTGGCTTTCTTAAATATTCGTGAGTTCTGGATTTGTTGAAATTGGGCCACATTGGCCTGCTTCTGGAATAGGGAGAAGGTGTACCTTTTGCGCACACTTTGCGGACAGCCTATTTCTAGCGCTTCGGACTCGTTATGGGATGCACCCTGCCCTACCGAGAACTTGAAAAATACTATTCTCCTCCTAGTTCTCATGCAAATGCCTTCATTGTCAGGCAGAACCTAGCTGAACTTTGCACCAATCGAAAACTAGCAACTGCGAATAGCCAGTAATGATACGGCCGATGTGCTGCTATAAGCTCATCACCCATCAAATCTACCGCTTTCTCAGCTGTATGAGAACTTTGCTAGATACATTTAGCATTGAGGTTGAATCATCTTGTGGGAGCATCAACACTTTGTAGCACCCGCAAAATGCTTCGCTCGTATCACGCAAAAATCGTCAACTAACTCTTAAGGCTCCCGAGAGCAGATTGTGGTAATTGGGTTATTGACGGGACACTCTCTCACGTGACAAGACTAGGACTTGTGTGAAGTGAAACATGCACAGCATCTGGCAAAGGTAATGAGAAAAGTTCGTGTCGCTTTCTTTGTCATTCTCACACCATTTAGTTATATGAATTCTGTGTTCTTCTTCTCTATGAAAGATGTTTTGATCAAAAGAGCACAACTTATTAAAACTCGAGAAACAGCTATGATTTTGTTTTTCGAAGCTCGAAACTTCATTGCAGGACAAAAAATCTGAATTGTGTCCCTTGTGAGCGACCATTGTGAGGATAAAATAAAGAAAAACAGGCAAGAAATACTAGGGAAAAAGGTTTATGATATGGAGAAGACCGAACGATGATTACTTCCGATTGTGTTAACCACTGCATAATACCTATGAAATTCATCAGGTGTGAGATATCCAAGCCCAGTCCACTGAGGGAAATGAGTTCACCTCTCGAAGTAATATCAGGTCTCACTGGTTGAATATCTAACAAACAATATCCGGAAAGGATCCCGAAAAATGCGAGAACTGTGACTTTGGTAGCTTTAGAAATTCCATCTTGAAGCTCCTATTTACCCGTAGCCAGAAGGATCTTGCGACTTTACACGTCAGTGCGCTCGCTAAGTTGACGCAACACTTACATTTCCACCAGGTTTTAAGGAAACCTTAACACTCTCATTACCCCAACCAATCACATCAAGGATCCTCTGTCTATCTGAGTCATCTGACCAGCATTTACCCCGCAACGTTTCTGTGACCAGGCGCTCATAAGAGCTTAATATCAAAGCCTTTGGATGCGGTCGAAAGTCAAGTGAGGCATTCCCCGACTAGTTTCGAGCATCCTAAGAGTAAATGTTTACTTCCTTGACAGGTGCACTAAGCAACCAAGCACTTGGTTATCTAAGAGTACATAATCTTGGATAAGAAGCTCACTTGGGAAACACACGTTTCACTGAAGGTGGATCGCACAATACGGATTTTTCAACAATGCCGCGGAGCATTTGGGAGCCTGGGGGAGCCGAATAGATAATCGAAAGGAGATGGAGCGGAAAACAGATTGGAGTTTTCAGTGGCAGTCAGACTGCACTGAAGGCTCTGAAGAATGCGAAGTAAACCTCAAAGAATGTTCAAGAATGTAAGAAGTAGCGTATTTCTGTCGAAATTGCCGATGAATTGGCCAACCGTGGAACAGCGGTTTCCCCACAAGAGCCAAAGCCAATAATTGGAATCAGTTCCGCAGGAATCATGAATTGAATCAGCGATTATGTATGCAATTTACATAACGAGCGATGGTACGGTCTGGAACGCTGGACAACTGCAAAGTGTTTTGTGACAAGTTCGAACAGAAAACTTTCAAACATTCTACTCAAACTTGGAAGGAAAGACATTCGATTGATGGTCGGTATTATTACAGGACACAATCCATGGGGGCAGCATTTGACCACCATTGGAATCATTGAGGACCCAATGTACCTATCTTGCTTCGATGAGGCGGATGTCACTCTGAGCACTTCCCCTGTGAGTGTCGTGAGAATGAGTAACATTCGTTATCTAAGCTGAAGGATATTTACAGATTTGCCAGAGGATCTGAAAAAGGACTAACTACCTTTGTCTCTGTTTCTAATCTTTCTTATCTCTTTCTCTGATACTTTTCTCCTTTCCTCCTTGAATATCTTCCCTCCTTCCAGAGCTCTAAATACAATGAGCTTTTTAGCCAGAGTGTTTTAGGAGCCACCAAATCTCTTGGTGCTCCTTGACTCAACCAATTCAAATTTTAATTTAAATTGGTTCGGTTGCGACAACCACTCACAGTGCAGTGGTCTGAAAACTTGAATTTAACTTTGATACGGAACATCTCGGAGGATATTCCTCCAGCAACTCTTCCGTGCAGCTTCGAACCATCCGTGAATAGATCCAGCAGACCCTGACTTCAAACGCTGCACACCGTTACTCGTCCCTTATGGGAATAAGGGAGTAGGAATACTATCTTCGAACTACGCGAGGGTGGGCAATGAAGAGAGTTTCATTACTGAACAGAATATACCAGCGACGGCACTCTATGTACATTTTTTACTTACTCAATACTGATGCGGCTAAATAGTTTCAAAATAAAGTTTACTTTAAAAAAGTGCAATTATTTCTAAAATATCCTAACTTCAGTTATCCAAATAGAGACACTGTGCAAGCATGACAGCAAAATGTATACTTCTTTTGTGCAACATTCTCATGATGACATTACAAAGTAGGCAATACAATTTTTCAAGCCACTCGGTGCCTAATCAGGATTTGCTACCCCATTGCGAAGGTTATTAAAGCATTGAGGGCAAAATCTGTGCCTGGATTGTGGGGCTTTGCTTAGCTTTGATTGAAGTAATCCACTGTAATTGATTTGTTGAGCACAAAAGAACTTACCATTCCCCTCACCGTTGGCGAAATGTTTTGGCAAATATTAAGAAACAAGCAAAAATGTGTAGCCATATTTGTGTGCGTGGTGAGAGGGTTGAAAAGAGACTTAATGTCTTGCCGAACAATGAGCAGTCGAAATTCACTTTCACTTAGTACTTATTTATCTATTTGTTTATTAGTGCACAAGTAGAAAACTGCGGTTTAGTAGTAAATGAAGGCAGGGATGACTGCTTATCGAAAATTTCAGATCATCTGAAGTCGGGGTTAGATTGAAGTGACAGTCGCTAAATCTAACAGCCCAGGAGGCCGATTATGATAGCCTAAAAGCATTGTCAGTCCTTTTAAGTCAATAAGTAAGCAATCGCTAACAATGGAATTCGCAATGTTGTTGTTTCATATTTTTTATTTAATATTAAATTCAAATAATTGTTGGGTTGGGGAATAAGTTCATGGCGTTTTTATATTTTCTTATATTTTTCAATGATTTGTTTGCCTTTTGGGAAAAGGTAGAATTCATTCTATATAACACTTTCTGCTATACAAAACTATGTTAATTGTATTTTTGAGTTATTAAATTTTTTATTAGTCTAGAGGGTTAGAAATGGAACACCGAGAGACAAAAATCAACATTTCCGACACCTGCTCTTCTTTGCCTTTCATCCAGGTCGAAAAATTGCCGTTGGTTGGTTGGTTAGAGTGGTGATTCAGCCAGAATCCAACTAGCGCTTCCGCACCATTTTGTTGCCACATCCTCGTTACCAAATTGTTTAACAGTTATTTGCAGCAGGACTATATCCAGTCTGTGCGGTTTAGGAACCTTATTAGGTTGTTGACGTCTAAGCCAGACAGTTGCTCGAGACTCTCGAACAGCGGTTTGCCCAGGGTTAACATTCTGTCCTTCCATAGGGCAGGGCATTCACAGAGGAAATGGAAGATTGTTTCTTTTTTCTCCGGTTGTTTACAACTGTGACAGTATGTGTTGTGAGGGATGCCCATTTTGGCAGCTTGTTCTCCGATAGACCAGAAGCCAGTTACGACTGCCGTAAGTCTACAGGTGTCCGCTCGTTTCATGTTTATTAATGTCGACGATTGCTTGAAGTTGTAGGTGGGCCATAACGTTCTGCTGATTTTGCATTTCGTTTGGTCTCTCCATCTACAATCTGCAATTCGAAGGTATTTTAGGGAAATTGCGTTCTTGACCGCACCTAGTGGAGTGAATACTGGTACTGCAAGAGCGCTATTCATGGCAGATCTCCCTCTTGCCAGTTCATCAGCTTTTTCGTTACCTTCTATGTTCCGGTGTCCCGGGACCCAAATTAAGGTTACTCTATGGTTTTCACTCAAGTTGGTGAGGCTATTCCTACTTTGCTCCACCACTTTAGAGGTTGTTATAGTCGCGTCCAGCGCCTGGATTGCGGCTTGGCTATCCGAGAGAATAGCGATATTGCCCTTAAAAGAGAAATCTGCGATTAATAACCTACAGGCTTCCCCAATTGCTAGTACTTCCGCTTGGAAGACGCTGCTGGTATTAGGGAGACGCACAGATTTTTCAATTCCAAGTCTATGAGAATATATACCAGCTCCAACACCACAATCCATTTTACTGCCATCTGTATAGACTGTGGTATCGAAGTTGTTTAGAGAGAATCCCTTGTTCCATTCTTTTTTAGATGGAAAGAGTGTGGCAAAATTCCTATTGAACGTTACCATCGGGACGATGTAGTCAGTCCTCACCGAGGTTAACTGAGTTTGTCGCGATAATAGACTAGCGTGACCATAAGTTTTTCCTTTCCAGCGACCCGCTTCATTTAACCTAAATGCACTCATGGTTGCCGTCTTCTTTATATGTAGGTCTATTGGAATAACGTATGTCAGTGCATTGAGAGCCTCTCTAGGACATGATCTGATTGCACCGACCGTTATTGCACAGGCTGATCTTTGTATTCTGCCGAGTAATTTGGTATTGTACTCTCTCCCTAGAGCTTTCCACCAAACTACCGAACCATACGATAAAATGGGTCGTATAACCGCCTTATACAGCCATAATGTATGCTTAGGTTGAAGACCCCATCTTCTTCCAAGCATACGCTTGCAGGCATATAAAGCAATTTCTGCTTTCCTTACCCGTTCTTCGACGTTTAACTTCCAGCTAAGTTTGGAGTCCAAAATTACCCCTAAGTACTTTGCACTGGCTGATAAAGACAGAGTTTGTCCGTTGATATTTGGTAGGGTAAAAGTTGGTACCTTATATCTGGTGGTAAAAAACATAAGTTCTGTTTTACGCGGGTTTAAACTTAGCCCACATCCTGTGGCCCAAGAGTTAAGCTCGCCTAACGCCCTTTGGATGATCCCACTGATCGTATTTGGACACAGTCCTGACACCATTAACACCACATCATCAGCGTACGCCACCACTTTTACCCCACCTCCGTCAAGTTTTATTAAGATTTTGCTAATCACACATAGCCAAAGAAGTGGAGATAATACTCCCCCTTGTGGAGTGCCCCCGTGGACCTTCTTGGTTATGTTGATATTACCCATATTAGCTTTGATGATCCTGGTTTCTAGCATGGAGATGACCCAGTTACTGATGCAACTGTCCACCTCCAGGTCTATCAACGCCCGTTGGATGGCATCTGTGCTAACATTGTTAAAAGCGCCTTCAATATCCCGGAATGCCGCCATGGTATAATGTTTGCTCTATAGAGAGCCCTCTATTGTTCCGATTACCTCGTGAAGCGCTGTCTCCGTAGATTTGCCTTTAAGGTATGCTGTTGTGCAGTTGATATACCAGAGCTCTCCAAAGAGCTTCTGAGGTGCGTATCCAAAAGTCTTTCAAAAGTTTTTAACAGGAAAGACGAAAGACTGATTGGCCTGAAGTCCTTCGCTGATTCATGTCCTCTGCTACCTACTTTTGGTATGAAGACGACCTTGACTAGTTTCCAGCTATCTGGAATATGGCCTAAGTATAAACACGCTTTAAAAATTTCCTCTAGCCATGGTAGGATACAGTCCAAGGTTTCCTGTGACATCTTTGGAATGATCCCATCTGGCCCCGGAGATTTAAAGGGTGAGAAAGATTTGATTGCCCATGCAACTTTTTCTTTGGTAATAATTTCATTTGCAAGATGCTGTGGATTATATTGGCTCCGCCTAATGTTTCCCCTCTCACTTTCGTAAGCGCTGCATCCCGGAAAATGCGTGTTTAGCAGAAGCTCTAGCGATTCTTCTGCTGTAGCAGTCCAAGTTCCGTCAGGTTTCTTGACCCAAGAAGCTATTGAATGGTCTTTGGAGAGAACACGGCTAAGCCTAGCAGAATCCCTGGTGAATTCGATTGACGAACAAAATTCCCTCCAGCTCTCTTTTTTGGCAGCCCTGATTGCCTTCTTGTACTGTCTCCGACTTTCTCTGTACAATTCCCAATTTCCCGTCGAGTAGCTGAGGTTAAACGTTGATCTAGATTTTTCCCTTAGTTTTAAGAGCTCACTGCTCCACCAAGGAGGGTGAGTTTTTTTGCTAAATTTTATGGGGCAGGACGTTTTGTAGGCCCTACTAAATGTCTTTTCCAGTGTTATGACCCTACTCTCAAGGTTTTCCGTGAGAGTGATTTGAGGGATAGGAGTCTCTCCTATATCTCTCCTCTTGTTTACTACATTTTTCCGTCCGTTGCAGTCCGCGAGTGCTGCAGGTTTATTTGGACAACCTTGAGACCCATGCTGCTGGTCGCTTTACAATTTGACGGCGTCGCCAAGCTGCACTCCCGGGTGCTGCTCATTAGCGCCATTGTTTTTGGTGGATGCGGCGTCGTCAAGTTGCATGCCTGTGAGCAACTCGTTGGCGCCGTCAACCTCGTCCTGTTCATCCTCCGGATTTGCAGATCGGAATATCTTCAGTTGCGTTTTCCTGACGCCGAACCGAAGTTTATTGTCCACTTTTCCCAGTGGCTCGATGCTCTCCTCCGATATTTGGAGAAGGAAGGACACACTGTTCTTTTGCGGAGCCTCCGCTTTGATGATGCTCCAGTCAGCCCGGGACATTTGCGTGTCATAGTCGAGTCTGCAGCACCAAAATTGTTTGCAAAGTTCAAAAATGGTGACTTTGACGTCGATGCCGTCAACGACACGTCCGGCAGCGGAAGGCCTTCTGAATTCGATGAGGAACGTCTCAAATAACTTTTGAAGGAGAACAACGCCAAACCAGTCGTAAGTTGGCGAAAAAAATTAAGTGCGATCATAAAACGATTCTCAATTCAACTTTCATTCAAAGGGATTTACCTAAAATTTGGGAGTTTGGGTACCTCACGAGCTCAACGACCTGTAGGTTATACCCAAGTTTTGACCTTTTTAATCTGAATTTCTATTTTTTTATTATTTTTTCTCAAATGTTTTTCCCCATAAAAATCAAGCTTACAAAATTAATAAAAAATTCAACAAATTTTTATCTAAATTTTGAACTTTTTAATCTGGATTTTATTTTTTTATTATTTTACTGAAATATTTTTTTCCACATGAATCAAACTTCCAAAGTTTATAAAAAATACAACAAATTTTGAGCTTTTTAATCTGAATTTTTAATGTTTTTATTATTTTTTCTTAAATATTTTTACCATACAAATCAAGTTTTCAAAATTTATAAGAAAAATTCAACAAATTTTCATGTAAATTTTCAGACTTCTAAACTGAATTTCTGTTTTTTTTTTGTTTTTTAGTTTTTCTTAATTCAAATTTGCATACAAATTTCTATTTTTTTTTTATTCTTTTTCCTTAAATATTTTTTCCCATGTAAATCAAAATTTTCAAAATTTATAAAAAATTCAGAAAAACTCAACAAATTTTCATCAAATTTTTGAGCTTTTCAATCTGAATTTCTATTTTTCTATTATTTTTTCTCAAATATTTTTCACTATACAAATCAAGTTTTTAAAATTTATAAAAAAATTCAACAAATTTTCATGTAAATTTTGAGATTTCTGAACTGAATTTCCATTTTTTTTTTTTTTTTGTTAGTTTTTCTTATTTCAAATTTGCATCCAAATTTTGAGCTTTTTAATTTGAACTTCTATTTTTTTATTCTTTTTCCTTAAATATTTTTCCCATGTAAATCAAAATTTTCAAGATTTAAAATAAATTCAGAAAAATTCAACAAAATTTCATCAAAATTTTGAGCTATTGAATCTGAACTCCTATTTTTTTTTATTATTTTTCCCTTAATATTTTTCACCACGTAAACCGAACGTTGAAAATTTATGAAAAATTCAGAAAATTTCTTGAAATGGATAAAATTTTGAGCTTTTTAATTTGAATTTCTATTTTTTTTTAATTCTTTTCCTTTTTCTTTTTTTTTTCTCTTTTCTTTCCTATGTAAATCAAAATTTTCAAGATTTAAAAAAAATTCATAAAAATTCAACAAATTTTCATATGAATTTTGAGCTTCTTAATCCGGACTTCTAGAAAATTTTTGTGTAAGGATGCTTTCCATTTCAATTCAACCGGGCTATTCGGGTCATGTTCTTCGATTTCGATGTAACTTAAATATGGTGCTCTCTGGTCAAAATAATGAGACACGTATTTTTTTGTTCGCCCGAAAAATTTTTTTTTCAAGAGTTATCGGCAATTTTGTTTTTCGCCTCAAACTCGATTTTTTTTAATTATATAAGAAAAAATTTTTTTTAAATGCCCATAACTTAGTCAAAAATGAACCGATTTTAATAATTCTGGGTTCAAAATGATCGTAATTACATACACAAGCGACTTCATGTAGAAACAATTGCAAAAAAGTAGTTGAAATTTTTTTATTTAGCAAAAAAGAAAAAAAATTGAAATTTTTTCGAAACTCAATATTTCAAAAAGTGTATTTTTTTTTTTTTTATAACTTTTTCCAAATCAAAAGGACATCTCAAACTTTAATTGAGCTGCATGCCTAGTAGCTAAAATGAGTTGTTTTTGAGTAATGAATTTTTGAGTAAACACCCTGTTTCGCACTTTTTGTTTTTTGCAAAATAAAAAATTTTCAACTACTTTTTTGCAACTATTTCTATATGAAATCGCTCGTGTAAGTAATGACGATCATTTTGAACCCAAAATTATTAAAATCGGTTCATTTTTGACTAAGTTATGAGCATTTAAAAAAAAAAAATCTTATATTATTAAAAAAAAATCGATTTTGAGCCGAAAAACAAAATTGCCGATAAAGCTTGAAAAAAATTTTTTTTGGGCGAAAAAAAAAATACGTGTCTCATTATTTTGACCAGAGAGCACCATATTTAAGTTACATCGAAATCGAAGAACATGACCCGAATAGCCCGGTTGAATTTAAATGGAAAGCATCTAAGGGATAACTTGGCTCATCGAATTCGAGTAAAGTAAGTTTTTCGACCATATATCGAGTGCAGTTTCCCACTTTCAACATTCGAAGATTTTTAAAAATATCTTCTTTGCCCTTTTTAGCTTCATTTCAAAGCTTTGAAAATTGACTGAAAACAAGAAAATTCTGGATTAAAAGAATTGTAGCTGAGACTCGTCGAATGATGTTTTTCACGAACAAACAAAAAAAGCACAAATTATTAAATATTTTTTGCATTGTTCGATGAAAAGCAGCCGACATGCACCAACTTCTACGAGTAATTCAATAATTCATGGCTGGCCAAACCACCACAAGAGCCCAACTAATTGCTCTGAGCCAATCATGGAGGAAAACTTAGCAGCAAAACGAGGAATCGTTCAATCGGCATTCATTAATCACCTATTAGCTGTTACCACCAATTATGTCTCCTCCTCTGCTAATGGCATCCACTGTCAACGTAATTCCGGCGTTAAAATGCGGCATAAGTAGCCCGCAATATTGCAGTACAGCAATAAAAGCAGAAATGGTTGTTGTTCAAGCAACGATAAATACCCACAAAAGCTGTGTTGGCTTTCGCTTAATGATCAAATTAGTAATAAGCAACCAAAGCCAATATTTTCTATGTGCGAGTTCTACTAAATATTATAATGGCCAACTGAGGTGCCACTCCATTAGTGCCCGACTAAATTATAGAGACTAAAAATGTGTGGCGGAAATAAATGATTAGTTATTGGCTTAATCCTGTTTGCAGTCAGCTAAGTGAGAGTGGTAATAATTTACTGGATGGCAAAAGAAGTGGAAGGCATACACATACATATAAAGGTAATTATAAATATGTTAGGGTGGAACGGGAATTCTGGACTCTGTTACAGTTTCGCATTATCCGAGTCCTTGCTTGTTTCCTATCGTTACATATGAAGGTCCATATTCTGTTTACTATTAGTTTATTCGAAAAATCATACATTCCCATTTTTCATGGCATATGATTTCATTCATTTGGCTGCCTCGGCCGACTGCGCATTAGAGCATCCTTTTAACCCAGTTTTTCAAGGCTTTGGGGACAGTTTCTGGCTCTCTCTCATGAATTTTTCGCTCGAAATCCGCCTTTAGGGCTTGAATCGTTAATGGATTGTTCGCTTAATATTGATCCTTCACAGAACCCCAAAAAGTGAATCTAACGACGGTAAATCGTAGCTAAGAGCAATTTAAAAAAAATAAAACTAAGAAAATGTTCATCAAAATTTCAAACCGCCTGGAAATTCAAAAAAAAAATTATATTATAGATTGAGAGTATACAGAGTCCGGACTCGAAGTGTAACAAGTTAAAAAGGCCATAAATTTAGTTTGGGAAATTACTTTAATTCAATTCAAAGTAAAAAAGGTGTGAAAATAATACAAAATTAAGAATCTTAACTTACTTTTGCTCAATATGACCACCTTTTGCCTTGACTATGGCCTTCAGATGGTCCACAAACGAATCGCAAGTTGCCCGAATGTGTCTTGCAGCTATTTTAACCCACTCACGGGCAATGGCTTTTTACAGCGCCTCGAGACTGGTGACTTTTCTAATTCGAACCTTTCTCTCCAAAATGGTCCAAAGAGAATAATCCCTCGGATTCCCGTCTGATGAATTTTAGAGCCATTGTGTTGGCGTTATGAAGTTCGGAACGTTGTTTTTTAGCCATTCTTGATTCACTCGAGCTTTGTGAGATGGTGTGCGAAGTACTGTTGAAACGTCCATGGTCCCACGGCTTCAAAGCAACCTCCAGAATACTTTCCCGATAATATTTCGCATTTACCTGGACGCCAGGCTCGATGAAAACGATTGGAGAGCGCCCATCTGCGGTTACAGCGGCCCAACCCTTTACCTGTGGCGCGTGCTGCTTCCTGGTGGCCAATCGATGACTAAAATTCTCGTATGTACGGTCGGTCAAGTCGATTAGGAGTTTACGAATTGGTCCATTTGAAAAATTTTCTCGTCAGAGAACTCAATGTTCGGAAATTGACCGCTTTCGGCCAAGTCTGTCTGACTAGTTGCAGCTTTCGTGTGAGATCATGCGCCTTTTGGATCTTACAAGCCTTGACTTTGAAATCATTTTTCAGTATGCGGGGGATAGATAGTACGGTCAAATATATTCAATTCTTTCGCCATTTGAAGTGACACTTCGTCGGATATTTCGCTCAAGTCGCTTCTTCACTTTTTGAACCATTTCACGTGACGTTGCAGCCTTTTGATGACCACCTCCATGATGTTTCGGGATGCTACCAGTATCATTGTAACGAGTAATGGTGCGATAAACAATAACTTTATTTGCTTCTAAAATACTAAGTTTGTAAGGACGATGGAGGGATAAAATGTTCCAAAAACATATTTCCCAGAAAATTTCAGTGAAGGTCTTCTCGGACGCAAAAAGTGTGCGATAAAGGACGAGACGGACACCAGCTGTGCTTTCTTTGCAGCCAACCTGCAAAGGAAGACTAGGAAATTTAGCGAATTACGTGGAAATCACCAACTCAAAATATTCTACTTGAGTTGACATTACCTCTTTGAGTTTGAAGCGCATAACTGTACTTATATATATATGCAATCTGATTAGTAGTGTTGTAAAGTAAGAGAGAGAAACTACTGTGAACGGTCCCCTTCGAGAGTACTTGGGAAATTCCAGCTAAGCGTCAAACAGCTGGATACACACAATAAAAAGTTGATTTGTTTTTTTGTCTTGCGATTTGGTGGTTTCAATGACAAAGTGATTTGCGTTTTTGTTGTTGTTTCGCTTGTTTGTTTGCATTTTGATTGAAATTTTTACACACAAAAACAATAACAAAAATTCCTACAAAAACAAAGAGCTTGCAAATTTTGGGGTTTGTCCTACAGCTATCACCTTGTATGGATTCGCATTGAATAAAATGAAAGGACCAACTGTTGGATACAGAACGTTAATGTAAATGGAATTGTAAATAGAATCAATGTCGGGTGTTCTTTTTGCAGATCGGTTAGAAAAGAATACAGCAAATATTAGATCAACTTCCTTGGCCCGGAGCCCATTCTGCCACTACCATCTGTTGCCATCGAAGCCACGGTTAGCAAACGGGTTACTCGAACCCACAAGCAAGCTTGGCAGGCTGAGAGAGGCTGCAGATGGACAAACCCGATGTTACCTGTCATATCCGACCGACTGTCGCAGTTTCTCCTGTCGCTAAGAAAAGAGACTGTAGACAGTAGGAATGAACTGATGACGGGCCACTTTCTATGGGCGAAGCAATTGGAAAAGATAGGCATCTCAGACAGTGTATTGTGCCAAGCATGTGGAGAGGAGGATGAGACGGCGGTCCGCTTCCTGTGCGTCTGGCCCGCCTTCGCTCGAATCAGGCTTGAGGTCTTTGGCCCTGATGTGTTAAAAGGCGACCAACCTTGGCTCTCCGGCTCCACAAGATCTACTCAGATTTCTCCAGAGCTCAAGTGAATTTAAAGAAAATGAAAAGGGGAACCCGAGTTCAGTAAAATGTATTTAATTGTGTCTGATTGCTGTACTTGCTAGTCTGTCCCGACAAAAAAAAAAACAACAAAAGACCTATTGAATTATAATGGAACCACTCCAACATATTAGGAATCGGGTCGTTAATTTGATAAGCAAGTGATATGATCCCATGTTGAACGAGGGCAATGCAATGTATCTCTTTTCATGAAAATCCCTGTTAGTGGATTTGGCATTTAGCTTTCACCTCACTGTAGATGGTTATAACATCGAACCAGCTTGCAGATCTATAACAACTTCAGTTTTGAAATACAAAACACGGTCCCTATTAATCGGCAAGAATTGCAGAGTCTTGGGCAAGACAAGAACTATACCAGATGAGGCAACATTTGGAGTAATCTAAAGTCTAAATCTATATCACGCTGTGATGGGACAAACTTTACAGCAATAAATCCGTAGATCAGCGGACTCAGATCACTTGCCATATGGTACGAATGGGTATTAGGAAAATATGGCAAGAAATGACGAATACCAAACTCTATTCACCAGAGGATGAGTCATGACCTCTGCGGAAGCTATCAAAATGAGAGGGAGGAAGAGACCATCGCACTTTCACTGGCGTTATCCTGGTCTATTCGCACGTAGAATCAGCATTTTAAGTAAAAAAATTTTTAAGGTGTTGGAAAATCGCATTACTGTGGAAATTAGGAGTCTTTAGGAGTTCATACTGGCTTCAGAAGAAGCATGGTCAAGTTCCCCACGTGGCGTCACAATGCGCGATGAGCCTGAGTGTGTCCCATACGTGTCCCATAGTAGAATCTAGCGGAACCTAACCTTTAAATGGAATTAGGTGTGGTCATAGTGCACTTTTTAACATTTTCTTGACCATCCTACCTTCCACCAGTTTATAGATATTCTATCAACTATATCTTTGACTTGGAGGTTATACTCGTTGTTTAACAACGTCCGGCACTCGAAGTGTAATCAACTTCAGACTGGTCGCGCTGGTGATGCACGGACATCAGGTGTCTGTTAGTTAACTAAATGACAGTTCAGAGTATTGATTACAAGCGCGCAGAAACATTTTGCCGAAAGTAAATGCGAAAAAGGAATATCAGTAAATCAGCGATTGTTCGTGAGCTCGAGCACCTTAAAGTAAAAAAAGTTTTTGTTCATCGCACCATTCCTCGTTACAATGCTACTGGTAGCATCGCGAAACGTCGTGGAGGTGATCATCAAAAGACTGCAAGGTCACGTGAAATGGTTCCAAAAGTGGAGAGCCGACTTAAGCGAAATTCGCCCACGAAGTGCCAATCAAATGGCGAAAGAACTGAAAATACCTGATTGCAGACTCCGCCGCAAACTGAAAAATTATTTCGAAGCCTTACAAGATCCAAAAAGGCGCATGATCTCACACTAAAGCAGCAACAAGTCAGACTTGAGAGAGTGAAGGAGTTGCTTCGCTTGACCGTTTAAAAGGATGATCTCACACCAAAGCAGCAACAAGTCAGACTTGAGAGAGCAAAGGAGTTGCTTCGCTTGACCGAAAGCGGTCAATTTCCGAACTTTTTGTTTTCTGACGAGACAATTTTTGAAATTGAGCATTTCGTAAACTCTCAAAACAATGGGGTTTATTTGACCGAACGTTCATACGAAAATTTGAATCATCGATTGGCCACGAGGAAGCAGCACCCGCCACTGGTAATGGTTTGCGCCGCTGTAACCGCAGATGGGCGCTCTCCAATCGTTTTCATCGAGACTGGCGTCAAAATAAATGCGAAATATTATCGGGGAAGTATTCTAGAGGTTGTTTTGTAGCCGTGGGCAGACGAACATTTCGGTGGCCGGCCATAGACGTTGCAACAGGACTCGGCACCATCTCACAAAGCTCGTGTGAACCAAGTATGGCTAAAAAACCATGTTCCGAATTTCATAACGTCCACACAATGGCTCTTAAATTCACCAGACGCTAATCCGATAGATTATTATCTTGGGCCATTGTGGAGAGCGAGGACCGAACTAAAAGATTCATCAGTCGCAAGGCGCTGAAAAAAGCCATTGTCCGCGAGTGGGCCAAAATAACTGCAAGTCACATTCGGGCAGGTTGCGATTCGTTTCTGGACCGTCTCAGGACCATAGTAAAGGCAAGAGGTGGTCATATGGAGCAAAAGTAAATTGATTTTTATTTTTTCATATTTTCACACATTTTTTACTCTGAATTGAATAAAAGTAACTTTCCAAACTAAATGGATGACCTTTTTAATTGGTTACACTTCGAGTGCCGGACCCTGTAGTTCCACTGAAGGACACTGAACGACAATCACACATTTTCTTGCTTTGATGTACGTCAATTCACAACAAAAGTTCGCGCTTTCCTTCAGGCTTCCCATTCAAAACACAATTTTTTGTTTATTTTCACTTAGTAAATTCTATAAAGTCGCTAATAAATCTGTTTTTTTTTGTATATCCAAAAATGTATAGAGCAAATGAATACAAAGAAATGCTTTGAATATACGAAGAAGATGTGAAATAAACTAATTATTACCTTTTTACATTTTTTTTTTCCAGCAGCATTTCCAGACACATTGTTTCGAGTGTAATTCAATTACATTTCTATGAAGACGCGTCCCACTACGCACAAATATAAATGAGTAATGAAGTACATTATTAACGGCAATTACTGCTAAAATACGTAAGTATGCGTTAAATCACATCAAAAGCATTCGCCCATCGCCATGACAAACTTACGGGATTATGAAACTTGAGCTTTTGCAGAGGAATAACTTAGGAAATTATTACGGTATGCTGTGTTTTGTTGTTGCAAATTGCACGCTCTCCAGGACGGTGGATGTATATATGTATTTGTATGCGTAAGTGTGCATGTGTGTTAGCTTTTCCGGGAATAAATATTGAAAATTGTACAGTGAATGGAATTTTAATTGCAATAACTAAGTTTCTATTTACAGATTTTAACTGGAAATCTCCTCATATGAAGTGATACTTTTTACACAAAAATAAATAAATCAAATTAAAGCATAATTGAATCGAGAATAGTGTCCACTAACAAGCACGTAGCATTTCCTTGTTATAGAAACTAGCAGCGAGGACGTGCGGCGCGTGCTGCATTCCAGCAAATTCTGCTACTGCGCCCCTTATGCGCCCTGATGGAAATAACAAAAGCATAAAAATTGAATAAATACGTCTCGCACAGTTGTCATCAATTCACGCAACCACCTTCCACCTACAATCTGCACGCTACTGGTGCTCTTCGCGTGATGCTCCTGCTGTTGATCCGCCTGCTTTTGTTTTTTCTGTTGCCGCGGCTGCTGCTGCTACGGCTATAAAACATCGGACTACGGTGACGGAAACGATGCAAAGCAAATGCGTAAATCTGTGTTTGTTGTTGTGCAAATTGTATTATAGTGAATTGCGTAGAATGGCGCGAAAAATGGCTATATCTTTGCGCATTTAAATCTTCTGTTTGAGTTGCAGATTTTATTGCTTACATCTGTTAACATGCTGAGGAGATAAGTGGCGGTTGTTTAGCTTATTATTTGCGGTTAAGTAAAAAATTTTGAACTTTTTTGGATCATGAAAAAAGTTTGACGTGCAATAATCATCTGCCATACGGGCGGGGGCAAATTCATTACCATTATTTTTATTTTCGTAATGTTAGGTCTTGTATTCTAAAGTTAAGTAAAGGGTGGTTAAGTTTCAAGGGCCGGTGTTGATTTAGAATAAAGTACAATTTTAAAAAAAAATCGTTATCATTTCTTTTTATTATGATAATACTGATATAGCTCAATTACGTATTGAACAACATATTTGCCAAATGTCCACCGCGGCCTTGTCGCACACCTCCATCCGATAGTCCAAATTTTCGATGACGCTGAGGCATAATTGAAGTTCTATGCCGTTAATGTGCCGAATTATCTCATCCTTTAGCTCTTGAATTGTTGCTGGATCGATGTACACCTTTTCTTTCAAATAACCTCAAAGAAAGAAGTCCAACGGTGTCAAATCACATGCCAATTGACATCGCCGCGACGTGATATTTCGGCCATCAAATTTTTCGCGCAAAAGAGCCATTGTTTCGTTAGCTGTGAGCTGTGAGCTGTGTGGCACCGTCCTGTTGAAACCACGTATCGTCCACATCCATATTTTCCAATTCGGGCCATAAAAAGTTCGTTATCATCTCACGATAGCGAACACTATTCACAGTAACTGCCTGACCGGCCTCATTTGGAAAAAAATACGGCCCAATGATGCCGCCGGCCCATAAACCGCACCAAACAGTCACTCTTTGTGGGTGCATTGGTTTTTTGGCAATCAGGCAATCACTCTTGGATTATCATTCGCCCAAATGCAGCAAATCTGCTTATGGACGAATCCACTGTGGTGCAAATGTGCCTCATCACTGAAGATGAAGTGCGCGATATGCATTTTAATTTGAACGCCCCTTTTCATAATAAGCCTGAATACGAGTATGCAGCGATCGTTGGAGCAACGTTACTCGATCAAATTTTGCGTAAAGCTAAACAAAACGAGTACCGAAACCATTGGGCTACCCAAGGAGGCTTACGAGGACCAATCTCTGTCCAGTGCCCAGGTTAAACGGTGGCATAAGTCGTTCAAGGAAGGCCGGGAAGACGTCGAAGACGAACAGCGATCTGGAAGGCCTTCGACCGCCGGCGCACACCGCCTTCCTCTGCACCTCTGCATTGACCAAGATGGGGGTTCCGGTGCTTCCCCACCCTCCCTACAGCCCAGACCTGTCCCCTCCGGACTTCTTCTTGTTCCCGCGCCTAAAAAGAAAGCTGAGGCGTTCCAAAAAACTGTGACAGCCGAATTGAACGCGATTCCGGCGGATGAGTTTAAAAAATGTTTCCTGCAGTGGAAGGACCGCTACCAGCGGTGTATTGACGCTCAAGAGTCCTATTTTGAAGGGTATTAGTTGTATAAGCCAAAAGGTTTAATAAACTGCTTAAGAAAATAAGGCTCATTACTTTTCAATCAACCCCTGTATCATATGTGTTCCGTTTTTTTCAATCTTGTATTAAATGCATTCATTAAATTTATTTTTTATTAAGAGAATTAAAAAATATGTTCGTCTCGCTCTGCCTTCTATTCAAATTCTGCTTCTTTCTATGAGATTGTATTGATGATGTACGAAAATCAGCACAGTATTCGCTCATGTTGCTTCGTTGGCGTCTGAACAACAACTGTGCGAACGAGTGTGTGAATGCGCGTGAAATGAGCGGGCAGAATTCGGCAGCTGAGTACCTGCACACGTGGCAATCGAATTGAGTTCTCACAATTTTCGATTGTGATTCGACTAGTTATTTATCAAATTTTGTAAATCCTCTTGCTCTAGCGAATTTTGTTCTTTTTTGATTTTGTCCAAAATTTTATTCTGATGCGAAAACGAAACCGAGGAAGTCAGATTGCGTACAACCACCAAACACCAATTTTTTCGATTTGAATTCTGATTCTGACAGCAATCAGAATCTGCAACCTCACTGGTTATCTTATGAAAGGAAAAAAAATACTTTTTTGAACAAAAGCCTTTGCATTAAAGGGGGGCTAGGGTCACAAAATCGAAATTTTTTTTCTTCACTCATCTTATAGTAAATCATTTCAAGCATGTTGTGTCAATTTTAAGTGGATCGGAGCAGAACTCTCAAAGTTATAGCCTTTGTAGGCACTCTACCTCGAATGCGGAGCACCGATAGTTTTTCAGAGTCATTTTTTCAAACGCGTTTTCCCCGAAACGACTTCTTAAAAGTCGGTGCCAATCACAACTCCGAAACTATTCAACCGATTCTTTTCAAATTTGGCACACGTTTTCTAAATCAAAAATACCTAACCCCACCCCCCCCCCCCCCCACTGTTTTTATTTTATTTTTTATTTTTTAAGGTTGTTATTCACTTACAAATATGGCGAAATTTTTCGCCAAAAATGCTCGTTTTACGTTTTTTTGCCACCAAAACTACAAAAATGAAAAAAAAAATTTTATTAATGGGGGGGGGGGAGCATTACGTCATACTTTCACTGAAAAATTCGACTTTTCTAGTTTCAGATGATTCTACGACGAATGCCGATTGGCACCGCAGAGCACCTCTCGAAAAACATATCTCCAAAAAAACTCTGTCATGGGCTTATTTGTCAATATTTTATTATTAATATTTTTTAAAAACTTATTGAAAAGATGTACAATAAGATGCAACTGATTTTATTAAAGTATCTTAAGCCATATTTCTGTAAAAAATTCAAAAAAAAAAGTGTTTTTTTTTTTAGTGCTAAACCCTGCCACCCCCTTAACTGAAAGACCTGCCGAAGAGCAACTGCTATCAGAGAAATATGTTTCCTTAATTTTTTTCACTTTAATATAACAAGGCGTAATTGTTCTTGTGGCTCTATTGAAGTGGCAGCATATCAATGGATCGATCGAGAGAAACATGAAGAAGACATGAAAAAATAAACAAAAATTAAATTTGTCGAACGTTGTCATGGAAGCTGAAAGTGCACAACTCGATGGGTGTGCACAAAAATAGCTACCTGAAAACAATGCGATAATAAGTGCAACAACAATGCCTAGTTTGACGAGTATTGGGAGACAACAACAATTGTTTACATTTGCATTTGAATGGCTTAAGTAAATGTAAGTATTGGGTTTTCTCTTCACATCAATTTGCCTGAGCAACTGAAGCAAACAAATTTTATCAACACACACAAATACTCGTCTATGTACATCTACATGTGTATAAGGGTACGCATGTATGGCAACAGCCACTTGTGCTTATACGTATGTATGTATTTGTCAGTGTCAGAATTTGCAAAACAAAGAGACCAAAGCATTAACAAATAGAGCAATAACAATGACATATCAACGAGAAGATTTCCTCAGCGTTCACTTGCACCCACATCATTGCCAAGTGCCAAACAACGGTATTTACGCACTTGAACTCACAACATAAGAAAGTGGATGGACGCACATTTGTAAATTCGCTTCGTTACAACGGTAAGAGAACGCACGTTGCCAAAACGGGGTTGCCAGTAGCAGATGCCACTTGCTGATTTGTGTCGCGGGGCATATGCGCTGGTGTGTGTAAGTGGATGTATATAGATGTATGCATATGCGACGACACTATGGAGCAGAAGTGAAAAGAAAAAATTCGCTGCAAATTTTGGAGAAATTGTACAAGTCGCTGCCAAATAGACTCTATGGCGTAATATTAAACAAGGGGGCAGTTTTAATGGACACTTTTTTGTATTAGTCACACAATTTTTAAATAAAGGGTTTTTCATTAAGAGGTGTTATTTTGTCCGTGAATAGTGGAAAACAACATCAGGCAAATGACCATCACGACCACGCTTACAGGACAATATCCTTTTCATGAAATATTCCATAACCGAATTGCAAAGTGGCTGCCCTATGTCCTCGATAGCCTTGCGAATTCCATTTTGAGGTCTTGAATTGACCCTGGGCTTTTGGCGTAGACCTTCTCTTTCACGTGGCTCCAAAGAAAAAAGTCGCAAGGTGTTAAATCACAAGATCTCGGTGGCCAATTATGATCACCTGTTCGTGAGATAACACGGTCCGGAATCTTTTCACGCCGTCTTGTTGAAAATAAACGTTGTGCAGATCAATACCATCCAATTCCGGCTATAAAAAATCGTTAAACATCTCTCGATAGCCTTTTATATATTTAAACAACACCTGTTATTGGAAAACCCTTTCAAATATTTTATGTTGGGGATAAGTTCGTAGCGTTTTACCGCAGACTTTTATTTACACAGAAAAAAATTATATCAATAATATAGTCAATTATATATTTGGCGTTGCTGTTTACAACCTCTTCCCACCTCTCGACCAATTTGTTGATTTTGCTCCGCCAAAAATCACCTGGTCTGGTGTCAAAGAAGTTGTTGGGCCAGTTTTAAGGACGTCTTTGTTATCGAAGGTAACACTCGCCCTTCATATGGTTTGACAGGAGGTGGAGAAGATGATCATCGGTCGGTGCAAGGTCCGCAGAATACGGCGGATGCTTAACGACCCCCCATTCGAGCTCTTTTAGTGTGGCTTTGACGACTTGTGCAACATGGGGCTTGGCGTTGTTGTGAAGGAATATGGATTGACATGTCGATCGGGTCTTTTCAGCCGAATAACCTCATTTACTAGATGTAGTTGGGCAACGTAGAGCTTCTTGTTGACCGTGGCATTCATTTCGATTATTTTCCAATCCACCTTGCCTTCCCAGTCCCACCAAACGCATATCGTGATTTTCTTTGGATGAAAATCCGGCTTGACTATCGGCTTTGGCGTATCTCCTGGAGCCATCCACTCCCTTCTTTGCTTCACATTGATATATACGAGTAGGCATCATTTCTCATATCCCGTGCCGATTCGGTACAAAAAGCGCTGTTTATGACCGCGTGTTGATCGATGGCAGGCGAGATGCTGACAAGCAATTCGAAATTGACTTTCTTTGTTCTTTTTCATTGAGCTCGTGAGGCACCCATGCTCCCAATTTTTCGGTAAATTCCATTGAATGAAGGTTATTGCGTATCGTTTTATGAGAGATTTGAGACGTTCTTCATCGAGCTCAGAAGGCCTTCCTCTGCGAGACGTGCCCTCGACGCCAAAGCCGCCATTTTTGAACCTTGTAAGTCATTTCCGTACTGCAGACTCGTCTATGATAGCTTCTCCATGCACGTCGCAAATGTCCTGGGCGGCTACGTCAGCTTTGTGACCTCGGTGAAAAGCAAAGAAGAGCTGGTGTCGAAAATGTTAACTTTTACCTCAAGGGGTATTCTATTTCTAAGCCTCAATACTAAAAAAATTAAATTGCTTAAAAATATATTTAACATAGTTTTGTAGAGCACAAAGAGTTCTATCGAATGAATACCTACCCTTCAACCCAAACAGCAAGAAATCGTTGTAAAATAAAGGAAAATATAAATATGCTATGAACTTATTTCGCAACCCAATATTTCTAATAATTTAATTTAAAACTGAAATCTTCCGGTATTCCCCTCTACTATTTTTGGCATAATGCACACTTTACGTTAGATTAGGTTGAAGCAGTTGCCACACAATCAGCACGCACGTAATGCCGCATGGGGAACCTGTCCCTCCAAAATTAGTGTGAACTTTTCAAACATTTTAGAAGATCCCTGATTTCTACCATTCCATTAAAGAATTGTCTACCTAAATTGGTGAAACTACATCTGGATAGAGAAGGGCAATGGCAGAGAAGGAGCGGGAACGGTTTTTGCACACCCATCCTCAGAACGTGCCTGCCGGTTAGGCAATGCCCCATTACAACTGAGATCAGTTTGCTTAGACTCTCAACTTATCAGAGATTCTGTGCGTTTAGCATTGAGAGTCGGCCACAAATATCCGGCGAGTCTGCAGGTGGTTTCATTACACCATCTTTCGTTCGCTCTTCTTACGATTTCTTCAAGAATAAGTAGCTGACTAGTTTATAGGGTATGCCTATGACATTGTCTACGAGGTGTGTTCAAAAAGTGTCGCGAATTTTGAAATTTCTCAGGTTACGTATATTCGAATTTCGATTTTTTTGTGGCGATATGTTGGTACTCATGTCTCTCACTCATGCCGACGAGTTCGGCCATTTTGAATGTTCGGTTAATTGTTGACAGCTGCTGCACGTGTTACGGCTCGTCTTCGATTTTTACTTTTTTTTTCAAAAAGATGGATCAAAGAACCTGTATCAAATTTTGTGTGAAAAACGAAATTAAGTGCGCGGATTCATTCCGAATGTTGACTGTGTCATACGGAGAAGCTACTTTGGACCAAAGCAACGTTTATCGGTGCTACAAAATGTTCTCAGAAGGCCGAGAAGATGTGAACGACGAAAAGCGTGCCGGGCGCCCAAGCACTTCAACAACAGACCAACAGAAAAGATTTATGAAGTGAAGAAAATGGTATTGGCCAATCGTCGAATCACCGTTAGAGAAGTGGCTGAGGACCTAGACATATCGACTGGCTCGTGCCATTTAATTTTTCTCAGTGATTTGGGCATGAGACGGGTCGTCGCAAAATTCTTACCAAAAATGTTGGACTCTGTCGACCCAACGCGACGACCCTAATTTGCTCCAGAGGGTCATAACTTGTGGGTTTATGGTTATGACGTGGAAACCAAAGCTCAATCATCTGGATGGAAGCTGCCACACGAACCAAGACCGAAAAAAGCGCGCCATGTTCGTTCGAATGTAAAAGTTTTGCTTACCGTTTTCTTCTATTGCAGGGACATTGTGCTTCATGAGTTCTTGTCACAGGGTAAAACGGTCAATAAGGAATACGAGTATTACCTGCAAGTTATGCGCAATTTGCGCGAAGCAATCCGCCAGAAACGCCCGGATTTGTGGAAGCACAAAAATTGGCTCTTGCATCACGATAACGCCCCTGCTCACACATCGTTGCTTGGGCGCGACTTTTTGGGCGAAAACAACCACCTATTCCCCAGATCTTGTTTCCCAAACTGAAGAGGCCCACGAAAGGACGACGCTACGCTACGGTTGAGGAGATAAAGACGGCATCGAAGGAAGAGCTGAACAAGATAAAAAAAATTATTTATTGAAGTGCTTCGAAGATTGGAAAAAACGTTGGCACAAGTGGGTAATATCTCATGGGGATTACTTTGAAGGGGGCAAAATAGATATTAATGAATAAATAAATAATTTTTGAAAAAACCCAAAATTCGCGATACTTTTTGTACTCATCGGTCAATTTGGCACAGAGTCTCGCTAGTTCATCGGCGCTGCAGTTACCCTCAATGTCGCGATGGCCAGGAACCCATGTTACCCTTAGGCGCAATGACTCGGCCATCTCATTAGGAGATGTGTGGCATTTCATGGCTACCTTGGGGGTTGCCGACTGTTTTGTGAGGGATTTTATCACCGCCTGCCTGTCAGTGAGAAGGTAGATATCATTTCCAGATATCGCATCACACTACACCAGTGGCACGGCTTTCATTATTGCCATCAGTTCAACCTGCAAGACGGCGAGCCGAAAAATTAAGAAGATCCCCAGATGTTCAGAATATACACCTACGCCCGCCCTGCCCTCGAGCTTTGTGCCATCTATGTGTACATGGATGGACTTGCCCTGTCTTACATCATCCCGTCCGCACTCTATCCCCGAGGGTAGGGTGGTCGTGAACGTTGTAATGGCAAGTGTAGGCGGAAGTACATAGTCCACCTCTCCGAGAAGCTCCAAAATGCCAGCCAGGATTTTATCATAGCCATAGTCCGTGTTTGACCACTTGCTCGAAGTGTTCAACCCTATTGCCGTACTGCGCGCTATATATCTTGACTGCTGGTCTACCGGAAGGAAATTCTATGTCGGTTATAAGAATATATACGAGTCCTTGAACCTTGTCAACTATGCACACTTACATTTACGAAATAATTTAAACCTATGTGTTTAGGTGCACGGCGTTTTGTATACACTGGCTAGCATAATTGAGTGCATCCTGTTTTTGGCTAGGAATTTTAGTGCGTTTTCTCGCATTCATCGACTTATTTTTCTAACGATCTTCTTCATATAGTCATTGGTCGGCCTCACTTGCATCTTCTTTGCGAGTTCAAATCAAAAGCATCAATCAAAGTGTGCGATCTATCCACCTTCAGTTTCGTACTTTTATATGATTGGTCATCGGCTGCAAGTTGCACCTTTTATATAACTTATCGTTGCTCATTTTAGTTTGGAGCGATTGGATTGGATTTGTGATGAGTTCCAGATTTGGAGCAGCTGTGCATATGCACCAATTGCTTTATTTATTCCGGCCACAAAACCCCTTTTTGCTGCACTATTCTCAGAATTACACTGCTATGGTAGGTGTAAAATCTTCGATTTGTTCAGTTTCTTTGCCATGAAGCATACAATTTTTGTCATTTTTGGCGTTCATTTTTATCGATTTCGTTTTGTCGATGTTAATTTTAAGGCCAAATTTAACGGACTCGGCGCACAGAACATCGAGTTCGATAATAAGCGGAGGTCGTTTGCTTAAGCGAGGTCTTCTAGATGTTCGGTGAAGTTTCAGTAGATGCCTCTTCTCATCTTATCATCTGCGGAATTATGTAGAATTTCGTCAATAACGCCGTAACTTGGCTCCAAAAATTTTGTAGAAAAAGTGGAAGTTTTAGATGATTAAAAAATCACTTCAATTTTTACAATAATATTGTTTTTTATTATTTACGCCTTGCCAAAGAAAAAAAATTGAAAAAAAAAGTTCCAAACTCAGATGACATTTTTTTTTTAATTTTTCCAATTCTTTATAAATCTTTAAATTTTGATGTATGTGGTTTTAGTTAAGCCATGAAGAATAAATGCCAAAAAAAATTAAATTAAAATTTCAAAGTTAAGATGAACATTTTTCAATTTTTTCCAATTCCTTTATAAATTTTTACATTTTGATTATGTGGTTTTGGTAAAAGCGTGAACAATATTTTCGAAAAAATTCGAATTTCGAAATTAAGATTAAATTTTTTTTTAATTTTTCCAATTCTTTTATAAATTTTTAAGTTTTGATTTATGTGATTTTGTTAAAGGAAGAACAATATATTCGAAAAAATGCCAAAGAAAATTTGAATCAAAATTTCGAAATTAAGATCAAAATTTTTTTAAATTTTTGCAATTCTTTTATAAATTTTTAAGTTTTGACTTATGTGGTTTTTGTTAAAACAAGAACAATATTTTCGAAAAAATGCCAAAGAAAATTTGAATCAAAATTTTGAAATTAAGATGAAAATTATTTTTAATTTTTCCAATTCTTTTATAAACTTTTAAGTTTTGATTTATGGGGTTTTTGTTAAAACAAGAACAATATTTTCGAAAAAATGCCAAAGAAAATTTGAATCAAAATTTCGAAATTAAGAAGAAAATTTTTTTTAATTTTTGCAATTCTTTTATAAATTTTTAACTTTTGACTTATGTGGTTTTTGTTAAAACAAGAACAATATTTTCGAAAAATGCCAAAGAAAATTTGAATCAAAATTTCGAAATTAAGATGAAAAGTTAAGATAACTTCTGTGGTTTTTGTTAAAACAAGAACAATATTTTCGAAAAAATGCCAAAGAAAATTTGAATCAAAATTTCGAAATTAAGATGAAAAGTTTTTTTAATTTTTGCAATACTTTTATAAATTTTTAAGTTTTGATTTATGTGGTTTTTGTTAAAGCAAGAACAATATTTTCGAAAAAATGCCAGAGAAAATTTGAATCAAAATTTCGAAATTAAGATGAAATTTTTTTTTAATTTTTGCAATTCTTTTAAAAATTTTTAAGTTTTGATTTATGTGGTTTTTGTTAAAGCGTAAACAATATTTTCCAAAAAATGCCAAAAAAAATTAAATTAAAATTTCGAAATTAAGGCGAAATTTTTTTTAATTTTTCCAGTTCTTTTATAAATCTTTAAATTTTAATTTATATGGTTTTGGTTAAATGACGAATAAAATTTTCGAAAAAATTCCAAAAAAAATGTAAATTAAAATTTCAAAAAGAGATTCAATTTTTTTTTTAATTTTATCATTCTTTTATAATTTTTTAAATTTTGATTTATGTGGTTTTTGTTAAAGCAAGAACAATGTATTCGAAAAAATGCCAAAAAATTTAAATTCGAATTTCGAAATTAAGATGAAATTTTTTTTAATTTTTCCAATTTTTGTATGGTTTTGGTTAAATCATGAATAAAATTTTCGAAAAAATACCAAAAAAATTGTACCAAAAAATCATTACAAATATTTAAAAAAATGTCCTCACGCACACTTAGTTATACTCGCTACTGTACGTGGGCACGAGTATCCTTGCCTACTCTACCGACCAACGTCATTGCCAATTGCACTGTTTATTTATCAGTGAACTCAAATAAAGCTGCTATTCTGCTGCGTAAATCGTTTTATCTCAATCATAACGGAAGTACCCACTAGTTGCCATTGCAGGTACGTTGTGTAATATATTTGTACGCAAGTATGTGGGCATGTGGATATATATACATACGTGTATATGTATATGTAAATGTGGATCCGCGCATAGCGGTATGTTCGTTTGCTGACGTTGGTAAGTGCTAGCACACAGCTATTCAACAGCCATTCAACAACCTGCCAACCAAGCGTGCAGCCATATCGAGCAGTTACCTGGCAATTTCAATTAAAAATCGACGACATTGAAACCAATGAACTGTCTGATTGTCTGCTGCTAGCAACGGTTGCCACTACATGAACTTACTCACGAACACTGGAAAATTTTCAATTGCTCAAAGCAGAAAAAACAAAATTAATTAGATGGGTAATTATCGATGCTCCGAGCAATTTAAAAATCGAGATGTGAAGCCGTGACAAGTTTTTTATATCAAGCATTAACAAAGAAATGTGATATTCGCCTTATATAGGTTAACTTAACTTGGTCAAAAAAGGTGTGATTATATTTTATTTATCTCCACCTTTAGGTAGATGGTTAGATGGCAAGAGTACAACGGGTGCGTACGCTACAAGTTGAATAGAGTGCCGTTTTGATACATGCGAAAAGTTTCACAACTTAAAGGAAGAAGATTCATCTACAGCCAACTACTGCTGTTGATTTAGTGGAAGAGAGAAACGCAATCTATACTGGAGAAGGGTCTTAGGCCATCCGCGAAAGGCACACTAGACCTCAAGCGCCGAGCCGCCGGATCCGGACATTTGCAAGGATAGTGTTCAACAGTTTCTTTCTGTGTCGGATCCCCACAGCTTTACAATGGGGCTTATACGGAAGTTCAAGCTTCTCCGCATGAGTTCCGATCACCCAGTAAACGGAGACCACCGCCATGAGTTGGTAAATTGAATGGCGAATGATCTCCAGCACTTAAAACGTCCTGATTCTGTCTGTCGCTTTCGAGATAGCGCACGATAAGGTAGAACTCCATCTGTCTGGTACTTCTTTAAGAAAGAAATTGTGCAGTTTCCTTTAACAACGATGAAAGAGATACCGATGTCTGAGATGAGGACAACTGAAACCGATTCTATCGACGCATTCCTGACAAGCTCATCGGCAATTTAATTTCCCTCCATGTTCATGCCCTGGAACCCAGATAAGCGAAAGATTTCCTGCACGTTCGATACGTTCTCTTCCTTACAGGAGTTTATCAGAAGGTAGCTGCGATATGGCGACGACAGCACCTTGATCGCAGCTTGACTGTAGGAAAACATATTTATGTCTCCATCCCGACAGCGATCCCTAAGATTTTTGCATGTCTTCAGCATCGCGAAAGCCTCTGCTTGAAAAGCACTACTAGTTTTCGGCAGTGTAAAGGAGACCGAAATGCTCTATCCAGCACCAGATTCCATCTTGCATCCGTTGGTGAAAACGGAGGTACTTATGCCCGTGCACACTCTCCCCTCCTTTAAACCCAGCCTGCTTAGAAAGATAGTCCTAGCATAACCCACAAAATCCAGTTTGCGGATGGAGAGATCTCTACGAAGTACAAAGAAAGAAGGGAAGTAAATGCAAAACGACATTCAGGGCAGCACTGAGGCGAGTTCTACACACCCCAGTGATGCCAATACAAGCAGTCCTTTGCATTCTCTCTAATTTAGTGGTGTTATAGCTCTTTCGAAGAGCTCCCCATCAAACAAGACCTTATTTTTTGCCGAACATAGATTTAAAGGAGTAGAAAGATATACCCGCCTTCTTAACTCGATTTTCGATGTGTAGGCACCAATGGAGCTTGGAGTCATGTATCACACCTCGTTTTGGGTATTTGGTGGAGCTCCTCCTCCTATTTGTGGCGTGCATCTTGGTGTTGTTTCACAAATGGAGGGACCTACAGTTTGAAGCCGGCTCCGAACGGCAAATATTTTTTTTTGTGAGAAGCTTTTTCGTGGCAGAAATACGCTCTGAGGTTTGCCTGCCGAGGGGCGAATTGGCTTATTTCGTAAACCATCAAACATAAACTTCAATCTTTCACCGACAAATGCTTGAGAATAATATGCAGAATATTCTGGCCCAACATAATAAGTAACGTAGAAGCCAAACGAACGAGGAGTTCATCTTACGCCAGCTAGCATGCAGGATATGACATTGGATACGTCAGGCTCCTAGAAAACAGCATCACAAGAATGACACTAGATTGGAATCCACGAGGGAAGCAGAAGACGCGGCAGCCACAAAACACCTGCAAAATATGCATCCTGCACGATTTATCCTCCATAAACACAAGCTGGGGCAGTGCTAAGACAATAGCATCTAACCGCGTGCGTTCGATAAGCCTTGCAGAGGCTCTATGTTCCTCAAAGGAATAATCAGCAGAAGGAAAAAAACTGTATGTACAAAATACGCAATTAAATGAAATATTTCTCCCTTCGCTTGCATTTCTTAATCTCAATTTCAATCTTAAAAGCTAGTCATTCTCAAACCGAGCCGCTTAATATTAAAAAAATTTGAGTTAATATACATGATTGCGTGGTGTACGTAAAGTCAAAGACTTCCCATAGAAATATTTATTTGACCGGCTTTCAAATTTTAATCTAGGCTATCCTTATCGCCATTTCAACGACGCTTTGCGTGACTAACACACAGATTTGTCGTGACAAGTTAAGGTCGTGCAAGCCACCACCCAGTGGCATTAAATAAATGCAACACGTAAACTTGGTGAGGCGAAATGTGCCTGTCCTGAGATGCACTAAGCGTGAAATGTTGCATGATTGGTGTGAACTTTATGTTGTTAAAATGTTTTAAATATAAAATAATGGCCGTACGTGGTGAACTCTGTACCACTGCAAATTCATTTGGTTCTAAACCGCCCTAAAATTTGTATGAGTCCTATTCAAAATTTCCACTCCAATTCACTGATTTTTCTTTATAGATTTTTATACAATTTACCCTCTTTTTATGGGGATTTTGTCTGAGAAGACCCCTAATGAAATTTTCTAACGAATAATTTTCTGCACTATTTTAACACTCTAGCGATCTTTTGAATGATTCCTTTTCAAGTTTCATCAAAAAAGTTCGAAACGACTTTAGATAAGGGCAGTAGGTAGGTAGGTAGAGTGCTTGTCATACAGACACACTTAGACCTTTCGCAGGTCCATTGTGATACCACTGGAGCTTGTCCTTACTCTGCGTGTTCCTTTTCAAACCATCCGGTAGCTTTAATAAACGAGCAGAGCTTCGTTAGTTTTAGATGGGCTATGTCCGCTACATCGGTTAAAAATGCTGTATCAAGAGTGCGCAGCCTTCTCATAGCTAAGCTTTCACACTCACATAAAAGGTGTCTGACTGTTTCCCCTTCTTCTGTATTAAGACAGCTTCTACAGAAATCGAAGTATGGGAGTCCTAACCATCTAGCGTGGCTGCTTATTAAACAATGACCAGTTAATACACCTATCATTTTTCTTATAGCTTCTCTGTTAAATCTTAGCAAGATCTTCGATCGACCGCTGTTCCAGTTCGGCCATGTCTGTCTGCTTAGTTCGCATGTTGTGAGGTTTTGCCAGCTTGTATTAACCTTTTTGATGGTTTCCCTGTCTATAAGTAATTTACAAGTGGCTATAGGCATGTGTATCAGCGCCTTATCCGGTTCGAGATCGAGCGTTGTACCGGTTCGAGCAAGTTCATCCGCCTTGCAGTTTCCTGCTATATTCCTGTGGCCGGGCACCCAGATAAGGTGCACTTTGTAGCACTTAGATAAGTCATAAAGGCAGTCAGTTTGTCCTCATCATTTGCTCATTCAAGCTGCGAAATGGGGTATTTTTTTAAACATCCATTGTGTTTGGTTGAAAACTTCTTAATTCTAATAAAATGGGAAAGCACAAAGTTTTAACAAATCGATACCTTGACTTTAGTGGAGCTTTCGAATCGCCAAATTGCCAAAAAGATTGGTCAAAGTCCAAACGTTGTGGATATGTACGTGAAGTCAGCTACCTGCTATGGCAAGAACTACAAAGATGGAACTGGAAGGCTTTTAAAACCGAAGGAAACCCGCAAAATCCCTAGGATTTCATTGAATTCCGTCCTTCAATCAGCAAAAAATAAAGAAATGGAACATTTTGCAGCCAGCAAATCCACCATTCAAAGGGCTATTTTAAAAGCGTCACATCTAAAGCTGGAATTAGTGGTGCTGTAGCACTAAAGCCATAGCCGTAACCATAAACAGCTGATTTGAAGTAGAATTTGTTTGTTTGAATATTGTCATAAAAACCCAAATAATTTTCCACACAACTCATTTTTGTCATTCTAACATTCAAATTTGTATTGCAAATTTCAGAACAAATACAAATGTAAAGTATTTCACAGCTGCTTCAATAGATGCATACGGCTACGGTTATGGTGTTGTGTTGTTTTTGTCATTCTAACATTCAAATTTGTATTGCAAATTTCAGAACAAATACAAATGTAAAGTATTTCACAGCTGCTTCAATAGATGCATACGGCTACGGTTATGGTGTTGTGGTGGCGGGCGCCTATAATCGTTTACAGTGATGCCCATCAGTGATGATGTTTAATCAGAGCAGTTGATTGCTATAGTTACGGCTATGGCTACGGAACGGCACCACTAATTGCAGCTTGAAGCATAAGAAATTGCAAAAAAAAATATATATTTGCATAAATTTCGCAAAGAAAGCCGCCTCGATTTTGCAGGCGACCACATGGCTTGAAGTTCTGTTAACGATAACGATGCCGGTGAATGAAAAAAGTAGTATTTAGTGATGAAATGGTTAATGGTAGTAAAGGGTTAAGGTATGGCCCTTTAGCACTGCGACCATATTGATCTATTGTGCACCCTATTCTGTCTATTGACTGTTAAGTATGCTTATGAATTGTACCAGCTCCTTCTGAGGCAGTGATTGAAGGTCTTCATTTGTAAGCATGAACTTGTTTAAAAACCTTTTCCTTCTATGCGTCAACCCCGGACATTCGATGATGAGATGTTCTATAGACTCCTCATCTTCGCAGCAAAATCTGCAGGTGCTGCTGTTAGTTATGCCTAATTTATGTAAGAGTTTGTTGCAGGTGAAGTGACCCGTGAGGGCGCCTGTGAGAGTGCGAATGCTCTTTTTGTTTAACGTGAGGGCCATGTTAGCTCTTTTAGCGTTGAAACTTAAGAACTTTTTGGAGTGTCTAAGACCCTCTACGTTGTTCCAATGCTGATTTAATAGAGTTTTGGCCCAGTACTTGACTTTTTGTTTTAGGCTGTTTTTGTTGAATCCGAACATGGGACTAGGTCCGATGAAGTTTACATCCGCCCCTTTTTTGGCTTGAAAGTCTGCCTTTTCGTTGCCGTCATATCCCTCATGTCCTGGTACCCAAATTAATGAGACATTGTTTTTGGATGCCAGGTTATTGAGTGCCTTGTGGCATTCTAAGAGAGTTTTTGAGTTGTAGGTATAGCTATCTAAAGCTTTTAGAACTGATTGGCTGTCCGAGAGTATTTTAATCTTTACTCTCTTGTGGTTTCTACGTTGCATGATGTTTGCTGCTTCCATTATTGCGTATAGTTCCGCTTGGAAGATGGTGGTGTCCCTGGTGTGAGTGAATGATTTGTGAATTCTGGGCCCCACTACTCCTGCTCCTACACCATAAGGTGTTTTTGATCCATCAGTGTACCATTTTTGTGAATTATCATTCATCCATTTTGGGTTTGTTTTCCCCTCGATCCTCTCAGGAAAGGTAACTGTGTATCCATTTGTGAAACAGAGGGTTGGGTCAATGTGGTCTGAGACTTGAGCCATGCTTATGTTGTTTTTGATTTTATTTAGGATACTTAGGTGACCGGTGAGGTTGCCTAATTTGAAATTTTCTTTCATGTGTAGCATGAGTGCTTGCGTAGCTGCTTTCTCTTGGATTGCTATTTGAAGTGGTGGGAGATTAAGGAGTGCTTCCATGCCAGTCATTAACCATTAGTGATGAAAAGAAGTTCAATATGGATGCGCCATATGGATGCAATTTCCATTTCCATGACTTAATGCCCTCGCCTTATTTGAAATGGTATTTTTTGGGAGTTTCTTTAAAAGCGTGTAAAAGAGAAACGAAAAGAGACTTTTTATTTTTGTTTTGAGTATTTTATTTTTCGATCCATTGTTAAGAGATTTTTTTTTCTTTATTTCCAGTATTTTATTTTTCGATTCATTGTTGAAAAATAAAATTTTTTTTTGCCATACGAGGTTCGTTCAAAAAGTTTTCAGCCTTTAAAAAATGGTCTTCACATGGAATTCACATGGATTTTGATAAAATAAAATTTAAATGACGTAGAATTGATGTCGCCATCGTGTAAACTATGATTATTTGGGGAAAAAAATGTTAGTATTTTTTCGGACCTTTAGCGTCAAAAAAAGGGGGGAAATATGGTTTTTCATCATTGAACGTCCGCAATTTTGTCAAAAACCATTTTTTTAACTACCTTCACCCTGGACCTTTCTGTCTTTTTGATTTCAGACACTTGTGAAAACCATTTTTTTGAAGACCATTTTTTGAAGGCTGAAAACTTTTTGAACGTGCCTAGTATGGCCAAAAAAAAATTTATTTTTTACCAACGGATCCAAAAATAAATTTGTCAATAATACGATCATTGGCAAAAAAAAATGTTAGTATTTTTTTGCACCTTTTAAGCCAAAAACAAGGGTCAAAAATTCATTTTTCATATTTGAACGTCCACCATTTTATCAAATATCTTTTTTTTAAATCGTAGCTCACACGATAACGACATTCATACTGAACCTTTGTGTGCTTTTGATTTCAGACACCTATGAGTCCCGGTATCAGTGTTTTTTAGGAAGACAATTTTTTGAAGGCTGACAACTTTTTGAACGAACCTCGTATGCCCAAAAAAAATGTTGGATCAGAAAATAAAATACTGGAAACAAAAAAAAAATCTCTTTTCTCTTCCCTTTTACAAGCTTTTTAAGGAACACCCAAAAAACACCATTTCAAATGAGGCGACAGCTTTAAGCAAGCAGGAAAGGTTCTTGAGTCAGCATTACAGCCGTGAAGGTGGTGTTATGGTGTATGGGGAGCAAATCGTACTATGGCGAGCTCGAATTGAAAATTGTAGACTACAAAATGACGGGTAAACAACTATAAAACTCTGTTTCTAATCATCTTTCGCCGAGATACGTGAAACATTTGTGTCTATTAATTGGATCCTTCAACAGGACCTGTACAACTGCAAGTGTGGTCAAAACTAGAACTGCGTCACAAAACGTTAAAATTTTAACAGGACCACCGTATTCAGCAGGTCTCAAAATTATTAAAAATCTATGTAGATGGTCCACGTATTGCTCCAATTTTTAGTGTTCATAAGAATGAAAATATTGCTCAGACAATTCAAACATGGGCGCTGGAGCAATGCAGCCACTTTATGCTGACTAATTACTTTAATATTTCTTTACTTACTTCGTGGTGATTTCACAACGTTTCTCTAGTGTAATACCATCAAATACACAGCATAAGTTACGAGTCATAGATGCAGGAGTGGCTCACCTGTCGGAGTCTCACGAGCCTTTCTTGCTTTGAACTACTTAGTATGTTCTTCTCACTTGAAGCTTACTCAGTGAAGCCACTTCTTCTTGAGAGTTCCTATGCATTAAAAGACGCCCCTCCTGTCTTGCCGCTAGAGCAGATACTTTTTGGTACCTTCCCCTAGGACTCAGTAAGAGCCCAAAACTTGCGCTGGTTATTACCCGATCAACTGCCGGAACATTTCCGCCAGTTGTTTCTGGTACTCGAACATTGTGCGTCAATTTATTCATTTTTAAAATGATTAAATAAAACTTAAGTCAAACGCATTTAAACTTCATACCTCATTGAGCGCTATTAGCCTTCATTTTCACCACGTCTTCTATTTATTATATTTCCAAGCAACTTAAGAATCCACAATAAGGCAATAACCATAACATTTAAACAACAGCAACAAAGGTAGTGGATAAAAACCAGCTGGTGCAGAGGAAAAGCGGTGTAGCGCGCCTAGTTGTAGGCAATAACGGTGAGTAAAATTATTATGCGTCAGCAGACGAACCGCTCGGTATTACATAGGTTTTATGCAAATTTATTAGAGCTCACATTTCACCTACCTACAACAGCAATCGCGTGAATAACAACAATGCGATGGCAATTTGCACATGATTTACCAAAACCCGCCCACCCGAAGTGTGATAGAATGGAGAAAAACAACAATAACTCACAAACAAATGGGACTGTGAAAGCTTAAACACAGACAACGTTTAGGTAATATGAGCTGAATTTTTTTTTAAAAACAACGCATAAGCACCTAATAACAGCACATTTGCATAGGACACACAAGCGCAGAGGCACACAAATGCACATAAATTGTCCTCAATTGTCGGCACAAACAAACTGGGTGTAATAAATGCGAAGGGTAGTAGTAGAAAAATGAGTAAAGGAATGCTCAGTTTATTCAGTCTCACGTATCTTGTATAGTTTTTTTTTTTATATAAGTTTTTTTTTTTTTGCCGTCATTAACTACTACATCGTTCGGCAAGCCACCCGCTTCACATAAAAACGGAAAAATGCTCCGAAAGAGATTCGACTTTTTTGATGACCGCCACGGCGAACATATGGAAATATTTAGCATTTGATGTATTCGGCCTTTCATCCGTACGACTCGCACCTGGATTTGCATATAATTTGTGTTAGAGAGTACAAAGGGCGGGCTGTTATGCGGCTCTCAGTGAATTTGGCAGAAGGAGCTCATGGGCAGACGTAATTTTAATGTTTTGTTTACATTTTTTTGTTTGCAAACATTTTTGGCTTTCTATTCTTCTTTTCTTTGTTTACTTATTAACGTACCTTATCATTTCAATGGCGAGTATCGCAGGCGATGGAACAATGAGCTGTATGAGCTTTACGCCAACATAGACATATCACAGCGAATAAAAGTCCAGCAGCTTCGTTGGCTGGATCTCGTCGTCTGAACGGATATAAACGTTCTGGCTTTGAAAGTATTAGGTGCGGTACCAGCTGGTGGTAGCAGAGGAAGAGTAAGGCCACCTTTGCATTGGAAAGATCAGGTGGAGAAGGACTTGGCTCCACTTGGTGTGTCCAATGGGCGCCGGTTAGCACGAGAAAGAAATGACTGGCGCGTTTTATTAAACTCGGTCAAAATAGCGTAAGCGGTTATCGCGCCAATCAATAAGAAGAAGAAGAACTTAACTTTTAATTTTTATTTACAAAAGCTGACTATTTTGACACTATCTCCATTCCACTTGTTTAGGCTCAAGTCCGCTTGTCCAGTTGCCAATGTAGTGTAACCACTTTAATAAACGATGAAATATTGTGGATTGTAAGCCCGTCAGGCATCCAAAGAAGTCGTGAGCGATGAAGCGTTCTTCAGGTTCAAAGAAACAGCTTTTAGTTTTAAAAATTTTTTTCGTAATAATGCTTCAACTTTATTAGAGCCGTATAATGTCAGCAAAAAGAAAACACAAGGAAAGGAAAGTAATCAGTTTGGAAAAAAAATGGAATTTCAGACAAACTAAAATCGGAACAAAGCTCAACATCCGTAGCTAAAGAAATTAGAACAATAAAACGAATGGGAGCTTCTATTCGAAAAAGTGAAGCCAGGAGAACTACTGTAAGCGCAAAATTGTTCATATATCATCAAGATGATTTCAAAAAGCAGTAGAAAAAATTATAGTAATTTGAATAGAGGACAATAGTAAAAAAGTACTAGTAGACTCTAGTTGGATAAGATACAAAACGCTTAAGGGGACAGATACCTATAAACGGCCATATTTTCCCTGATTTTCATTAAAATTATTTCAAATGAAGAAGTCAATAATTTTTTTTTTTAAATTGGCATACAGTTTATTTATACATTAAAATAATATAAAATGTTTTTTTTTTTTGTTATTTTAATCATTTCAAATGGCGGATGTACACTCAATTCTTCCAGGAAGGTCGCAGCGGGGCTTCTCAATCGGCGGGCATTGTAGCATCGGCGTCAGTAACCTGAATACAAAAAACCTAAAACTTTTTTTATTTATTAATGTCATAATTTCTATATGAATTAAACAAAAATGGCAAACAAAAATCGCGGAATAAAATGCTTAAAAAAAAATGAATTTTGGGGCCAATTTTCCTACTATTTTTGCTTCGAAAAAATTATTTTTTCGAAAATTTTTGAAAACTTTAAATTCTTTAAATTCACATAGAAAGTAATATCATAAAAAAGATGTGTGCAAAATTTCAGGGAGATCGGTCAATAACTTTTCGAGTTATCGTGTACGCCAATTCGAAAAATATATTTTTGAGAAAACGCGTCTAAAGTTTGTATACAGAAGAAGAAGAATGGTTTGAAAATTAAAAAAAAAGGCGCAATCTGCTCAACATTCAACTTAAAGAGGAAATTGTCTCTGGTGACCTGACCAAGTATTCAATGCCGATCAGACCGGGTTATTCTAGAAAAAAATGCCTAAAAGAACTAATTTGTCCTAATCTGAGAGATCAGCCAGAGGATTTTAAGCGGACCTAAGAATAGGGCAACTCTACTTCTTTAAAGGTGATCATTTTTTTTAATTTTTACTGCTTAACAGATCTCAAAGGCTGCGTGCGATGAAAGGAAAGGATTTGGAAAAAATACCGGTCTATCGGCGTTTCAACAAAAAAGCCTGGGTGATGTGCATAATGTTTGAAGTTAGGTTTCATAATTGCTCCGTCCTGAAGTGAAAAGTTATTTACAAAACAACCCTGAGTTCAATGTACTACTAGGAGAAGGACAATTCACCAAGCCATCCAATAGGCTTGCAACATCCAAATGTAAAATTGAGTTCTTGCCCCCCAATTCAACTTCACTAATTCAACCTCAATATTAAGCGATAAATTCTACGTTTAAGGCTTACTATTGGCTATGCGTATTACGTGCAATTGGAAGCTACAACTTTACTCCATCTTTCAGGCAGCATACGGATTCCTCTGACGAAAAATTCGAGTTCTTTTGACTTGATCCATTCATTGAGCCAGTTTGCGAGGCACTCGTAAGAAGTGAAACACTCTCCAATAAGGGCTGACTGCATTGATCAGAACAGATGGTTATCCGAAGGTGCAATTGTCGGCGGGTGGGGCGAGATTCCCCAAATCAGTCCCTCTGAATATTTCTGAAAAGATTTAGCAGTGCGTGGCCTGACGTTGTCATGCAGTAAAATCAGTTTTTCCTGTCTACCGTCCCATTCTGGCCGCTTTTCTTTGAGAGCTCGACTCAGATGGTTTAATGATTTCATAATCGATGACACACTTCTGATCCCACTAGATGCACAACATAACCTTTGAAGCATGAATATTTTTTTCAATGTCGATGGATGTGGTTCCCCTGGCAGACTCCAACATTTTCGACGCTTAGCGTTATCACAACAAGTCCATGATGTGATTGAGAAAACCTTTTCTTTTCTGCTGTTCAAAAGCATCTCACACGTCACCAAACGTCTTTCGATATCCCTCTCTTTCAATTGATGTGGCACCCAGTTACCTGGGTTGACCTGTCAACATCCAACTCTTTAGACATATCATCGCGGGTTCAATAATTATTGTAGCTGAGCATCTTTGAATTTTATTTGTGCCCCTTCGCGATCTTTATCACTTACATCGAAATTGCTTCTTTGGAAGCGTCGAAACCACTATTTACAAGTGGTATTTGATGGAGCGTGATTACCGTAAATATTGATCAACATACAAAATCTATATATATATAAATGAAATGATGTTCGTTTGTACGCAATTTTTCGGGCCGATACGAGGCCAATTTTATTCGTTCTTTTTTCATATTATAGGGATCCACTAGGGGAAAGTTTTTAGCAAAACAAATTGTTTTTTAAATAATTTCTTCATATTATATAAAAAAAAGAAAAAATCATAATATTGTACAAATTGTGTTTTTAGTGAAATTTTATGTGTACAACTTTTTTTGAATAAATATACGAATTTTTCGTTATTGTGAAACGATTTGTGTCGTGTTGCTAAGTTGCAAATTTTTTTCGACGGAGAGTAAACATAAACACAGAGATTTGTACGCTCTTTATGAAGAGAAATGCTTTAGTACACATACACGAACGCCGAACTACCGGTTTTTGTTTTGTGTGTAGTTATTTGTGAGAGCAACAAGTGTTCCCTTTCCCCATGTGATGTGGCGGAAAAAATTTGTTTTTTTTTTGTTTTTGCAGTTTCAAGCAGACCTGGTAAATCTATAGGCCTTGTGTGTTGACAGTTTTCTTTGGGTATTCACATCGATAAGATTACAATAGAATACATTGTTCCCGGATTGATACGAATTGAAAAAAATAACAATACATTTTCGGAATGGCAGATTTAAATAAAGTTGTGGATTTATTTACCGAAGAGGATGAACACATGAATACACAAACTTCAGATAACTCCAACGATATGAGCGTGTTTGAAGACATGGGAATTCAAATCGATGAGAACAATGTGATTGTTGCTTCAGACGAAAATTCAACGAACAACCAGTCAAAGACGGAAATAGTTCATCACGAAACGAAAACACAATCCGAAGTTCTCAATCGAGAACTGAAGCGTGAATACCATTACGATTGTAATGAACTAAACACATTTGTAACATCAAATTTAACGAAATTGAATGGCCCATGTTGCTGTTGGTGATACAATCATGAATAATGTTAGCCACGGAACTGGTGGATTGTTTTTCTTGGATGCTCCTCGGGGAAGGGAAAGACCTTTTTGATTTCATTGATATTAGCAACAATTCGATCAGTTCGAACAATTCGATTGCATTGGCACTCGCTTTTTCCGGAATTGCGGCTACATTACTTGAAGGCGGTCGCACAGCACATTCTGCATTAAAGTTGCCTTTGAATACGCAGGTAAATGAAACACCAACATGTAATATTTTGAAAACATCTGGAATGGCAAAAGTTCTTAAAGTATGTAAGCTCATCGTATGGGACGAGTGTACTATGGCACACAAGAAACCATTGGAAGCACTTGATAGAACTTTGAAAGATCTACGAGGAAGCCAAACAGTCTTTGGAGGTGCCATGATTTTATTGGCTGGAGATTTCAGGCAAACCTTACCTGTGATCCCAAAATTTACGGTTGCAGATGAAATCAATGCAAGCTTAAAATCATTGTATTTATTGAGACATGTAAACACGCTTACACTTGCTACAAACTTACGTGTTCAACTACAGAACGATCCGTCAGCAGCTGAATTTTCACACCAATTACTGAAAATCGGAAATGGCCAAATGTCTGTCGATCCAACAGGAATGATTACATTGCCTAACAATTTCTGCACTTTTGTACAGTCTAAGAGGCATTAATACAGAGTGTATTTCCAAACATTGTAACATTACAAAAACCATGATTGGCTCAGCGAAAGAGCAATTTTAGCTGGGAAAAATAAGGACGTCAATGATATAAATGTAGCTATTTTGGATCAAATACCTGGTTACCATAGTTGCATATAAGTAAGTCAATGGATACTATTACTGATCAAGATGATGTCGTAAATTATCCAACTGAATTCTTAAACTCACTCGATTTGCCAGGCTTACCACCTCATAATTTACGATTAAAAATTGGAGCACCGATTATTATGCTGCGCAACATTAATGTGACACAACTTTGCAACGGTACCAGACTCGCTGTGAAGAAGCTAATGGGTAACGTTATCGAAGCAACAATTTTGAAAGGGAAGTACAAAGGAGAAGACGTTTTGATACCCAGAATTCCACTGATTCAGACGGATTTACCATTCGATTTCAAATGCCTTCGCTATGACAATTCATAAGTCGCAAGGACAGTCTCTACAAATGTGCGGTATTAATTCAGAATACCCAATTTTTTCTCATGGACAATTGTATGTATGTAGCTTGCTCACGAGTAGGCAAACCATCGTCATTATTCATTTACGCGAAAGATGGAAAAACCAAAAACGTTGTCTAACAAAAAGTGTTACGATAAAGTTCGAATGAAATTGTATCAAAGAATTTGCTTTGTTTCGTATTAATTTTATTCTCTTTCAGCAAATCATTGAATTTTTCGCCTAGCGAAGCGGGCGAGGGTACGCTAGTATTATATAATAATGAAGCATGACTTCCCGCAAATGCTGTTTTTCGGGTCGAACGTAAACATTTTTGACGTCAGGTAAAAAAATATCTTTACCCGTCATGTCAGTCTATATTAAATTCTACCTGGAAAGTCATATGGTCTGAAGTAATAATCGAAAGAAACGTTATTTGAACCGAAAATGTTTATGCCAATATCATAGATATAACTCATTATATTGGTGGTGAGGGATCTAGTGGTTTGCATATTCCAGATATTGAGGAAAAGGAAATTTCAGAAGCGGATCTCGTGGAATTAGTACTGCAAAAGGTTCCCGAAGATAAGCAGTTCAGATGGTGACAATAATGTAACTGAAAAATGTGCTGGGAAAGTAGTTGCTGAAGGGCTTCGACTAGGTAGAGAACTGCAAACTAAACAGGGATCCTGATACTGAGAGAACATTAAATTTTCAAATCAAACAATAAAAAATGCGCTCAGTCAATATGACGATATTTATAAAAATACATCCAAAATTAAATCAACCGTTAGTAATCAAGTGGAAAATGTAGCCAACATCTCAACTAGTGAAGTTGCACTTATAGAAAATGTTAATGAATTTTCTGTTGGTGTCTCAGATAGTGAGGTTACACCAGTCCTACCGAAGAAAAGGAAAATTCTAGCTTTACGAAGCTCAGAAAAAGAATAAAGGATGATCTTTGTGACTTTTAAGTGGTAGTTGTTTTAGGTTGTTTATGCTTGAATTCTTTTATTGTTTTTATTTCTACAGAATAATTTTTAATTTTTTCCCCCTCTTTTTTATATTATCAAAAATAAATCGAGTTGAAATTGAATCAATCAGTATCTTATTTTGCATGATTATAATGAACATATCTTCGACTTTTCTTTGTCTTCTTTAGATCGATTTACAGGGTTTTCAGGTTTATTGAACATATTCGTCTACTTTGTATGAGCTCTGTGTCTCGTTTTACGCATGATTTTTTTTTTTTGTTTTTGATTTACATAGTTTTGCATGATTTTTCCAAGATACGTAAATACCGTTTAAATTGAGGGATGAATGTCTATATGTTTGTAAATATGACTGCCACTGAAAAATATTAGGCACATACACCTATCTTACTTATACTTCTTACAATCCTATACCTACAACCGTTTCATTTTCTTTGGCTATTTATTTTCCAACTTTTGTAATAACGAGCATTTTGTTGCTATTAAATTTACCTCAAATTTACTGTATAAACAGAACTAACAGCTGACCAAATTCCCTACATTAGTATGCATAATTGACTGAATGCGTATTTCTTTATTTACAAATACGCGTACATTGTGTGCTAGTAGTGTAACGCATTTATAATTAAAAAAAAGTCAGAAATCCAAAAACAAGGCTAGCTTAGCTACGTTACAGAACAACGTGGCGTATACGCAACACATTCATTCTCACTTCATAGCCAAAGCGGACTGACATAACAAGGCAAATAAATGTACTGATTACCGAAATCAATACCATCGAACGGTGCCCGCAATAAAGGTAACAGCAACAAAAGAAAAAACAAAAAACAAATTATACGGATATATCGACGGAAGCCAAAATAAAACATAGTCTTAAAATTCTGTGCGCTCACAAATCCCATGAAATGCCTACACATCTACTATATAAAGCAAGTGTCCCTTCTTAATACTCTACAATATTACCAGTAATAAAAGAAACCGCAGGACAATGAGGGCAATAATAACTTTAGCGCTTGTTTTACAACGAAATGCAGCGCGCGTGGAAATCACAGGAGTTCTTTTTAAAAGTTGTTCGAATGAAACTTCTCAATACTCTTAGCAATATGAGCTGTGGCTCATTTCTGGTTTGTGCTATCAAAGTTCAATTGTAAAATAATATCGAACGCAAACAAGAATGTGCATGTACATGTCTTCATGTACGAATATTTGTAACGGTGTGATACCAAGTGCCCTGTAGGAAAATCCACCACTTAGTTCTCAGTGGTCTGGTCACGTCAGCGACAGAACTCAGTGGAAAAGTAAATTGGGACTTGTTCACTTTTGATTCTTACTATTAGGTAGAATTAATTTAAGTAGAAAGAAATGTTGGAGTCGTGTGAGCGGAAATAGAAACTGTGATCAGCGAATGAAATTGAGAAAAATTTGAGAAAACTAAAAAATTATGAACAAAATGAATAGGAGACTGAAAACATGGATCTCAATGTGAGCGACGCCTTATAAAGGGTGATCATATTGGAGGTAGTTTTTCCAACAGGGTTATTTTGACAAATCACGCGTGACTACTGTCATACTAAATACATACTTTTTTTCAGTATTCATTGACTTTTTCTCATGAGAAGTCATAGACCCCAACAACATTGACAAATCATACAATTTTATTATGAAAATCGACGCTGTATAAAAAGGGTTCATCGCGTGCTCAGGCCAACTTATGGTGTACATTTTGTTCAGCGATGGGGCCCATTTTTGGCTTAATGGCTACGTCAATAAACACAATTACCGTATTTGGGCTGAAGAGCAACCCGAAGCCATTCAAGAATGGCTATTATATCCATTGAAAACAATCGTTTGGTGCGCCCAATGGGCTGAAAGAATCCTCGGCCCATATTTCTTTAAAGACGAGGCTGGAACTAATAAAACAGTGAATGGCGAACGCTATCGCACCATGATGAACGATCTTTTGATGCCGGAAATTGAAGTCCGTGATCTCCACAACATTTGGTTCCAACAAAATGGCGCTACTTGTTATATAGCCTGTGAAACAATAGCCAGTGGATTGGCCAGCAAGATCGTGCGATATCACACCTTTGGACTTTTATTTGTGGGGGTATGTACAGTCTCACTAATACGAGGTGTATTCAAAAAATATCGCGAATTTTGAATTTTCGCCGGTTACGTATATTCAAATTTTGACTTTTTTGTGGCGATATGTTGGTACTCATGTCTCTCACTCATGCCGACGAGTTCGGTCATTTTGAATATTCAGTTAATTGTTCACAGCTGCTTTGCTTGCACGTGTTTCGGCTCGTCTCCGATTTTCAGCTATTCAAAAAAATAGATCAAAGAACCTGTATCAAATTTTGTGTGAAAAACGAAATTAAGTGCGCGGATGCATTCCGAATGTGGACTGTGTCATACGCAGAAGCTGCTTTGGACCAAAGCAACGTTTATCGGTGGTACAAAATGTTCTCAGAAAGCTGCAAAAACGTGAACGACCAAAAGCGTGCCGGACGCCCAAGAACTTAAACAACAGACGAAGAAATTGATGAAGTTAAGAAAATGGTATTGGCCAATCGTCGAATCACCGATTTTTTTCAATGATTTGGGCATGAGACGGGTCGCCGCAAAATTCGTACCAAAATTGCTCAATTTCGACCAAAAGCAGCATCACATGAACATTGCTAATGAGATGTTGCACTCTGTCCGCGACGACCCAAATTTGCTCCAGAGGGACATAACTGGTGACGAATCGTGGGTTTATGGTTATGTCGTGGAAACCAAAGCTTAATCATCTCAATGGAAGCTGCCGCACGAAACAAAACCCAAAAAATCGCGTCAAGTTCGGTCGAATGAAAAAGTTTTGCTTACCGTTTTCTTCGATTGCAGTGGCGTTGTGCATCATGAGTTCTTGCCACAGGGTAAAACGGTTAATAAAGAATATTACCTGCAAGTTATGCGCAATTTGCGAAAAGCAATCCGCCAGAAACGCCCTGATTTGTGGAAGAACAAAAATTGGCTCCTGCATCACGATAACGCCCTGCTCAGACATCGTTGCTTGTGCGCGACTTTTTGGCCAAAAACAACACACTAATGACTGGCCCCCTGTGACTTTTTCTTGTTCTCGAAACTGAAGAGGCCCATGAAAGGACGAGCCTACGCTACGATTGACGAGATAAAGACGGCATCGAAGGAGGAGCTGAATAAGACAAAAAAAAATTATTTTTTAAAGTGCTTCGAAGATTGGAAAAAGCGTTGGCACAAGTGCATAATAATAAGTAATTTTTGAAAAAACACAAAATTCGCGATACTTTTTGAACACACCTGGTGCTCTACGCGAATACTCTTTTTGGGTGTTTGGCCGAGCTCCTCCTCCTATTTGTGGTGTGCGTCTTGATGCTATTCCACAAATGGAGGGACCTACAGTTTCAAGCCGACTCCGAACGGCAGATATTTTTATGAGGAGCTTTTTCATGGCAGAAATACACTCGGAGGTTTGCCATTGCCTGCCGAGGGGCAAACGCTATTAGAAAAAACTTTTTATTCATTTTGTTCTTTCACCAAGCCTCAAGCCTAAGTTTTCTCTGAATTCCGATTGGTAGCCACGCACCAACCCAATCGGCTACGGCGGCCACAGTCTAACTACTTTTTGGATAAACCAGCTTCTATTGAGGCTTTGGAAGTCAACATTATTAAAGTTATTCTCAAGATTCCGACCGAGGTCCTCCAGCGAGTCATTCAAAATTGGTGCTTACGGATGGCCGAATGATGGCGCAGTTGGGGTCAACAATTGTTAGGGATTATTTTGAAAAAGTAAAGGATGTAATGTTAATGTAATTAATGATTCTACACAAAAATAATAAAGATTGCCCAATCAATTTGAATTTCCTTTATTTTATTGCAATTTAAAATTCGATACCTCTGAATTGATCACCCTCTGCAATTTGAGGAAAGAAAATTTGATCGGCTGGTGCCACATTTCTACCGCCTTTGGGCTAGCAGCAACCAGTCACCTCCAGTGCGGGCTAGCTTTTGCTGAAATTTCACTATTTGCTGAAATTTCTCTATTCTTCGTACTGATATTCATTTCCCTAGTGTACTCTTTTCCTACCGGCTTATTCTTCTTCATATAGAAATATGCGCGTGTGTGCTTTTCCAGAGTCAAGGCATTCGTTGTGCCATAACACAGTTCTGAGCCAAGGTCACGAGTTTATTGCCATGAAAATTGGTTGCTGCTTATACGATTCTCTATGCGTATTTGGTGTGTTTTTGTTTCATCCAGCACGAGCAGAAGTTATTGCCTCTTGTTTTCTGACTTTTTTGTTTATGTGCAGGCAAAGTGAGAGTGGGTAGCAGGTTTTAAATTTCCTGTGAAGAGAATATGTTAATGATTTCAACGAATAATTTAACTTTAGATTATTTAAGCATTACACAGCTACTGTTGGCCATCCTATAAGAATTCCACTTATTTGCGTACAAACTCAATTTGTAATTTTCATGGCATAGCAGAAAATCACTGGCTCTCCCCTATTCGCATTTCAGTAGCAAAAATGCGTGCACTTCTGCCATGCAAAGAGAAATGACTTCAGCAATGAAACTGATTCACTCGCTTTTGTCTCTACTTTTATGTTATTTGTCTATGAAATTTAACTTAATTAAAGGTTTTTTAATTCGATTTGGGAAATTCAAGATCAAAGCGGAAATGACGCAAATCATTTACGGGTTAAACTATGCGAATGGCAGAGGTTGTGCGCACCCTGGGGTATTTAATGTTTTGACGAAATTTAATGATATGAAAGTGCGAGCGTGAGTTGAAGAGTAAAATTTTAGCAGAACAAATTTAATTTAGATAAAAATCATTTCAGCTTTCATTCATTTATTCCACTACTAATTTATTATGCTTCACTTCGTGCTAGTCGAAAAGTTATGGGTTCACTCTCTACTTCGTGGCCTTTTTTGTAATAATGGAAACATATTAATCAGAGCTTCTCAGTCAGCTTGCGTATTCACTGTATTTATTTAACCAACCGCCGCACGAAGGTTTCTGTGCGGAAAAATTCCAAATGAAAAATAAATAAAAATTAATTTTACCATTATTTTCCTGATTAGCTATTTGTATGCTAGCACTGAGAAAATCTATTTATTTATTTTTCTCTATTTATTCATTGATTTATTTAGTTCAACACAACAACAACAGGTTATAATTCACTGTTTGATCCTAATGTTATTGCAATATAATGCGAAAAAATTAAAGACTTATAAGACTTAGAAATAGAGTAGAGACAAATGATTAAATAGTACAAATTTTTCTTTACTGTACATCGAACTACTGTGGGCAAAAAGTAAGGTGAATTTGGTTGTAAAATGAAAAATCTTTATTTATTATTCTTGTAAATCAATTTCATCCCCTTCAAAATAATCCCCTCTCGATGAAACACACTTATACCAACGATTTTTCCAATCCCCGAAACATGCCAAATAGTCCATTTCCGGTATAGCCATCAGCGCCTTCTTCGATTCAGCTCTTATCTCCTCAATGGACTCGAAACTGGTTCCCCGGACTGGTCGCTTAAGTTTTGGGAATGGCCAAAAGTCACACGGAGCCAAATCAGGCGAATACGGTGGTTGCGCAACGATATGCGTGGAATTTTTGGCGAAATGGTCACGAGAACGAGTGCAGTGTGAGACGGTGCATTATCGTGATGCAAAAACGAAGAGTTGTTGGCCCATAATTCTGGTCTTTTTAGACGAATTGCTTCACGTAAACGACGCATAACGCTCAAATAATATTTCTTATTAACAGTTTGGCCAGGTGGAAGGAATTCATAGTGCACCACACCACGAAAATCGAAAAAAAAACTGTCATCATGACCTTTATTTTTGAACGACTTTGACGTGCTCTTTTCGGTCTGGCCTCGCCTTTAGCACGATATTCGCTGGATTGGTCGGTTGTTTCAGGGTCGTAAGCATAAATCCAAGTCTCATCTCCCTTAATGATGCATTTGTCCTGATAGTCTGAAAGCATTGTTTCACACACATCAACGCGACGACTTTTTTCCAAGAAATTGAGAGTTTTCGGTACCAAACGAGATTTGACTTTTCGTAGGCCCAAATGGTCTTTCAAAATGGTTTTCACAGATCCTTCTGATATTCCGATCATATCAGTAAGGCCCTTAACAGTCAACCGACGATTTTTGAGCACTAACTCCTTCACTTTATTGACGTGTTGGTCATCTGTTGACGTCGATGGTCGTCCGGAGCGCTCCAAGTCATCAACACGTTCTCGACCCTCTTTGAAGTCCACTTTGTACCAATTATAAACATTTTTCTGAGACATGGTCGAATCACCAAATGCCTTCTGCAACATGCTAAACGTTTCCGCAGCCGAAATTTCATTCCGCAAAGAAAATTTGATGGCACTTTTCTGCTCAATCAAATCAGACATTGTAAAAATCGAAAAATGCACTCTTGGTCGTTTGGTAAACACAAGCGTACTGCCAACTCATGAAAAAAATAACTAGAGCGAAGTTTTAATCCCGCGAAGTTTGACAAATGAATTCACCTTACTTTTTAAAGTGCAGTGTAGTATTTCTGGAGGCTGACTTTCGGTTATTACAAAAGTGAATTTCAAGTGCAAAACCTGTCCTTATCGTGACGATTCAGTAATCTGAAGACGATTTTTGAGATACGGATGCTCTTCAGAGACTATGATTTTGTGAAGCCTTAAAAGCCGCTTGAAATTCCAACATTTTTTTTCATATTCTTCTTCACTCCACTCGGCAGCATAGAGCCTCGACAATACTCTTCCATCGTACACAATTTTGGGCTATTTTTTTTTTGCACCGTCCCATGTGAAGTCGGCAGCTGCTAGACTTAACCTTCTCCAAGTAATATTGACTAACCGCGACCTCTGCTCTCTCACAGGTGCTAAGCCAGTGTCATTCTCGTGATGCTCTCTGGGGGTTTTCTAAGCGTGTGACCTATTCATCGTCACTCTCTGCGTTTGATTTGCCATAGGATGGGGTCTACATTCGTTGATCTCCACAGTGCGACGTTGCTGATGGTGTTCGGCCAAAATATTCTACAGATGCTTCGGAGGCATTTGTTGACGAAAGATTGTAGCCTCTATGTGATGGTTTTTGTTTTTTATCCGAAGGGGGAGTCTTCCATAGATACCGTCAACATAGACGGCATACGCGATTCATGCTGATCGCTAAAGGTGCACCTCATTCGGGACCACTCACAGTCAGTATTACTAATAGACTAACTCCGACTTCTGTAGCTTTAGTTTGCCCTGTGGTACCGCAGTTTAAGCCTTGCATCGCAGGGTGAAGCTGACCGGTATGGCTCTTCATATATGTTTCTGTCTCTGTCTATCCTTCATTACTTGTTCGTCTTCTTTGTTTACAGCGTTCCCATTCTTTTTTCCGCAGCTCCTGTAACGCATTGGTGGACCATTCTCTCATCTTAGCCCACACCCTTTCCTGGTGTTATTCTTTCTTCAATCATTTCTTCAATGGACGAAAGAATTCAGATACGTATCTCCGGCAGGAGAAGAAGATATGTTCCGCATTCTCACTACCGTTGCCGCAGAACGAGCAGCCTGCTACGTCCTCGTGGCCGAGTCTTTGAAGATGCTCTCTGTAGCATGCATGTCCCATGAGGAACTGTGTCAGGTAGTAATCTGTGTCACCATGTCCTCTCTCAACCCATGCCTGTACGCTTCTGATGAGTTTATGCGTCCGCCTCCCTTCTGTCGCTAGGTTCCAGCGATTATGTTACTCAATTATGCTCCCCTGTCTTTCTTCCTTACGCTCTTCTGCCGTTAGTTGCCTGTTTAGGCTTTTGGCTTTGTTGTAGACTCTACCCAGTGCAGAGGTCATTATATCTGGTGGCATGATACCCGATATGATGGTGTTGCAGACCATCTGTTCTTGTACTTTCGTACACCAATACTGACTTTACAGATGAGCTGAATATTCATAGTTCAGAGTGTGTGGAGATTTGCGAACTCGCCCATACCGTATGCATTCACCCGAACACCGACCTGCAGTTGACATCTTCATCTGCTCCTCCGTCTGTTGTAATAGTTCAGCCGAGGTAGCAGAAGTTTTTGACAAAATCCACCGTATACCCGTCAAGCATTATATGTTTTGCTTTGTTGTGGTTGACCCGCATGGCTTGGTCCTCTAGTCCGACAGTGCGTGCCAGCGTGACTAGTCTGTCCACCTTCGCTGGGATATCAGTGAGCTTGTGAGAGCGGATGCAGTGTCATTGGCGAAATCCAAGTCCTGGTGACGTATGGTGAAACTCCATACGAGGCCTCTTTTGCGCAGGGTCAATTAGGTCAAACGTCGGCTAGGACGATGGCGAAGAGAAGTAGCGGCAGGGGACACCTGCGTTGGTGATTAATGGGTCGCTGCATTGCTTTCGACCTGGAAAACCCACAGTTGACTAGATATTCGCAATATGTCAATGCTTGAAAAAGGCTCATGAAGGAAGAATCGACGGATACCATCTTTTGGTCGATTTTAAATCCGCATTTGACATCATGAAAAGGAGTTACTTATAAGCTGCAATGTCTAAATTTGGTATCCTCGTAAAACTAATACGGCTGTACAAAATGACGTTGTGCAATACCAGCAGCTGTATCATAGTTGGAAAGGACCTCTCCGCGCCATTTGGCACCAGCCAAGGCTTCGGATAGGCTAACTTCTTTAACCAAATGCTGGAAAAGATCGTGCGAGCAACAGAACTTAATCTGGTACCTGAGCAATTAAGTTCTGTGGCTCGCTCCATCTTTTCATTATAAGAGCCGTCAATTGCTGGCTTATCTGGATGAAGTAACAAATCGATCGATTACACCCAGGTAAACGGGGACAAATCGAAGTACCTCCTATCTGCAAACAAACTGTCGATGTACTCGCGTGTCGGCACTCACGTGACTATGGGCAGATATGATTTTGAAGTAGTAACAGACTTATTTTATTTAGGAACCTACTTTAGCAACGATAACAAGGGCAACCTTGAAATACACGGAGAATCTTTCTTTCCAACAAGTGCCACTTTGGGCTAAATAGGCAATTTAGTTTTCTCTCAACGAACAAGATTAAAACTTTATAAGTCTCTCAGCATCAGCCAATAAAGATCCAGGGACTCCGCTGGCTAGGTCATGCCGTGCGATTGGAGACAAACGCTCGGTCTCTTTTGCGGTACCGACTCTTAGTAACAAAGGAGGAGGAAGGCTTTCTTTGTGTTGGAAAGATCGGATTGAGTATATTAGAAGTGGGTGTATCGAACTGGCTGCGTTTAGCTGGAGAAGGAAACGGCTGACGCGCTTTGTTAAACTTGGCAAAAATCGGTTAAGCGGTTATTGCGTCAATCAAGAAGGAGAAGGAGAATGAGAAGGCACGTAACGTAAATTTATGTGAAAAGTGCGAAAAGTGTTCGCCATTGGCACAGGAGGAATCGAATCCAAAATGTGGTATGGCAAGGGATCTTTATTTCTGATCTCAAAATATATGTGGTGCTGTTTGGGTACTAAGATTCCCTACCTGGTACTATTTATTCGCGCTCAGAACTGGGCTATGGCAAATTAGGATGTAATAAAAGCTGGGCAAAGTCCTGCCGCCAAATGCGTATTTATCGTGCTACAAATATTACTAAAGATAAAATATAATTTAAAAAATGCCCATAACTCTTTAAAGGCCTCAAGGTGATTTTCACGCAATACAATAAATTTGAAGAATTGTTCCACGTCTGCAGTTCGTAAGTAATTAATTTGCCCATAATTTTAAAACCTTTGTTGAGTGAATTCATTGTACATGCATAAAACCCTTTCGTGATTAAACCAATGCCCAACAAATCACTTACTCCTACTCAACATTAACTCAACAATTAGAACTCAATTTAGTGTAATTTTCAATGGGAAGGTTTCGTTACGGGCCAAAACGCAGACATTTAAATTACTCGTTTTTTGAAAACTCACTATGGCAAGTTCAGTCACCCACCTGGGCGTTTATCAGCCTTTTTGTATGCCTCGAGGAAAGTACAATACAATGAAAAACACAACAACAAAAAACACAACGCTAATGTATTTCTTTGTGTTTTCGAAGACAATACATTCAAACAAGTCACGGAAAATAATCTGCATCGCCTTTTTTCACTTTTTGTATTTAATTGCTCATTTCGCCTTCGTCTGTCGCCTCTATGGCTCCGCAAATGACGATGCACCCAAAAAAACGACACCTGACCAATTATTTTGGTTGGTAATAAAAATAATTGCATGCTCATTGTGGCCAGCCGCCGCGCTGTCATTGTTGGTGAGTTTCATGTGAAACGCCATTTTTTTGGTTGTTGCTTTTGTTTAGGCAGCAATCAAAGACTGGCATACCAATATACATATACATATAAATAAACACAATACGTACACACCTGTGTACAAAATACTAAGAACGCGACGAATAACCAACTTTTTACTATTTTTTATAAGTTTTTATAAAAGTACGGTAAAGTAAGTAAGCCATTGTGGCCGCGTTTAATAAAGCGCGCCAGACGTTCCTTTCTCCTACTAACCGCCACCAGTTGGGCACACCAAATGAAGCCAAGTTCTTCTCCACCTGATCTTTCCAACACAAAGAAACCCTTCCTCTTCCTCAGCTACCACCAGCTGGTACCGCATCGAATACTTTGAGAGCTAGATTTGTATGCTTTCGGACGGTACGGCCTACTCGGTGAAGCTGTTGGGTCCTCACTCGCTGTCGCCGTAAAACGCATACAGTTAGTTGTCCCATCGGCTCCTACACTCGTCGTCGAATCTTCCAAGAATCTTTCTCTCAAACACTGCAAGGAACGCCTCATCGGATATTGATATCGTCCAAGGTTCTGCGTCATATGTTAGGACAGGTATGATGAGAGCCTTATAAAGTGTTAGTTTTGTTCGTCGAGAGAGGACTTAACTACTCAGCTACCTACTTAGTCCAAAGCAGCACTGGTTGGCAAGAGATATTCTCCATTTTATTTCAAAGTTTTCCTTGTTATCGGTGTTAAAGTTGGTTCCTAAATAAAAGAAGTCTCGAAATCGTAACTGTCCATAGTGACGTGAGTGCCGATTCGCGGTTTATTTGCAGATAGGAGGTACTTCGATTTGTCCTCGTTTACTTGGGTCTAATGAATCGATTTGTTTCTTCATCCAGCTAAGCCAGCAATTGACGGCTCTTATAATAAATGGCCCCTGAGCGCTAAATTTCTGTGGCTCGCACGACCTTTTCCAGCATCAGGTTAAAGAAGTTAGCCTATCCGAAGCCTTGGCTGGTATCAAATGGCTCGGAGGAGTCCTTTCCAACTCTGATGCAGCTGCTGGTATTGCTCAACGTCATTTTGTACAGCCTTATTAGTTTTGCGGGGACACCAAATTCAGACATTGCGGCTTATAAGTGACTTCTTTTCATTTCTCGAACGCGGATTTAAAATCGACGAAAAGATGCTGTGTGTGGATTCCTCTTTCATTGATATTTTCAAAGTCTTTGCGGTTTGTGCTTGATAGTTGGATAGTAGATTGCAAGATAAGCCTTCTTATGGATTGAGCAGAGCACTCTTGAATTCCAATCGACAGGCATGCATTCGACCGATCAAATTTTGTATAGGAGCTGATGCATGTCCTTACCAGCTCTCCAACTTCTGTAAGGAGAAGGTCAAATCTCTTGGGTGCGCAGGTAACATTTCTCTTATCTGAGTTCCAGAACATAGGGAAAGAAATTGCTGATGATTTTGCCAGGGAGTGGACTGAATTGGTCGCAGAGACCTCCTACCCGGTTATCGGTATTCCCCTGACTGTTGTTAAAGGGGAATTACCCAACTTATTTCTCAGAAAAACCCAGAAAATATGAAGCTCCAATTCTTCATGTACTTTTTCGAAAACCCTGTGGCTACAGTACATTAGACGGAAGACTCAGAAAGTTACGGCGACTCCACGTCATTCAGTTTTAAAACTCGTATCTGTGTTTACCAGTCATTAGCCAATGGGCTCACACGCGAAAGAGCTAGGTTTACCATTTGACCCCAATTGCGGAAGCTGTGTGGATCTTTATTTGGGAGCTCTTTTCTTAGGCAGCCTGGGACAGTGCGCCAACCTAAATCCCATCATCCCTCACCATCACATTAACAGCTCTGGATGGCTGTTGATATCTTCCTGTCGGAAGTCTCATAATGGTATAAAAACGACTCTAAATGGATACTTGGGGAGTGCCAGAATGGTACTTCAACCAAGTCTACTTATGTTGTTGTTGTTGTTGTTGTTGTAACAGTAACTTTTCCCTGTTAGTGTAGTGTAAATCACCGGTCGTCTTCGTCTAGCTTATCTAAAGGTAGGTCCAGGAAACTTACTGTTTCGACAGGTTGGGTCCAGAGGGAGAGGGGTGTTAGCTGAATGGGTTCGATAGGGCATGTGAAAAGGTGGTTAGTGTCGTGCGGGGTGTCTTCACATGCCGGACATATGTTTAGTATGTCGGGGTCGATTCTGGATAAGCAGGAGTTTAACCTGCTACGGTATCCAGAACGTAGTTATGCCAAGGTTACGCGGGACCCTCAAGGAAATTGGAGCTCTTCGTGTGCAATAGGTGGTGGTTGGACTTCGATGACGGCATTCGGGGGTCGAGAGCTTAAGAAGGTGGCAAGAGTCTCCCGATGAGTGTCGTTGATTGTCTGTCTGTACACAGATTCTGCTTATCTACCTTTCTGCCTTACAAGCTCTTCACCGCTATATTCAACTAGCAGAGCCAGCAGTCTGTCGGCTCCCGTAGTTTTATTATTCATGGCTTTATAATTGAGCCGTGAAAATCCTTAACACCTTAGCGAACAAAGCGAACAAAATTTTTAAAATTCAATAAGAATTTTGAGCTTCTTCCCTTTTTTACTAATTCTGATTACATTCTGTCAAAAAAGTACCGGGAATTGTTCAATAGAACGCAAAATAATTTTTTTATCTTCAAAATTTATTTTGTCGCCTTCAAAATAGGCTCCATTCGAAGCAATACAGATATGCCAACGATTAGTCCACTCATCAAAGTCATCATCACCTTTCAAACGCGTTTGAAGAGATCTTCTTCAGCTCCTTCAGCGAATTCTTCTTAATGGCATCTATCGACTCAAAGCGGCTTCCGCGGAGTGGCAATTTAAGCTTTGGGAAAAGGAAAAAGTCTCAAGAGGTCCGGTGAATACGGTGGTTGTTCGAAGATATTTGTCACGTTTCTGGTCAGAAAAGTGTTCACAATATGAGCCTTGTGAGACGGTACCTTATCATGGTGCAAGAACCATGAGTTTTTTCTCCACGTATTAGGCCGTTTCCTACGTACTTTCTCTCTCAAACGTCGCATAACTTCCATATAATATTCTTTATTTACCGTGAGCCATTTGGGAAGAACTCCGAATGCACAACACCTCGACAATCAAAGAAATCGAGTATGTTGACTTTCACTTTTGACCGAGTTCGACGTGGTTTTTTTGGATTTCGGCTCATGTGCCATTCAGCCATTCAGCCGCCTGTTGACTGGTTTGCATGTCAAACTCATATATCCACGTCTCATCACCTGTTATGATGCGCTGGATAAGCGCTTGCTCAAGCATGTCTTCAGCCACCTTCTTTCGATGAATTTTTTGACAGAATGTAGAATATAAAACTGCATATCCAGAATTTTTCTAAAAAATTTGGATAAAAAGGTGGGTATTTTCATATTCAATTTAGTAAATTTTTGTAGCTTTGATTGCACTTTACTTTTATAAAAAATATATAAAAATGAACCCAAAAAACTAGTTAAATGTTGGTAATTCGTCACGCTCCTATTATTTTGCACACAGCTGTACATTTATTTACTTATTTATTTACTTCTATTCATGCATGAAAATTTTGCTAGTAAATAAGCTGTCAGTCATTCAGACAGTTTAATAGTATAGAATTTTAATCTTCTTTTTGGGGGGACAATAAGGCATTTTGGTTAAAAGCTAATTTCAGTTGGGGTTTCTAACCATATAATAACGTGTATTACATAATTTTTATTTACCGCTATATATAGGTGTATATAGACTAGTAAGCTCACATTATATTAGAAATATTATTTCAACAGCAGCTTTAATGGCTTCAGTTGATTTGCGAGTACAACACTTTTTCTCAGCCCTAAATTCAATTTCGGTATTAGTTAATAGTAACGGGGTGTCGAATTGGGTGAATAAGGTGAATGGTGTATCAAAATAATTTGCTTTCTTCCCTCAAATTCACTCACAACCCTTGACCGATGAGGCAGTGCTTTGTCATGCGAAAGTAATCAGCTACCAATTTATCGAATTTATTATCACGCCGATTCATCTCAAGTCACTTAAAGTCACTTAAAGATCAATTAAAAAGTTCTGAGCGTGTTTTCACTTTATTTTGGCATTGAAATTAGCAGAGTTGGGGATGTCTACTTTAGATCAATAACTTTTTCTACCTAATTTTCTGCTGCTGGGCTATAAAATAAGCTGTATGCCAGTCTAATTCGATGAGCTCCAGGATTTTTACGACACTTTCGATGATTAGTTACCAAAGATTCGAAGACGAATCGAGGGTCATATTACCAGAAATTAGTCATTAGAGTCACAGCTTTTCGTACGTATTCACCTTTGCATTGAATCCATAAACAGCACAAATTGTTTTGGCCGCTAGCTCCGACTGTCTCCTTAGTCATAGTGCGACGGTTGCCTTTATCCTATCACTATCCGTGATGAGCTGCAATTCAATGTTTTTACCGAAAAGTTTCGTATTTTGTAGCAAAAACTTGCATACAACGTTTGCACTTACCAGCTTTATTTGTTCCTTTTCCAGTGAGTTGAAAATTCAACTCGTCCAAAAGTTGGAATTAACTCGTGCAAATTTCCATGTGATGATTTATAACTTCGACTTTTGGCATTGAAACACCTCACTTAACCACTGTGACACGCTGGTACAACGAGTTCCAATGAGGCCGTCGATCGTTGCAGGATGAATTTCGTGAAAACCATCCAAAAACGGTTGTTGTGCAAAAAACAATCGATGCTGTGCGCCAATCAATAACTCAAAATCGTCATAAGACATATCGCTAGTTGGAGATCCAATGCCCAAGATCGGATCAGCATAATTTTAATACGATCGAGATTTGAGTTCGTCCAATACCATATAATTGAACAATTACCTAAAAAAACGATTGATGGTCGGTACTTCAAAGCACGTCCATGATAACGTAACAGATGACGAATCTTGGCTCTTTGCTTATGAGCTGGAAACAAAAGAGCAATGGACCACATGAGCCGATCATTTACGTTTACATTTTACGAGTTTTTGTTTTCAGTTGAGATCTTTTAGCTATGGTCTGTCATCACCTTGCTAGACTTCTATCTAATTGTAGTCCGAGATATCTAGCGCTACTGGATTTTGGGATAATATTAGGTTCGCAACTAAGTTCAATAGATGCCGCCAGCAGTGTGTGCTAGTCGATTCTAACATAACCTAAACATCATAAACCAGCTTAGACATATGGTAAACAAACTGCTTCGACATATTAGTGATTTTGTTTTGGGATCATATACTTTTGGTTTTGTGAAAATGTCAGATTTTGTGCCGAATAATCGTCATTTGCGGGAAGTATTGATTTTCCTCTTTCATTCGCAAAAAACGACGGCTGAAGCGCATCGAGAGCCGCAAAAAGTTTATGGAGATGCTGTTTAAAGTGAATCAACGTGCCGATATCGGTTCGGTCGCTTCAAATACGGTGATTTTAATGTTGACGATCGTCCGCGTGCCGCGTGAAGGAAGGCCAAAAACCTTCGAAGACGCTGAATTGAAGGCATTGCTCAATGAGGATCCGTATCAAACGCAAGAAGAGTTTGCTTCAGTATTAGGAGTTACCCGCCAATCCATTTCCAAGCGATTGCATGCTTTGGGAATGATTCAGAAGCAGGGGACTTGGTTCCTTATGAGTTAAAGCCAAGGGATGTTGAACGTCGTTTTTTCGACATTTCGCCTGTGAACAACTGCTCCAGCGGCAAAAAACGAAGGGTTTTTTTGATCGCATCGTGACGGGGGATGAAAAATGGATTCATTACAGCAATCCAAAGAAAACAAAGTCATGGAGACTGCTCCGTAATGCTTCTACGTCGTCGCCTCGGCCGAATATTCACGCTGCGAAGGTTAGGCTATGTATTTGGTGGGACCAAGTTGGTGTTATTTATTATTAACTGTTAAAACCAAGCGGAACCATCACTGGAAACCGGTATCGACTTCAATTGATGCGATTGAGCCGAGCATTGCGCGAGAAGCGGACGCAATACACGAAGAGGCATGAAAAAGTGATTCTACAACAGTGATTATACAAACCCGTTAAAACCTATCTGGAAACACTGAAATGGGAAATCCTACCCCACCCGCCATATTCTCCAGATTATCACCTGTTCCGATCGATGCCACATGGTCTCGCTGACCAGCAGTTCCATTCATATGAAGACATAAAAAATGCCTTGATCCGTGGATAGCCTCAAAAGATGAACAGTTTTACCGCGACGGTATACGAAATCTACCAGGAAGATGGGAAAAAGTAGTAGCCAGCGATAGGGTATACTTTCAATGATTCACTTGTAACCATTTTTTCAGAATGAAGTTGTATTTCCATCAAAAAACAGCGAGAACTTAGTTGCGCCCCTAATAGTTTGGTTAAGACTGACACTGCGGTAGTCTTCTTTGCTCAGTGTAAACGTGACATGAGCAGATTTTGCGGCATTCACCAAGGTGTTCGCTTTTCGAAGCCAAGTTTCTACCTCATTTAACTGAGTTTGAACAATTTCAGAAGATTCATTACTTGAGTGAGAAGAAGAAATAATGGGAGTGTCATCCGCATAGGTGCCAATAAGAGCTACTTTAGACTAAGTAGGTAACTGAGTAGTAAAGTCCTCTCTCGACGAACAAAACTAACACTCTACAAGGCTCTCATCATGCTCATCCTAACGTATGTATGTCGCAGAAGCCTTGACGATGACAATATCGGATTAGGCGCCCCTTGGGTGGTTGAGAGAAAGATTCTGTGGAGGATTTTTGGACCTTTGCGCCGCTGAGTATCATAGGCGATGGAACGATGAGCTGTACGAGCTTTACGACGGCATAGACATAGAGCAGCGAATAAAGATCAAGCGGCTTCGTTAGCTGGGTCATGTCGTCCGAATGGATACAAACGCCACGGTTCTGAAAGTATTCGATGCGGTACCAGCTTGTGGTAGCAGAGGAAAAGGAAGATCTCCTCTACGTTGGAAATAATTAATTGGAGAAGGACTTGGCTTCACTTCAACGACAGGGGCAACCTCACCTAGTTTTACTGAGGGCATCGATCCGTCCATAGGGTAATTACAGTCAAGATAAGATTCGGTACTCCGATGGTGCTGGCTGAGGTTGAATGGCTTAAAAGTTTCTTTTTGATGGTTGGCAAAAGCGACTGCTTTGCTTTCATTTGATCTGCACCATGAGTTGTGTACATCTTTTGCGAGAACCTGTCGTATTGGAGGTTGTTTTAAGTACCTTCAAGATGTTAAGGGGCCTTCCAGATGTTATATTCTATTCATCATCTCCATTTCGATCGGCATTTTTAAGATAGGCCACAATGACTTCTTCTTTTAACTCAGTTAATTTATATTTAAGTTCCTTTATAAAGGGTTTTCCAATAAGAGGTGCTATTTTGATATTCAAAGAAAAATGCTGGTTTTTAATACAAATGATCGAATGTTTATTTCATTATAAAGAGTTAGGTGTTCCGTTAATAGTGGAAAACAACATCAGGCAAATGATCACCACGACCACGCTTACAGGACAATATCCTTTTCATGAAATTTTCCTTAACCGCATTGCAAAGTGGCTACCCTATGTCCTCGTAGCCTCACGAATTCCATCTTTGAGGTCTTGAATCGACCCTGGGCTGTTGGCGTAGACCTTCTCTTTCACGTGGTCCCAAAGAAAAAAGTCACAAGGTGTTAAATCACAAGATCTCTATGGCCAATTGTGATTACCTCTTCGAGAGATAACACGGTCCGGAAACTTTTCCCGTAAAAGATCAATTGTTTCGTTGCTTGTGTGGCACGTAGCGTCGTCTTGTTGAAAATAAATGTTGTCCAGATCAAAACCATCCAACTCCGGCCATAAAAAATCGTTAGTCATCTCTCCTGTTTAACACTCGTATAATAATACTCGTAGTACTAAAGAATTTTCTTTCTTTTTTTATTCCATTTCCGCACATGGTAGCACACAACGGGTCTTACCAAACAAAAAACTAAAATTATTTACAACCAGATGTTATATTTTTTTTTCACATTACTGGACAGGTTCATTTAATCTGAATTCATAAAAAACCATCCCAGCTTAACGTTTTTTCTGCGAACTAGGAAGCAACTCGTGCGGCAAAGCACTCAGGTTACATTAACAATTGTTGGCTTCGTTTTAATCTGCTTTAAGCCTATTCCATTTACAAAAAAATGATTTCACAACGTCGAGTGCTAGAGGTGATTTCATTGCATATCAAACAGTTTGAGACAAAAAGCAAATGAAGCACTTTTTAGCATCAATTACGAAAGTGGGATTTTTGATGATCCTTCGTTCATTTTTATTAGATTTATATGAAAACATATTTTTTTCTCCTTTTCTTGTTTTTGTTGTTTTTGTAGTAGAAACTTCTGCCTAGGTATGTTGTCTAGCCTATTAGTTGGCGGTGGGTCCAATCCAATCCAGTAGGTTAAGTTAAGTTGAAGCGGTTGTCCACTGTAGAACACACTCAGGCTCATGGCCCATTGTGATGCCGCGTGGGAAACCAGCCCTTATCCCTGCTGAAGCCAATGTGTACTTTTCAAAAAGTTCTTAAGATCCTTAATTTCGACAGGACCGAGATCGTCTAATTCATTAAGGAAATGTCCGCCCAAAATGGCATGTCTACGTCTGGATAGAGCAGGACTGTGACACAGAAGGTGCGATATCGTCTCTTCTTCGTCTAGAAAACTTCTCCAAAAGTCATGTCTCAGTCTCTGTGTGTGCCTACCGATTAGTCAGTGCCCCGTAATAACTGAAATTCGATTTCAATCCAATCCAGTTAAAATCATAAAATTCATGGTCCACTCTTCAATATTCTTCGCGGCTATTGGTGGATGAGATATCCATTATGGAAGACAAATTGATAATTTTTGATTCAAATGGAGGCTCCAAGCTAGAATATTTTTTATTTTAGAACTTTTCTTAAGAACTAATATGCAGAACTTAACTTAGAAAGTTTAAAAATTACAAAATTTTGAAAAATCGTAAAAAATTTGGATTTTTTTGTATCCTTCTTTCCAGTTATGCATTTTAATCCTGCGTTGGGCACCTGAGTCTTGTCTGGCCTTTTGAATTTGGACGTGAATTGAACTTATTTCTATTAGAGCTAACGACTTGAGCTTCCAGGTGGCTTCCTAGAATTAAATTTTCTGCTGATTTATGGATATAACTTTTTAAAACGGATCCTCGAACAGGAAAAAGACAGGCGAGACCCCCGTACCCAACCGCAGTTTTAAAAACGGTGTCAAATGGAGGATTAAACGATTTAATATACATTTTTCAGATGCATTTCTTTTAATTTGTATTCTGAATTTGAGCCAAACTACACCATAAACGCAATTATTTTCAAATACAGCGACACCTGCGAAATTCTGCAAACTTGATCTTATGCGATATGGCATTATCAACGAGATATGTATCAGCTATGCTGAGCATTTAAAGTCTCTACCTCAACGAGAAGTTATACCGAAATGTGTACCGAATAGAAAAGACCGAAAGCGGACTAATAAAACATAAAAAATTGAACTGGTTTAAGAAATTTTAAAGAAGCTTTTGCTAAATTTTTTAATAATTATTAATTGAAAAGGCTGCGACGCATATCAGAATACTGACAATACTGAATACTTTTGCACAGAGAAATATCAATATCAGAAAAAAAATGATTTTTCATTTAAGTTGAATACAAATTTTAATCAGTAGTCCATGCATAAAAAAAATTTTAAAACTTGTCATACAAAATAAATATTTTCGATTATTTTGTCATTTGCCTATTTTACAAATACTGTAACCTCATTTAGCGCCAAAAATAGATTCTACACTTTCCACGTTTTTGAACAACGAAATTTTCCCTTAGAGTTGCATTCGTGTCATCAAAAAGTCATGACCCAAATTAATGCACTTGAATACTCGTACAAACATGTGCTTGTGTTAAAAAAAAAAATGTTCTTATACCTACATACATACATTCATATATACATAATGCGCCTTTACATATACATGTATGTATCGAATATTGACTTAAATATTTACATAAATACTATACATACCCTGTAGGGGAAGCCGTACATTAATGGCATACATTTCTGTATCAGAACTAGTACGTTTTCGGACTTAAAAACTAAAATCTTATTACCTAAGAAATATTACATTGTGCTGTTTTTACTATTTGAGAGTATCACGCCACCTAACAGTACAGTTCCATTGGTGTTTCGCTACCCAACAATACGTTAAAGGAGAATACTAATTTGCTGTTAAACCGTTTAACATAATTCCCCAACAAGCAAATTATAAAATACCTATTTATTTCTTAACAAAATAATTCACAATAGAATTCAATCTTGTACGCTCAGCAAAGCTAGCAATCGTAGTCATCTCCAAGTTGGTTCATTTAAAAAGAACTCCCATTAACCAATTCTACTCGGATGAAGGTGAACTTCACACTTAATTGATCTTTACTGTTAACTGCTCTGTTCGGTCTCATAGCACAGTAACCCACTTGCATAGTAACTGCAAGCGATGCGTATGATCTTTTGTGTTAACTGCACTGGCTCTCACAGCAGTAGACTCACACTTGCATAGTGACTGCATGGGATGCTTCGAAGTCTTACATATGTGTATGATGTTCGCTAGTTGGACTACAGAGAGCATGTTCGTTTACATAGGTGACCAACACTTATTTCTGCTTAACTTGCATATTAAAATTATATGAGTAATGCTATTTATTATATTATATGTAAACACCAGAGAGATCATTAATTAGGTTTAGTGTGGTACAATTTTCATACAGAAAATTTCTTGCCCGCTTATTGTAAAAAAAATAAATATTTTCTATAATAAATGAGTAAATTTTGTAATTATTTGGTAATGATTAATGCTAAAAACCAAACCAAAAACAGGAACTTGCAGATGCCACTTTTTACAGAAAAATGTATACATTTACATTACACAAACAGCTAACAGTAGTCTGTTGTCAAATGTAAGCAGAAATCAGATATTTGAGTTAATTTCATTGATGCCGATCGAGATTTTTAATATTTCTGAAAATTAACAGAGCTCTTAGCTGCACTAAAAACTGCACGAAAACTACACGGGAAAGAATCATAGTTAAGAAAAATCATCATCCATTTGTAAAACTGTACCTACATCTATACCCTTTTTTCCTCGTTTGGGAATATGCTTCATAGAGAAAAAAATAAGTATAATAAAGAATAAAAAAATATGATTGAAATAAACAATTTTTACCTTAATTGAGTATTCAAATGAATGAAATCTTTGCTGTGCTTGTTTTGTAGTCCACTACGCAATTCCTGGCAGGATATGTACATGATTTTATATGCTTGTCCATACATACATATTATTTATATACTTGGATATGTATATACATATGTGTGTGTATATAGGTTATAGCAAGGCACCAACAAGGGTAGAAAAGTTGCAACGAAATGTCTACCTAAACTTGCAAATGTGAAAAGGCAACCTGTTGCATGCCGAAAATTTGGCTAATAGCCAACGATAAAGCAATAGTAATGACGTCACACAATGTAAGAGCGTGCACACGTGCACATGCATAGAAGCTGTATTTTTAGCTTATATATGCAATTTATGCATAACTACAAGGTGACGCAATAATAATCACCCTAACGGAAGATTTATACTTTTTGCCAATGGCGTCGTTCGCCAATCACATTTCACGCTTATGAACTAGGCAACTGAAGTATACAAGGAGACAAGCTTTGAAGCGCGTAAAGGTCAAAATAAGGATTTACTCCCTTTTGTTGGTTCTTTGTAGCTTCATAGTCCGTGGTGGACCATAGCTTCAGCAACAATTTTTCTCCACTTTATTCTATCCATGGCGTCATTTCTCCAGTTGGGTACGTTCATTTTCTTAAGGATCTGATTCGACGTCATCTAAGCATCTCTTTCATGGGCGCCTTCTTTTTCTTTCTACAATGGGTGCTTAAATAAAAGCTTTCCTAGTAATTTGATCTTTCGACCATTCCATCTAATCCATTGGGCTTTCATAAAATGTATTACGGTTTGGCTTTGAAAAATCTCCTCGATTTCACTGTTGTAGCGAATGCTTTTGAGGCTAAGAAATGGAATACCCAAGAGGCAAAAATCAACATTTTCGACCCCTACCAAAAAGATTAAAAAGCTGACGAAGCAGCTCGGGACATTTAAGACGTGTATGAAGAAGGTGTCATAGGCGAGTCTACAGCACAGAAATGATTTGCAAAGCTCAAAAACGGAGACTTTGACGTCGATGACACGTTTTGCAGCGGAAGACCTCCTGAATTCGATGAAAATCGTCTTGAATCACTTTTGAAGGAGAACGGTCGCCAAAGCAGTCGTGAATTGGGGGAAAAAATTAACTGCGACCATTAAACGATTCTCAGTCACCTTCAGTCAGTGAGATTTACCGAAAAATTGAGAGCCCTCCTAGGCTGGGTACCTCACGAGCTCAACAAAACAACAAAGAAAGTCGACTTCAAATTGCTTCTCAGCATCTCGCCCGCCATCGAGCAACAGCCCACCATCATAAACAGCACTTTTTGTACCGAATCATCACGGGAGATGAGAAATGGTGCCTATACATCAATATGAAGCAAAGAAATGAGTGGGTGGCTCCAGAAGATACGAGTCAAAGTCAAGAGTAAAGCCGAATCTACATCCAAAGAAGACCATGGCATGTGTTTGGTGGGACTGGGAAATGCTCAAAAAGAATGCCACGGTCAAGACGAAGCTCTACGTTGCCCAGCTAACGACTGAGGTGATGGTGGAATGATTAGAGTGTGTGGATTATGAACGATGACTGTGCTGCGTTTGCGTCAACCGCTTTCTGCTGCTGATGAAATTCATCAGATATTTAATGTCAACGCCATTATCAGCAGGCGTAGCAAAGAAATAAGAGCCAAGATGCCTAGATCTTAACCCCTCGAGAGCAGATCAGCTAAGGAGAAGGTGCTGAGATGATTCCACCTCATCCCCCATACGTCCATTAGACGCAAAAAGGACTCGATGAAATTCCAAGTCTCACAGCATGCACTCTTCGCGCATAGTGTCCTGTGAGAAGCCCCACGAAATTTTAGAGCTGAGATCCTTTTAACGCTTTCGATCCACACTTGGCCAGAAGGATTTCGCGACCTTACTTGCCCAGCGCTCGCTGACTTGGCACGAAGCCCATCTTCCAGCAGCAGAGCGCAGGTGGTCAAGGAGATCTCAATCCTCTCCCTTCGCAGGAAAATCACCTACCATGTCCCTTGTCTGGCCAGCTCATCCGCGTCACAGTTTCCCGCAATGTCGCTGTGGCCAGGAACCTAGATGAGGCTTACGTCAAGGAATGCGGACCGGAGGGTCAGCCAATCAGCTGATTGCGGCTACCCCTGCTTGGAACACACAGCAGTGTCCAGTAACCTGAATTTATGATTTGGAGCTCCTCGCAAAAAACTCCTCCGCTAACCTTTCCTTCCCACTTCGATCCATCCGTGAAGAAGTTCACCAGGCCCTGTCCCCAATTGTAGCCCCCGTCCACTCTTCCCTTGATGGAATATGAGTGGAGAAAGTTACGGTTGGACTAAGCGAGGGTGTCCATTGATCCGTTGAGAGGGGGATGAACTCAAAGTACTCAAGAACTCTTCTATAGTATTCTTTGCGGTTTTCATGACTGTATCTTTCAGTTTATTCCATTGATCTTCGACTTTTAATTCAATTGAGTCATGCTTTGTGCTATTTTCGTTAAAAAAAATGTTTTCCATCGTATCTTTGTACTTCGCTTTCATACCTTCGTTATTTATAAGTTCATCTGTATTCCACTTTAATTTCTTATGGCCTTTGTTATCATTTAGTCTTGAAATTCCTTGTCGCATCCTAGGGGGAAAGTGATCTATGTCGCAGCAAGCGCCCCTCTATGATCTCACATCTATCTGCCTTTTGTCAGCAGGTATAAGATTTACTCCCACAAAATATTTTTTGTTTTTTATTGAGTAAAAAATGCATTCAAAAACAAAATTGAATTCTTAATTTTGCGCCACCTGGCATTACAGCAAACTTCCCTTCTGTACAATAAAAAATTTATGCAACTTTTTCGCTTGAGAATTTTAAGTTGTTTACGTAATTCGAACAATTTTTATGTGTACAAAAATGCTAATGTATGCGTGCAAACATACTGTGAAATATTTTGTTCGTAATTTACCTGCAAACCTGAATGCAACGCATATGTTTTCCATTAAATTTACATGTTTTTTCTATTAGCCACTGTTTCTGCAATTGCCATTTGTCGTCCTCTTCAGACACCCCAAACATGTCAACGCATTTTGTAGCGCCTGATTTTATCTTGTGTTATACCATTTGATGGTATGTGTTTATGCGAATACATATACATATACAAGTGTGTTCTCCAACACATGTGCATGTCAAATTACATAAATAATTTAATTTTTTAACAAAATCTATGCTCTTTGCTTAATTTTCCTTAAGGACTTTTGAGCACTTTAGGTGCTTCCGCTCCAGAAACACGTTTCCATTGTACGTTGCGGCTTCCCTATAGGAAAAATACTAATCCGAAAATCTAACCTAAAACTCCAACTTGAAGGCTTTATGTGTGGATTTTTACATATTTATTCTTTTAAAGCATTCATTAGGTCGCTTGGTCGAGTTCTCTTTCGACATATTTTAATTTTTCTTTAGCTTTCTAGAAGTTCGTTGATTTCTGCATTATTGTATTTGTGTATTTTGTCAAAGTGCCTTGTCGTTATCTTCTGGATATCTTTGTCTACAGTTGCTATATTACAAGTCCTGGATGTCATCATTTCTCGATTTGACTTGATTTCTAACATTGGATTTTTTTTCTTTTTGAGTCTTTTTAGCCGCACCCGACACCTGTAGTCCATATAACCAAATTGGCTTAATGATGATGAATTATGAGTTCTGAAGCAAAATAACATCAATGGCAAGTGCTTGTTGGATTCCTCCATGTAAAGCTTGAGACTGGCTGCCGAGTGATCTGATGCGCAGATCTTCCGACATTCGTGCACTGTTTTTCCAGTTTTGCTGTTTCAAAGAGGTATTTTTTTGTTTGAGAGTGGCTAAATTCATAGCCGTCAGTTTGAGATTTTCAACGATCTTTGATCTCTGAGAAGGGACATGAAAGGAAGTGGGTTTTTATGATGTTTTTTTTTTTGTGTTGGATGTTTTCTTCCGTAAAACAAATGTCATGGATTCCGAGTATGCACAAGACGGCCGGAAAAGAAAAAATTCTTGAGCTCGAGCACCTTAAAGTAAATAAAGTTTTTGTTTATCGCACCATTACTCGTTACAATGATACTGGTAGCTTCGCGAAACGTCATGGAGATGGTCATCAAAAGACTGCAACGTCACGTGAAATTGTTCAAAAAGTAAAGAAGCGAGCAGCGAAATCCCGAAGTGCCAATCAAATGGCGAAAGAACTGAAAATAACTGACCGTATCATACGCCCCATACTGAAAAATGATCTCAAAATCAAGCCTTACATGATCCAAAAGGTCCATGATCTCACACCAAAGCGGTAACAAGTCAGCCTAGAGCGAAGGAGTTGCTTCACCTGCCAAAAGCGGTCAATTTCCGAACATTGTGACGGGAAAGTTTTTCAAATTCAGCAATTCGTGAACTCCCAACACAATTGGGTTTATTTGACCGACCGTTCATACGAGAATTTGAGTCATCGATTGACCACCAGGGGGCAGCACCCGCCACAAGTAATGGCTGTAACCGCAGATGGCCGCTCTCTAATCCTTTTCATCGAGCCTGGCGTCACGGTAAATGCGAAATGTTATCGGGAAAGTATTCTGGAGGTTCCTTTGAAGCCGTGGGCAGATTTCAGTGGCAGACCATGGACGTTACAACAGAACTCAGCACCGTCTCACATAGCTCGAGTGAACCAAGAATGGCTAAAAAACAACATTCAGAGCTTTATAACGTCCACACAACGCCTCTCAAATTCACCAGACCTGAATCCGATGGATTATTCCAGTTTGGAGAGCAAGGTCTAAACTAAAAGATTGACCGGTCTCGAGGCACAGAAAAAAGCCATTGTGCGCGAGTGAGCCAAAATACCTGAAAATCACATTCGGGCAGCTTGCGACTCGTTTCTGTACCGTCTCAAGGCCCTAGTCAAGGCAAAGGGTGGTCATATCGAGCAAAAGTAAATCGATTCTTAATTTTGTATTATTTTCACAGATTTGTTACTTTGAATTGAACAAAAGTAATTTTCCAAACTAAATTTATGTACTTTTCAATTGCTTACTCTTCGAGTGCCGGGCCCTGTAAGATTCATGCATTTTTGATTTCTGTAGAGTAATTTTTCAAAATAATAAAGCCAATTTTTCTGGATAAATGATTAATTTATTAAGAAATAAAACAGATGCCCGTGAGCACTGCAGTTCAAGAACTATTGAATGGGGTTAAATGAAATTCAAAATACTTGTATTTTCATCGTAGGACTTTTACAAGGCGCACTCATTGAAGGTGGTGGCAGTAGACCAACAACAATGTTTTGTACGTTTGATTGTCAAAGCAAAGTATTTGCAAAGTAGAAAACAAAGAATGAATTCGCCTTGTTCTTGTTATTCTGGGCTGACAGCCACATGGGCACGGCGAAAGAAAACAAAAACAAATCAGCTGATTTACCGACACCACCTTTAATAGATTCGCCTTCTATTAATCAAGTGACATTTCATGCATTGCACTGGTCAACAAAAAACCGTAAAAAAATTTTTCCCACAAATTTTTAACACAAGCATATACTGTTTTCTACGAAAAAACTGTTTTCTAAAAAAATGTTTAAGAAAAAATTTAAATTTTTTTCTGCAAAAATTTTACGTCAAATATAATATTATATTTGATCCAAAACAAAAAAATTATAAAAATGTGAGAGTCAAAAATATTTCGCTTTAAAAAACTCCAAGCCAAAATTTTCAAATATAAATCAATCTGGAAATTATTACATTTCGTTCAAAATTGTTTCGCTTACTCCTTATTTCACTCTGACTTACTAAAGAAGACACTTTTTGGCGAAATGGATGACGATGTTGAAAATAATTGGCCAGTACTTGAAAATAATTGGCAAATACTTAACTTGGGCTCGCTCATCTACTTGTACATATACATACATATGTTTGTAGAGATTTACATTCACGTGTCTTTCGTAGCTCCTTTTTGTTGTTTGTGCGTATACTTTTCATTTATGTATTCTGCGCATCCACCTTCTTATTTACTATAAGTACTTCTCTTGCCTTGAATTTTCCATTTACTGCGTCATTACTTCTTTCGCCCGTAAAGCGTGTCATTATCACTGCACATCGTTGGTGGGAGCTCGGCACACAGATAACTTCTAACTTTAAACTTTTGAAAAGCTGCAATCATCACTTTCAAATGCATTCAACTTCAGTGCTTTGAGAGCACGAGTATACTAGAAAGCCAGGCAGAGCGCAAAAAAAGTTTCTAACGAATATGTTATTGTTGGAGAACGCAAATATGTAACTATAATATTGCATAACTTCTAATAAATGCTTATTTTTATGTTGCTTCATACCAATTAAAAATGCGAAATAGTTTTTTGCTGCGAAAGAGTTCTTCTTCAACCCTTTTTTCTTTACCGTATAGGCACGAGTTATAAGCTAATGGACTTGCCCTGCGCATCCCTATACACCCGTGGCAAAATGAGATATAAATTAATTATTTATTTTTTGCTTAATTCTAATTATATGGTAATAAACAATTGGTAACTCAGCCACTTCTAGCAATGGGACGTGGCAGACCCTTTAAACCCTGGCTAAGCACCGTTAAAAATTACGAATATATGCAGTGGAATGAAGTCAATGAAGGGGCAACCCAGAACCTATGCGAGCTGCATTTTTTTTTTTTGTTTTTTTTTTTAAGGAGGCTGAAATCAAAATGTCAGAAACATCTCAAAGGTGCCGTCACACCAATGGTATGTGGGGCACGCTCCCACTAATACTATAACAATCCTCCACCTCGGCTAGTTCTACCCTGGGACCACAAAAGTATAACTTCTGGGTAGAGCCGCGTTTATGTCCGAAGACGCAACAGGTACCCGCGTCCAGGTTCCTCTCCTGTAGACGTATGAAGGCTATACACCGTCGATAGCCTCAATTACTCCCACTATGTTTATAGGTGGTCCAAAGTACAGGAGGCATCGGAAAGCTTGCAGTAGTGTTATCTTAATTCACTACCGTCTTGTCTTCTGTATGATACTGTATTGAGTGTTTCACTCAAAGGTCTGTGCTTGTTGTCGGTTCGTCAGAGACTGTCCGCCTTCTCTGTTGCTGAAACGCTTTGCGTTCCCAATCAAAATGGCGAAGTCGCGTCATAATCTTACCTGCAAACGTTTGCGTTGCCTCCCACTTACCGCTGGTTGCGTACATATCTCGTATGAGGGTGCTGGAGGACGGTTGATGATCCAGGGCTTGCTCCAGTATAGCTCGTTCCTCTCTAAAGCGGTCGCAATAAAACATGACGTGTTCTGCGTTTTCGTCTGTATTCGGGCAGATTGGACAGCTTAAAACGGTGCAGGTATTCCTGAAAACAGCCATGTCCGCTGAGCAACTATGAAAGATGATAGTCGGTGTCTCCATGTTTTCTCATTAACCACTCATCAACACGTGGTATGAGTTTGTAGGTCCAACGTCCGCTTTGTGACTCATCCCACCGCTATGCGAGCTGCATAGTTAGGATCTACATACCCAGATCTTGGAGGAAATGTGAGAATTATTTTCATACTCAAGGCAAGTAAAATCTCACATGTATCCCCTACGGATTTCAGGTACTCTGGCGCTTATCGCTATACTGAATGTGATACCTGTGGATATCGTAGGGAAAACTGCCCCTGTACTCGCCGCAATCAGAGTGAAGTGTTCGGGCCACAGGCTAGCCTTAAGCTACGGACACACTAGTATTCTTCAAAACTCAGTGTTCATCTCCATCTAGACGGAAACAAGCATCGGACGAGCACCGCGATGATGATCGGAATCGGTACGGGAATCAACAGCCCAATCTAATTGACAATCCAGAAATAGTAACCCAGCCAGCCTCTACTGTTTTGCTAGGACAACCTGCTGGAAAATCACGGCAACGCTTAACATGGACCATGGAAATGAATACCGCAGTTATGCAATGCTGTTAAAAAATAACAAAGTTAGAAACGATTAAAACCTCAATGTATAGTACACCCTCGATGAGTCCAATCGGCACTTTTTCCATTCATATACCGTTAAGTGAGAAGTGGGCGGTGTGTAGCATTGGAGACAGAGCATGGCAAACATATTTCGGGTAGCTCGAAGTTAGACAGAAGAGTTGGAGGCGGATTATTCTGCGAGGAACAGGTATTTAAGCACAAATTTAGCCCTTGGAACCACCGTGGTGTTTTCCAAGCGGAGGTAACGGCAATTAAAGATGCAGTGGATTGGTTGCTTACCTCTGCAATTACTGTAGGGGAAGAAAATATATACTATGAAAGCCGGACCGCAATTAAGGTCCTAGACTCGTTATTTTTGCGTTGGAAATTAATCGGGGAATGCCTGACTTCTCTCTCAACTGCATCCGAATACCTCGATGTTAGGCTCATTTGGGTCTCCGGTCACAGTGGCATAGTGAAAGGAAACTGCTGGGCTACTGAGCTGGTTAAACAGGGGACCTTCGAGACAATTTCACCGCGAAATATGAGGATTGTAGTTCCCTTAAGAGCATATAGTCTGCTACTAGAAAGGTGGACCTCGCGTCAACTCAGCAAGCGCTGGGTTAGTGGGCAAATGTGCAAAGTCACGACAACAAAACCACAGTTCTCGAATTTGGCGAGTATTCTTACCGGGCATTGTCCCTTAGGTATCCATGCGGTGAGACTACGGATCGCCTCAAATCCTTTCTGCAGAAGCTGCCTAGAGGAAAAAGTGAAATCATCTCAGCACCTTCTCTTTAGCTGCCTTTCTCTCGTCGGGCTAAGATTCAGATATCTGGGATCTCACTTTTTTGGTACACCTGCGGATGTGGGAGGTTTAAATTTCACCCTAAATTTCAAGGCCCCTTCTTCCTTCTTTCCCGCCTGTTTGTTTCTTTTCGCTCTGTTTTTCCTCTGTATGACATCAGGATGGACGAATTTTGATTATTTCGCCAAGTGGATCCCTCGTGTGGGCAGCCATTTGTCATAAGCTAACCATTATCATCCTGAATGTGTTACCCATTTTTTCCAAATAACGACTGCACGGCATTTCTTTTTCGTTGGCATTGGTCGCGCTTTTTTGTTTAAGTTGAAAAAATACATTCTCTATTCTCTATCGACATCTTTTTGGGTTTTGTTAAACAGCCTGAGAAGTTTGAAGACGTGAAATAAAGCTGTCTCCCATGCGCCCATTGCTCTCTGTCTCATTTACCCCTTCTAAGAACCCCAAACTCAATAGGCAACTATACCTGAGTGCTTGTGCAATCGAACTTGTAGTGTTCTTACATAACCTAAATCCTAACCTTGGCGTCGAAGTCTCTCTCCCAGAACAAATCCAACGCCGAATTTTCGCTCCTTTACATGGCAGTTGTATTAAACGTCGCAAGGTCCAATATTTTTCTTGCCTTGCCCCGTGCATGGCATCTGTTGAATGGCCTTTGCTCTAACGAGGGCATCAACCAGCCGATTAAGGAAGGAGCCAGAATTAACACGGATAACAATGTGAGCCTTTAAATCCAATGGAGAATCCTTCTTACCAACAAGGGCTACTTTGGACTAAGTATTGAACAGTAACACGACGAACAAAACTAACATTCTACAAGGATATCATCATTCCCGTCCTAACGTATGGTGCAGAAGCTTGGACGATGGCAATATCCGATGAGGCCTCCCTTGCAGTGTTTGAGAGAAAGATCCTGCGGAAGATTTTTCGATCTTTTCACGTTGGTGACGATACTCGCCGATGGAACAATGAGCTGTATGAGCTTTACGACGATATAGACATAATGCAGGGAGTTAAGATCCATCGGCTTCGTTGGCTGAATCTCGTCGATCGAATGGATACAAACGTTCCGGCTATGAAAGTATTCAATGCGGTGATAGCAGAGGAAGGGGAAGGCCTTCTCTGCGTTGGAAAGATCAGTTCAAGAAGGCCTTCGCTTCACTTGGTGTGTCCAACTGGTGCCGGTTAGCACGAGAAAGAAACGACTGGCGTACTTTATTAAGCTCGGCCACAACCGCGTAAGCGGTTATCGCACCAAGCAAGAAGAAGAAGAAGAAGAAATCCCAATCTAAAATATTAATGTTGTTTTTTTAAGCTTTGCTGTACAAAAAATCTTCTTTTTCACAGCTTGAGTGTGTATCCTTTATTAAATACATATATTATTATATGAAATATTTGACTTAAAATATACAAAAAAAAATTCCTGTTACAAACCTTGAAAATATATTTTCCTCATTTAATTATTGGAGATATTAGGTTTTCCTTATCACAGAATATTAGAAAAGTTTTTTTCCCGTTGCATTTTCTCCATAAAGATTTCTGCAATAAAAACGCTTTTCAAAAATCCAGCTGCGTCTCGGAGGCGGAATACAACTCCGCCTGTATTACAAAATGAAGACGAGCACTATAAATCTGAGTATTACAAAAAATCTACATACTCATTGGTTTTACCTATCAAAGTCGCCAATAATTTTCGAAAACTTGCAAGTCAACGTGAGTAATTGCTTAAGTTTTTTAAGTACCCATTAACCCACATATTCTTGTCACCCCTACTATGTCATGTTACTCCATTTTGCTTCAAGTGCATTCATAGCAACTTAAGTGCAGCCTAATATGATGGCCATTCCTTGGAAACATTCAGCTTTCATTAAAAATTGTCATGAATTTAATTGCGAACGAACCAACAATTGGCCTAAGAGTAGACGTCAAATATGATTTGGCTGGGGAATATCCGTCGACAACGGCGACAATTGGCACGCAACTTGTGACCACTTTTTAATTGTGAAGCTTGAGGTGAGCGTACAATCGTCTGCAATCAAATATGCTATGGCATACAAACTGGATAAACAACACGCGATACGCTACGATATTGGATCCTTTATAAACTCCGAATTTCTTATTGCAATTATTGTAGGTACATACTTTTTCACGCACTGTAAACTGCTAGAAAATTCTCACAGCGATTACGAGCCGTCAAGGTAAGTGCAGCAAGTAATGCGCAGGCGCTGAGAGCGAACAAGTGTAAATATACAGTGGACTCCTATTTCATGAAACAATAATAAGGTGAATCAACTCCAAATAATCATTTTGAGCAACACGCTTTACGTATTTGAATGCGACTCGAAAAGTTATGCGTATCCCATTATAAAACTTACAGGGATGGCTCTTGCTGAGCCATTGTCTAAGCTATTAATAAAATTAATATAATGAGAAAAATCTGAATGGAGTATTTTTCAAAAATTACATAAGCAAATGTGCATATTTCTCAAAAAATTTTAAAATGAAATTTAAGTTTTTTCCAAGAAAATGTGTAAAAAAAATTTTTATATATAAAAATATAAAAAGATTTTAGTTTCAAATAAAAAAAACTCTTAAGTTTTTTTTTTAATTTTAAACATATTTTTTTTTTATATTTTAAAAAATTAAAACAAAAACTTTTTTAACAGGAAATTAAAGTTTTTTCCATGAAAAAAATTTTTGTAAAATAAAAATATATTTTATATAAAAAAAGTTTTATACATAAAAAATAAAAAAAAAATTTGAAGTTTATATATATTTTTAAGTTCTTTTTTAAAATTTTTTAATTTTTTTCAGTGTTTTTCTTTTGATAATTTTATATTTTAAATAATTAAAAATTTAAGTTTTTCCAAGAAAAAAGTTAACATATATTTTTATATATAATATATTGAAGTTTCATATAAAATAAAATTTAAAGTTCTTTTTTTTTATTTAAAAAATTTTTTTTTAGTTTTTTTTTAGTTTTGGGCCAGTTTCTTATATGTTTCTCTTACGTTTTTTTAATTTTCATAAATTTTTTATAAAACATTTATATGACATTTCCTGTCGAATGCACTATATGCTTTTAAAAAATAAATGAAATACTGAATAAGACATCGCAACCTTGATATTGAGACGATTCATATTGAAAATTTGCATTTTACTAAGCCAAATTTGAATGTTACGTTCTGATACGTCATTGCAATGTAGGCAATATTTAATATGCTCACTCTCTTTTATTTTAGAGTAATTTGTATCAAAACCTCTCCAAACCTATCAATTCCGAGCGGGGTTCCAGGCAAGGCGATCCACTATCGTCCGACCTCTTCAACTTCCTCATGGAAGGGCTGCTCGAAATGTCACTATTTTCACCAAAAGTGTTTAGGCTCCTTGCATATGTGATCACATTCAGAGAGAGAGAGAGTCAACTAGAGTGGGTTTGGCGGTTAACGAGGACAAGACGAAATATATACTGTCCACTAGAAAAGCTACACGGCGTTTTGGATCCAGCATTTCAGCTGGCAGCTATACTTTTGAAATTGTCAAGGAATTTATATATCTTGGCACCGCCGTCACAATAACAAACTATGTCAGCCTGGAGATAAACCAACGAATCACGCTGGCTAATAGGTGTTACTTTAGTCCCAGTACGCAAATGTTTGCAGAGACCTCTCTCGCCCGACACACAAGACACTCATCTTACCCGTGCTATTATATGGCGCTGAGGCATAGGCTAAACTAAAGGAAGGGCGGCATTCGGGCGGTTGCATACAGTCACAAATTTTCAAGCGCTCTAAACAGAGAATATTCAGCTTATGTGTGAAGTCTGTATTGTTGTACGAAAGTGAAACATGGGATGGATAGGTCCAACGCTTAGAAAACCACTAGATAGCATCACGAGGATGCCACTGCACTGGAACCCGCAAGGAAGCAGAAGTCGCGATCGGTCAAAGAATACTTGGAGTAGGTCGATGCTGCGCGAGCTAGCAGATTCCGACATGACATGGGACGACGCAAAAATTAACAGCCCAAAACCGCGTACGATGGAAGAGTCTTGTCGAAGCTCTATGCTCCCAAGGAGATTACACAAAGAAACAAAATTGACGCTTACACACTTTTTGGGAAGTTTGGCTGAGCTCTTCCTCCTATTTGTGGTGTGCGTCTTGATGTTGTTCCACAAATTGAGGCATCTACAATTTTAAACCGATTTCGAACGGCAGATGAGAAGCTTTTTCAAGGCAGAAATGCACTCGGGAGTTTGCCATTGCCTGCCGAGGAGCGACCGCTATTAGAAAAAATTAAAATCATTTTGTATATCACGCAGGAAAGTTCCAACCGGAGCACTTCCGAATAGTAGTCACACATCTGCTCATTCGGCTACGGCGGCCGTCTGCATACATATATTCATATATATTTGCCTACATACCCCAGCTGAGTCCAAAAAAAAACATTTCAGCTCTTTTGAATGTGAAGTAGAATGATTGGAGTGCTGATTCTGCTCCAATTTCCACACAGTGCTGACATTAAAAATGTAATTCGAATACTGGAGACCATAAACAAACACACACAAATGCGCCAAGGCATGTGCTGTATTAATGCATGTATTGGTCGAAGCAAAGAGGAAATGAAATATCCTTTCAGTCAAACCGACTAGTTCTAATTCACCTTACTTAAGACCAGTTTGCAATGCAGCTGAAGCAGCTCGTCTACTATCTTTTTTTAATGCTGGCGAGCAGTACTCGTATTTTTAATATGGCGATTTCCTACGAGATGGCCATTTTCGTTTACTTACCTGTTAACGAACTCGTATGACCATTCATCCGCATGATACCAGTTAGCCAACTAGTTCATAATGGATAAAAAAAATCAAATGATTGACTCCATCAGCATTCATAATCATCTAATCCTCATAATGTTGGAGTATTCTTATTTTTGTTAATAGAGTGTGATATGTTTTTCATACTCCTCCAATTGGTCGCTTTGCAACCGGTACAATTGCAGATACTTTCGCACTAATACGACTTCTACCGTCAAATAAAAGTTCAGGAGCTCGATTTTTCACTGCAGTGGTGTATGTATACGAGTATTAGAACCTAGAATCTGAGTAGTGAATGATGGTGAACGTAAAGCTCTTGAGCGGTTGTCATAAAAGGATTTAGATTTCACTTAACAACCAGGTAAGAACAGCAGCTGAATATGTAAAATTCGTTGGATATTTTTCTAAAATAGATTTGCGTGTACTATTTACATATACATGCGTACATACAAGAGTGTGCATACAAATATTTATTTTTATATATACTTTATTTTAAGCCAGCTACAATGCCATAGAAATGTAAGTGGATAACAACACTCCACTGCAACTTTCTGGTGAATGGGGAAGTTGAGGGGGAAATTCAAATATGCGCCAAGTGTAACTTTTACATACCCACACACATTTAATAAAATATGACCAGCTGTACCTACATTTGTGTGTACTACATACATAACTGAATTCCGATATTCCGATACAAGCAGCTGCTGGATTCAAAATTTATAGCTGCAATGGTCAATGCGTTGAGCCACTCGAGCCACAGTGGCCACAGTGGCCATTGCGACAGGAAAGGATAAAGAGTTGCAAGGCAAAAAAAAGAAGTGAAGCGTACAAAAATGTACTTAAAATGCAATTCCGTGACAAAATAAAATCGTTAGCTAATAACAAATGTGAAATGGAAATTCTTAGAAATTAAGAGGAGGGAAAAAAATAAGAGCGTAACCAAAAAATTGAACCGAATGGCTTAGTGATACTCGAATAGGGACGATCTGTTCGATATTCCGATTCCAATGAAAATTGTTTCATTTCAAAAGTATTATTTACCTCTGTGTCGTCAGAATGTAAATAAATAAATTCACATAAAATAAAATAACGAAAATTCAAATTGATTGGACAATCTTTATTTCTTTTGTATGTACAGAACCATTCATTACAGGGACCAGCACTCGAATGTAACCAACTTTAGACAGCTCGCGCAGCTACTGCACATCCATGCCCGTGCATCAGCTGTCTGTTAGTTGGCTAAATCACAGTCCAGATTATTGTTTACAAGCGCGCGGAAGCATTTTGTCGGGAGTAAACGTGAAAAAAGGATATCAGTAATGGATTTCAAACGTAATAGAGTGATTGCGTTTTATAATATTTGACTGGATAATCACAACCATCGATTGCTCGTGAGCTCGAGCACCTTAAAGTGAATAAAGTTTTTGTTTATCGCACCACTACTCGTTACAATGATACTGGTAGCATCGCGAAACGTCATGGAGGTGGTACTCCAAACACTGCAACATCACATGAAATGGTTCAAAAAGTGAAGAAGCGACTTGATCCCGTCAAATGAGGAAAGAACTGAAAATACCTGACCGTAGCATCCGCAAAACTGAAAAAATGATCTCAACGTCAAGCATAACAAGATGCAAAAGGCGCATGATCTCACATCAAAGCAGCAACAAGTCAGACTTGAGAGAGCGAAGGAATTGCTTCGCTTGACCGAAAGCGGTCAATTTCCGAACATTGTGTCTTTTGACGAGAAAATTTTTCAAATTGAGCAATTCGTAAACTCCCAAGACGATAGGATTTATTTGACCGACCATTCACACGAGAATTTGAGTCATCGATTGACCACCAGGAGGCAGCAGCCGTCACAGGTAATGGTTTGGGCCGCTGCAACCGCAGATGGGCGCTCTCCAATCGTTTTCATCAAGCCAGGCGTTAAAGTAAATGCGAAATATTATCGGGAAAATATTCTGGAGGTTGCTTTGAAGTCGTGGAGAGACAAACATTTCGGTGGCCGACCATGGACGTTGCAACAGGAAACGGCACAGTCTCACAAAGCTCGAGTGAACCAAGAATGGCTAAAAAAACAGCCACTTCGGAACCTGCCGGACCCCGTACATTTATTTTTTAAAGATAATCCATTTCAAATGTTGGCCGCAATTGCGCCGTAATTCGACCATCCGTAAACACCAATTTTGAATGACTCATTGGAGGACTTCGGACGGTATGTCGTGTATAACTTAAGTAATGTTCACTTCCAATGCCTCGAGCTGATTTATCCACATCGAAGCTGGTTTATCCACAAATAAAAGTCCAAAGGTGTGATATCACTCAATCTTCGTGGCCAATCCACTGATCCGAGACGAGAGATAAATTGCACACCGAAACGACAACGCAGTAAATCCATTAGTTCGTTGTTTGGCGGGCTGTATGGCAAGTAGCGCCGGCCACCGTCTTGTTGGAACCAAATGTTGTGGAGTCGGAAATCTCTTTTAAAGAGTCGCTTTTTATGGGAATCACTTTAGGCCACGACGCATTGATCAACTTACCTCGACTTTTGGCGTTGAAACATCACACTTAGCTGAAGCGCCATGAAATTGCTAATGAGCTCGCCAGAAAGGGGTGGACTGAACTGGTCTCAGAGGTCTCCCACCCGATCATCGGTATCCTTCTGGCTATAGTTAAAGGGGAATTGCACAACTTATTTCTCAGAAAAGCGCAGAAAAGGTGGAGAGAGCTCCATTACTTCGTGTGCTATTTTGAAAATCCTATAGGCGCCAATACAATAGACGCAGTACGCAGATAGTCCTGGGAACTCCACTCCATTCAATTTCCAAGCTTGTAGCTGTTCTTACCGGTCCTTGAGCGATCGGTACTAACGCAGGGTTTACCTTATTGTAGAATCTGTGGGGAGCTTTCAGAAAAGGAGTCTATTGAGCACTGTCTCGGTAAATATCCGAGTTTGACAGCCAAACAATTAAGGTCATTCGGTGCTCCTTTCTTCGACAGCTGGGGACAGTGCTCCAACCTAAGTCCCATCAATCTTCTGCATTATATCAACAGGCTGGCTGTAAATATCTGGCCGTTGGAGGTCTCATAATGGTATCAAAACGGCGATTTAGTACTACTCGGCTGTGCCACACTCGTGGTGAAAAAATATTTTGCAGGTGTGCTCTTTGACAGGCCGTTATTCGGCTCTGAACGAATTTGACAGAATCAGGTGACGGGCTGACGTTACTTGGGATGTGTTTACAAAACAATCGAGATTGTGTTGATGACACCAATGACCCTTTTTGCCGTCTGAACAACGACTGATTGGACGAGTATGGAAAATATGGTAACATGTGAAATGATCGCGCGGAACTAGGCTGCCGAATTCCCAAGTTACGTAGCAACTAAATTACAATTGAACCTCTGTATTTATACTGTCTTCCGCAAAGTTGATCAGGGACACACTCGCTTTCATAATTATTAACGTTTATCCATGTTGATTAACCACTGTAATAGCCTAGACAGATGGTGGCGTTAATCGGGATTGACTATTGGGAATGAAAAAAAATGAAACTTTTAAAGAGAAGAACAATAAAGACTCAATGCAGTGCTAGTTTACAAAACACACGTTCGAAATTACAATTATTTGTTTTGATACATTCTATCAAAAATGTACGGAAATTGTTCAATAAAACGCAAAATAATTGTTTATTCATCAAAATTTATTTTGTCGCCTTCAAAATAGGCACCATTCGAAGCAATACACATATGCCAACGATTAGACCAGTCATCAAAGTCATCATCACCTTCTAAACGTGTTTCAAGACATCTTTGAGAAATTGCAATTTAAGTTTTTTTTAAATAAGTAATTTAAAATATAATAAAAAATATAAAACTAATGCCCGCATTTGTTGCCTCCAATCCATCTTTTCCTGACAATACTATCCAATAAACTAATCAGCTGTTCACTGATCCGCGTTACAAGCGTCTGCCACAGTGCACTTTTAATCTGAATTAACTGCGCCGGTAATCCCGATTAAAGCCGCCGTCTATCAGGCTAAGATATCCCGAATATGGGCATCAGTGACCATTTTTCGACTGTGAAAGATTTTAAATTTTCTGACAGATGCCATGCGTCAGAAAACCTCAGTAGGGTATAACTTGACTTAAGCGGTTAGGGGTAGTCAGAGGCCCGAAAAAATGATGATTTTCAATCATTTTTTTTTTTGATAGTCAGTTGCTTTATTTTACAAAAATAAAAACATAGCATTAATACATCATGTTTCGATTTGTCTTTAGCAAAATTTCAAAAAAAAACATTAATAATTGTAAAAGTTATGGCAGTTTGTGTGGAGCCCGTTTCTCCAGAAGTTCCTTGCGGTAATCTTCACAAGTCCTTGGAGATTCATCAAAAATCAATCGGACAAGAGAAATTAGTTTTATTATAGGTACGCAACTAAGTTCCCCCTGTTTGTCAATAGATGCCGGCATCAGTGTGTGCTAGTCGATTCTAACTTAACCTAAACGTCATAAACCAAGCTTAGACATTTGGTAAACAAACTGCTTCGACACATTAGTGATTTTGTTTTGACATCATATACTTTTGGTATTGTGAAAATGTCTGATTTTGTGCCGAATAATAGTCATTTGCGGGAAGTGTTGATTTTCCTCTTTTCATTCGAAAAAAACGGCGGCTGAAGCGTACCGAGAGCTACAAAAAGTATATGGAGGTGCTGCGTTAAGTGAAACAACGTGCCGAGATTGGTTCTGTCGCTTCAAAGACGGTGATTTTAATGTTGACGATCGTCCGCGTGAAAACCGAAAACGCTAAATTGGAGACAATTCTCAATGACGATCCGTATCAAACGCAAGAAGAGCTTGCTTCAGTATTAGGAGTTACCCGCCAATCCGTTTCCAAGCGATTGCATGCTTTGGGAATGATTCAGAGACAGGGGACTTGGGTTCCAGCGGCAAAAAAGAAAGGGTTTTCTTCATCGCATCGTGACGGGTGATGAAAAATGGATTCATTACAGCAGTCCAAATAAAAGAAAGTCATGGGGACTACCCGGTCATGCTTCTACGTCGTCGCCTCGGCCGAATATTCATGCTGCGAAGGTTATGCTATATATTTGGTGGGGCCAAGTTGGTGTTATTTATTATGAACTGTTAAAACCATGCGAAACCATCACTGGGAATCGGTATCGATTTCAATAGATGCGATTGAGCCGAGCACTGCGCGAGAAGCGGCCGCAATACGCGGAGAGGCACTACGCTTGGCCTCACGTTGCCAAACCCGTTAAAACCTACCTGGAAACACTGAAATGGGAAATCCTCCCCCACCCGCCATATTCTCCAGATATTGCGCCGTCCGATTATCACCTGTTCCGATCGATGGCACATGGTCTAGTTGACCAGCAGTTCCATTTATATGAAGACATCAAAAAATGGACTCAAAAGATGAACACTTTAACCTCGACGGTATACGAGATCTACCAGAAAGATGGGAAAAAGTAGTAGCTAGCGATGGGCAATACTTTCAATGATTCACTTGTAACAATTTTTTCAGAATAAAGTTGTATTTTCATCAAAAATAATGATGATCTTGTGCCTGATCGAAGCTTGTTTTTGTTTTCAAAATTAACAATATGGAGGCTTCAGGAAATATTTTTCAGGTTTTCGAGAAAAAAAATTGACAATTAATTGCTTAAAAAAATTGAAATTTATGAAAAAAAATCCTTCAATCAGGCACGAGAACTTTTATTCAAATGAGGCATATATCATACTGAAGGGTAACTCTCGAAGAATACATTTTGGTGTTTTTATTAAAAAAAATGTTATTATTTATTGTTGATATCGCCCCGCTTTAGAAGAGGCTTGCGGTGATCACGGTAGCGCAGGAGCAGCTCAACTGAAATTAAAAAAATAAATGATTGTTGTAGAAAAATGTTTTTAGTGAATCTGAACGGTTTATTTAAAAAAAAAATGTCTCGATATGAAAACCGCTTTGCACCAAAAAAACGATTTTGAGGGGTTGAAAAATTTGAAAAAAAAAATTGATTACAGCGAACTTTGCAAATATTTATAAAAAGTGAACCATTCAGATTCACGAGGTTGTAACTTCGAATAATTAAAAAAAAAGTTTATGCAAATCGTTCAAATAATTTTTGACAAATAATGACGCGACGGTAATTTTCAAAAAACACGACTTCGAGATAATCGTGTCTAAAGTTTTGCGTGCACTTCTCGCTCCAAGAAAGGTCGCGCGCTTCGACGGTCTGTAACTTTCGTTCTAGCGCTCCGATCTTTATGATTTGTTTGAATTTATATTTTTAAGATAAAGTACTTTTATAATATGCTATACAAAATTTTGGATTTTTTAGTCCAACACAAGATACATAACCCCTTAAGTTACTGTGAGCACCAGTTCAAAAAACAGAGTTTTGAGAAAAACGCATTTAAAGTTTTTTTTTTGTTTTTGCTCAAGCGCCCTTTGTTAATTGTTGAATAACTCGAAAAGTATTTCTCAGACTCACTTCAAATTTTCATACATTATTTTTAAGATATTACACTTTAAGAAAATGCAAAAAAAAATCCAGTTTTTTGAAAATTCTGACTACCCCTAGACCCTTAACTTAGCTGTTTTTTTTTTCAAATTGTTATCGCTATTTATAAAAAACAAAGTCGAAAAAGAAGTAAATCAACGCAAATATTTTGTTTCACTAGTTTTATTATTTTATTATTTTTATAATCTTAATGTCCTCAACGTTGACACTATCTCCGTTTTTTGTTTTCTGTTGTTTGTTGCTTTCTTCAAACTCTTACATTTTTTCAAACTCTTACATATTTTCCTTCCCATTTGTTCGCTCGGTTACCTAACGAAAAGCTTCATAACATTTCTTTAAGGTGCATTTACATTTGCCTTTAACTTGTTTTTTGTTAGTAAGTGATATTTAATCGAATCCATTTGTTCTTATTTGTATAAATGGGTTCTAGGTGTATATATTTATGTAATATTTATTTCGTTATATTTAAAACTAAATTGTCGATTTATTTTGTTTCAGATTTTTTTTCTTTATTTTAATTTTTAGTTTTTCTTTTTTTTTCTTTTTACGTCACTTAAAAATAAATTATCTTTGTTGCCCGATTAATAACAATTTTTTATATGGATGTTGGTGCTACAGGTTAGATTTATTTTTGCACTTTTTTTCTTCTTCTCACATTTTATAGGCAACATGCACATTTTATTTGCTAAAACTTCGCTGATATTTTTTTTAAATCTTGCTGTTTTGTTTTAAAAGTTATCTTAGTATTAGACATTTATTGAATTATTATAAGGTTTTTTTTTTTTTACTTCGACAACAGGCGACAACGTGATTTTATTTTATGGTTAAATGCGTGGAAGGTTGTTATTTACCGCTGTTTTTTTTTATGTATTTACTCGGTTTTTCTTAATTACTATTTTTTTTTAATATTTTCTTCTAATCTTGGACCTGTGCTGAGTATCGATTGTGTGCTTTTTTGTTATTTGTTTTATTTTTTTGTTTTTTGTAATTTTTTTTTGGAAATCAGCTCTCATAGATTTACGTACAAATAAATTTACATCTTAGTCGCAGTATACATGAGTTTCTAAATAAAGGAAATTTGCAATTAATATACATACATTTTTTAAAGTAAAATTCTCTAATACCACTTAAAGCATTTATTCCCATTATCTGCTATGAGTTTTTTTTTCGTTTATACGAGTAATAAACCTTTTCAAAGTTCAAAAACAAAATTCAAATATTTTATACGCAATTTTTATTTGCTGTTTTTTTATAATTTTTATTTTATTATTGTATTAAAGTGGCTGTGCATATGTATTGGTGTATACAAACTGAATTCATAAGGCCACTTGGCTAATACATACATATATAATATAGATACTTATAAATATCATCGTTTATATTTCATATTAATAAAATAAACTGGTTTTTCGATAAATCGGTAAATCTTTTTTAGTGTTTTTCATCAATTTTTGTTTAAACAGTAAGTATGAAAAATTTTGTTACACAGTGTTCTTTAACGCATTGATAATATCGTGCAGAGTTAATAGTTTCAAGGAAATTCAACAATTTAATTTTTTAAAGCAGTTTAAAGTATCAAAGCAGTTAGGTTAGGAAAGGTTGGTATGGTTGCCCAAAGAATGAGCACACTTGGACGAAGAAAAAAGCCCGGTTTCGTCCTTTATGATAGGAGGTAGGGGGAAAGAGAAAACCGATGGGATGAAGGGAGAGGGCGGGAAGAGGTGGTGCTGGGATGGTTAGGAGGGTGGATTTAGAGTGTGTGGATTACGAACGATGACTATGTTTGCGTCAACCGCTTTGTGCTGCTGATGAAATTCATAAGATTTTTAATGTCAACGTCAGCTATATCAGCAGGGGTTGCAAAGAAGTAAGAGCCAAGATGCCTAGATCTTAACCCCGCCAGAGCAGGCCTGCAAAGGAGAAGAGGCTGAGATGATTCTACCTCATCCTCCATACATCCATCGCAAAAAGGACTTGAGGTAATTCCAAGTTTCACAGCATGCATTCCTCGCGCATGGTGACCTATGAGAGAACCCACGAGATTCGAGAGCTGATATTTTGTCAACCTCAGAAGCTCGCCCGAGCGCCCCCGGTCCACACGTGGCCAGAAGGATTTCGCGGCCTTACAAGTTTGTGTACTTGCGCTGAGCTGGCGCGATGCCTATCTTTCCAGGAGCAAACCGCAGGTAGTCAGGGGTAGTCAAAGCAGTATTTTCAAAAAATAGTTTTTATATTTTCTTTCATTTTACAACGATTTGTTTGCTGTTTGTGATAAGTGTATTAATTCGATAGAAGTCTTTGTGCTCTACAGTTACAAATACAGTTTGAGTTATTTAATTTTTTATCAGTTTTGAGGCTTAGAAATGGAATACCCAGGAGGCAAAACTCAACGTTTTCGACATCAGCTGTTCTTTGCTTTTCAGCGTGGTCAAAAAGCTGCCAAAGCAGACCGGGACACTTGCGACGTGTACGAAAAAGATAGCCCTCAGCGGAAGCCTGTTCTGAATTCGATGAAAAACGTCTCAAATCAATTTTAAGGCGGAACGTTCGCCAAACTACATAGTTGTGAATTGGCGGAAAAAATTAACTGCGATCATAAAATGTTTCTCAATCACCTTTCCATTCAATGGTATTTACCGAAAATTTGGGAACCTGGGTGCCTCACGAGCTCTATGAAAAAATTCAAAGAAATTCAAATTGCTTCTCATCATCCCGCCCGCCATCGAGCAACAGCCCACCATCCTAAACAACGCTTTTTGTACCGAATCGTCACGGGAGATGAGAAATGGTGCCTATATATAAATATGAAGCAAAAAAATGAGTGGGTGGCTCCGGGAGATAAACCAAAGCCGAGAGTCAAGCCGGATCTTCATCCAATGAAGATCATGATATGTTATTGGTGGGACTGGAAGGGCATGGTGCACTGGGTAATGCTCGAAAAGAATGCCATGGTCAACAAGGAGCTCTACATTGCCCAGCTACACCGTGTGAATGAGACTATTCGACAGAAAAGACCTGATCGACATGGTCAAACCATACTCCTTCACGACAACGCCAGGTCCTATGTTGCACCAGACGTCAAAGCCGCACTCCAAGAGCTCGAATGGGAGGACCTTTACTATCCGCCGTACTTTCCGAACCTTGCACCGACCGATTACCATCTTTTCCGCTCCCTGTCAAATCATATGAAGGGTTTTACCTTCGATAACAAAGAGGTCCTTAAGAACTGGCCCAACAACTTCTTTGACACCAGACCAGGCGATTTTTGGCGGAACGACATCAACAAATTGGTCGAGATGGGGAGGTAGGAAGAGGTTGTAATTAATGTAATTGTAATTAATGATTAAAGTATATAATTGATTACCTTATTGATATAAATTTTGTTTTTTGTTTAAATAAAAGTTTTCGGTAAAAACGCTACGAACTTATTCCCCAACCTAATATTTTTGAGGATTTTGAACTTTCCTCCTAAGAGTGTATACGCAATGAATACCTCTGTTTACGTTTCACCTTTGAAAAAATAAATTGATGAGGAAATGAAAAACTGGGGATGCAACATTAGCATATAAAATCTATAGTTTCACGTACGTAAACACTTTTTAATGGATAACAAAAAAAGTTGATTTTTGTCGCACGGTGTAATATTATATTTTTATAATAAACGAATTCCTTTATGAAGCGATTGATGTCTAAAACGTTTGCTCATCCCTTTTTCATGATATTTGAAGTGATTTTTTTACATAACAAATTAAAATGGAAGATTAGGAGCAGACCAATGTTAGTATGAGGAGGACAGTGTGGGAGTAAAATTTAGTCAGTTTATGCTCAACAATAAATTATTTGCATCCTTTTCAACCTGTTTCCAGAAGCCTTCTTCTAGATGTTCGAGCACTAACGGGTTTTCCAACAGGTCAGCTGCAAGACTGTGCGCACCAAGTGAGCCATGGCATTTCACAGAATACAATTTATTGCTGTAATCAAAGGTCAAACACACTAATGACACATTTGCGCTCACTTTGGTAGCCATACTTGAAATTACTTGTATTTTGGTGGGGCCTAAGAGCACAACTCCAACAGCGGCAATAGAAAGACTTCTCGACTGGCATCCAATCAAATTAGTCGTAAAAAACTCAGCCAAAAGATTTGCACTAAGCCTGAGGATCACTGGACGATTCTCACAAAGGCTTTTTGGTCACAGTAGCATACAAAACATAAATGGAAGATCAGACTACGTTATTCCCGACGTAAACTTTGGCAAGTGGCCTGGATTTGTAATATAACAGAATGGCTCCAAAAGGGTTTAGGAGCTTATTACCACGCATACGAGTACAATTTGGATCCAAAAAGACGAAATCAGTAAAAGCGGCAGTCTTCTGCCATCTAATCAAATTAGTAGGTGAAAACTCAGCATAGGAGTAGAAGAGGCTATCTACTGCCTGCATTTTGATGTCCAAAAGTCTTTCATTCGTCCTAATCACTGCAGCATATTTCAAGCTGAGATCTATGTTATAACCAAAGCAGCAAAGTTAGCGTTGGAATTTACCCCTCTCGACACTCGCACAAGCATCTTCATCGATAGTCAAGCTGCTATTAAAGCAATAATGGCTGTAATGTGCAGCTCGGAAAGCGTGCAACTCTGTAAATCCAAAATGGACGAGCTCTGCGAGTCAGGGCACAAGGGAATCGAGGGAAATGAGAGAGTTAACGAGCTTGCTAAGGCAGGGGCACCTTCTTGTCTAGGATGAGTACGTCGAACGTATATCCCTCACTCTCAGTTTTGAAGACGGAACTAACTCTGGAAGCATAGTATTTACAATGAAATCGCGAAACGTCATGGAGGTGGTCATCAAAAGACTGCAACGTCACGTGAAATGGTTCAAAAAGTGAAGAAGCGACTTGAGCGAAATCCCCGTCGAAGTGCCAATCAAATGGGGAAAGAACTGAAAATATCTGACCGTAGCATCCGCCGCATACTGAAAAATTATTTCAAAGTCAAGTCTTACAAGATCCAAAAGGCACATGATCTCACATCAAAGCAGCAACAAGTCAGAGAGTTGAGAGATCGAAGGAGTTGCTTCGCTTGTTCGAAAGCGGTGAATTTCCGAACATTGTGTTTTTTGACGAGAAAATTTTTCAAACTGAGCAATTCGTAAACTCCTAAAACGAATGGGTTTAAAGGCCAAATAAACATCGTGGGCAGACAGACTCGACACCTCCTCACAGAGCTGAAGTGAACCAATAATGGCTAAAAATCAACGTTCCGAACTTCATAATGTCCACACAATGGCTCTCAAATTCACCAAACGCGAATCCAATGATTTATTCTCCTTGGGCCATTTTCTAGAGCAAAGTCCGAACTAAAAGTCCGAAACTAAAAGGTGCTAAAAGAAGCCATTGTCCACTAGTGAGACAAAATACCTGCAAGTCACATTCAGGGAGCTTGCGATTCGTTCCTGGACCGTCTCATAATCAAGGCAAAAGGTGGTTATATGGGGCAAAAGTAAATTGATTCTTAATTTTGTATTATTCTCACATATTTTTACTTTACATAAAAGTAATTTTCTAAACTAAATTCATGGCCTTTTTAATTGGTTACACTTCGAGTGTCTGACCCTGTATATTGGTTAGAGTACTGACGGGAGATTGTCTAACTCCAAATCACAGCTAAATTGGGATTGGTTCAGAACGACGCGTGTAACTTATGCGAAATTTTTTGAAACTTTTCAATGCTTCCAAGTTATGAGTTCCATTTGGGGGAAGAGAACGTAAAAAATAATATAGTTTAAATCTTATTAAAATAATAATTATTAACTTTTTACATTTTCCTCTTCAAAATTCGCTCATTTTTCTAGTAGTACATAATTTCTTTTTTAATTTCCATAACTTCATTAAATTTTGCGGATTTATTTTCTCTTTCATACTTTACGTTGCCTCAACTATATATCTTTTTATTTTATATTATGTCTTTAATATTTCTTTTTTCAAGGCATCATTCGCCACATTACTTGCCATTATTTTGGTTTTCGAAATTCGAAATATTTCTATTTTTAATTTACTTTACTTCCATTTCTTTTTATATATTTTTATGACCTTAAATCGTACATTGATGTCTTGTATAAACTTAGGTTTTAGTTTTCAACTATATTTGTATTATACTTGTGATTTGGTGTTAAAGTACATTTGTAGATTTTTCGACAAACCTTTCATTATTTTTTTTTTCTTTGTTGCGTCACCGTTTTTGCTTAATTTTATTTTTTTAAATTTCTATGCAAAACTTCGTTATCAATGGATAAAAAAATAAGAAAAGCACGAAAGCACGAAAAAAGAACTCTTCTGAAATAATGGTTTTGGTAGAAATGAAAAAAGGCTTAACCAAAGCTTTTTTACATATTATATTTTACTATAACACTTTATAAACCACACATTTTTGCTCTTCTTCTTCTTGATTGACGCGGTAAACGCTTCACCGATTTTGGCCAAGTTTAACAGTTGGGCACACCAAGTGAAGCTACGCCCTTTTCCATATCTCATCTAACACCTCTCTCCCTCTGGACCCAACCCATCGAAACAGCTAGTTTCCTGGGCCTACCGTTAGATGAGCTAGACGAAGACGACCGGTGATTACACTACACTGACGATTTACACTACACTTAGGACCAGAGAATTGGCCACGAAAATCGTGTAATATCACACCTTTGGGCATTTATTTGTAGAGGTAGGTAAAGTCTAAATGCTTTGTGGATAAACCAACTCCGATTGAGGCATTGGAAGCCAACATTTTTAAAGTTATTCACGAGATACCGACCGAAGTCCTCCAGCGAGTCATTCAAAATTAACATTTCAGAGGAATTATCTTTAAAAAATAAATGTCACGAATGGTTCTACACAAAAATAATAAAGATTGCCCAATCACTTTGAATTTCCATTGTTTATTCCAAATTAATCACCCTTTACGTCTTACCGTTCTAATATTCTTGTGCGCTCCGAAGACGTTCGCCCAATTATTCAGACTTGTACAGACTTGGGGGGGAAAAATGAACTGCGATCATAAAACGATTCTCAATCACCTTCATTCAATGGGATTTACCAAAAATCGGGAGCCTGGGTGCCTCACGAGCTCAATGAAAAAAAAACAAAGAAAGTCCCCTTCAAATTGCTTCTCAACATCTCGCCCGCCATCGAGCAACAGCCCACCATCCTAAACAACGCTTTTTGTACCGAATCGTCACGGGAGATGAGAAATGGTGCCTATACATCAATCAAGCAAGAAATGAGTGGGTGGCTCCGGGAGATACGCCAAAGCCGAGAGTCAAGCCGGATCTTCATCCAAAGATCATGATATGTGTTTGGTGGGACTGGAAGGGCATGGTGCACTGGGAAATGCTCGAAAAAAATGTCATGGTCAACAAGGAGCTCTATATTTCCCAGCTACACTGCGTGAATGAATCTATTCAACTGAAAAGACCTGATCGACATGTCAAACCATACTCCTTCACGACAACGCCATGTCCTATGTTAGTAGTCAAAGCAGTACTCCAAGAGCTCGAATGGGGGGTCGCTAAGCATCCGCCGTATTTTCCGTACCTTGCACCGACCGATTAGCATCTCTTTCGATCCTTGTCAAACCATATTGAGGGCGTTACCTTTGATATCAAAGAGGTCCGCACGTCTAAAAATTGGCTCAACAAGTTCTTTGACTCCAGAGCAGGCGATTTTAGGTGAAAAGGCATCAACATTTGAGTCGAGAGGTGGAAAGAGGTTGTAAACAGCAGCGGCGAATATATAATATAATTGGTTAACTTATTGATATAAATCTTGGTTTTTGTTTAAATAAAAGTCTTCGATAAAAACGCTACGAACTTATTCCCAAACCTAATATATATATTTCGGCATTATGGCACTTTTCCAGCAAACGCCCGATACCATAGGTCAATTGTTACTGAGTGAAAAATCTAAAGCTTTAAATATATAAAAAAAATATAAACAAATGAGAGGTGTTTCTCTTCCCTGCCTCACTAAAGTAAATTTTCTTAGCATTAACGCCTTGGGTGCGGATTTATTTGAGAAAATATTTGCATGTGGAACAGATTTAATTTTCGGGTTCTTGGAGTGCTATGTAAAAGCAATACATTTTATATGTATATTTCTGAAATATTAGTGGCATATTTAGTATTAAAATGACTTCAGGTAATTAGAAGTGCAAAACAAATATAAATGAATAAAAACAATTTTTGACAATCAGCCGAGAGTCGTTTTACTTACGGATCTGTACACTGCATAAAACCCTGTAATTTACTGCTTGACAGAGCAGAGAGTAATAGGTATATCGACTTCAGTAGTTTTATCACAGTCCACACAGACCGTCATATACTACTGTGCATATTTACTGTTTCGCAAAATGTTTTTCCAATGTATTCCATTGATCGGCATCATCACTATGGAGTTAGCGATGCTTAAAAAATGTTGTCCTCATTTTTGAATTCAATATTGAAATTCAATTTATATAGAGTAATCGATAATTTTTTAATTCAGTATTGAAATTCAATTTATATCGAGTAATCGATACCCAAGGGGTTAATACTGTGAAATTTCACCATAAAATGGGTTTAAAACCGCTTTGAAATACTTTGAAAAAAAAAGTGCGTGTAGCGTAGTACGCATAACAGAAGTGAAACTTTCAAGGCAGACAAAGAAAGAGGGAGAGACCCGAGGGAGAATGAGAGAGAGAGAGGGAAAGAATATACATCTAAATAAATTCACAACATTTGCAGAGAATACAAATAGAAAATACAAATTTACAAAAGACGGAGAAGGGTCGACCGGGTAGGTAAACGCCGTACACAAACCGTGGCAACAACACGCACTACTCCGAGCGTTTATCACCCGCACAAACACAGCGATACCAGGACCGCAGCAACGGCAGAAATTACCGCAAAGCAATACCAAAAAATCCGACGCCGGAATGGATAGCACTTTATAGTACGCACAAGCACTAGCCAGGAAAGGGGAAATAGGCGTCATAAAATAGGCATTAAAAAACGCCAAAAAACGCCCGAAACAGTAGGCACCAAGGAAATAAAACGCCAAAAATATATTTCCTACAAATTTGCACCAACAAACAAGCGCCAAATAGTAGGCAGTGTTATTTCTCACTAGAAATTAACAACCACAAGGAAAAATTCAGGAAAAATACCCTAAAGTATATCTAAGATATATTTAAGGTATAGCTCTCTCGCTCCTTTTCCTCTACGTTATATCTTTTTTCTCTTTCGCGGAACGAAAATGCGCAAAACGTTGCATGGCCTTGAAATTTTACTCTCCATTGTCGCTCGTCCATCGACGCCTAAGAAGTTTCACTCCAAAAAAATAGCATTTTTCGAGATAAATTTGAAAAATTCATAACACTTAACAGCGACATCATTTTTTTCAACAATCAAATACATGTTTTTTTTTAATTTTCTATTATTTTTCAGCTTCACACGTTGTGATTTTTTTTTAACCTTTGCTTTCTTTTTTCGCACACCTGCTAGATAAGTGTTTATTTATTTAAAGGAATTATTTTTTTTTTTTGTTTCTTTGATAGCTAAACATATTCTTGTGTTGTATTCTTTAGTTATACCATCGATTGTATGTAAACTGCCGCTATCGGTTATAACTGAACTAAAATTTTATCCGTTAGTTAATGCAAATATTTTTTTATCGATTTATTTAGCTTACCAATGCGTTACCTTTTTACGGTTGCGATTTATTGTTACAAATTCTGTTAGCTCTAGTATCATAATTCATTTATTTATTTATGTATACGTATCTTTATATGTGTATATGTATGCATGTATATGTGTATACCACATATATGTATGTTATGCCATACATATGTATGTATGTATCTATATGTTTCGCTTAAAAGTTATCATCAAGATTTGCCAGCCATAAATTAACAACTATTTAATGATTTTCTTCATTTGAGGCAGCCTTTCGCCTGCATCTCGCATTTTTCTATTCTGCTTCTTCATATTGTTTTCGTTAATAGTTCAACACTAACACTAAATAACACTACGACATAGCAGTTATACGTATGTATGTTTTTCTTTCATTGCATTCAGCACTTCCCATTTTTTTCAATTTTTTTTTTAATTGTTTTTTTTTTTTGTCCTGCACAAATCCTATTCAACTTTGTTTTTGTGTGAATATTTAGCGTAATGCATTTAAAATTATTTAACTTTTCCTTAACTATTACTTTAGAGTTTTCTCTAAATTCATAATTCATTTTTCGTCGCCACTACTATGGTTCCACATGATGGAAATTTTGATGCCCTTTCTGAGCTTTGATTGTTTTCTTTGCGTAAAATTTTCTATTCGTACGCCACTGTGGCTGTGACAGAATGCTACAAATTCATTAATGATCTTCCAACGCTACTTAAATAAAATGTTTCTTGTTGGTTTTTGTAATTTTCTAACTGGTTTTCGAAGTGGTTTGAAACCGGAAGCGCAAAAAGAACTTCTCTTCTACAATTTATTTTTCAGCAGGCAGACAGCCAGCAGTTCGAAAACAGCTGAAACTTTTGTGAATTTCACTTTGGACGCTTTTAAGAGAAATTTATTTTATTTTTTTAGTTTTTTTTGCAAAACTCAATTAAGATTAGTGCAAAATTATATTAGCAATAAAGTATAGTGTAAATAAATTTATTTAATATTAAAGTAAGCTAAAAATAAAGTATTCCATATAAAGCTTTTAGGTTAGCTTGTGTCATATTGACAGTCAGTGTTTGCATGTAGTAGTGGGTATGCAAGTAATGTTGATTTTTATTAAACGAGAGTAAACGTTTAATAGTTTATCGTTAAAATCCAAGACAGGAAAAATTTTATATATCAATTCTGCTATCATTAAACTGGATTCTTAAGAAAAATATGAATGATTAATATTTCAAAAAAAAAAATTACAATAAAACAATTGTACAAAAATACAAGTTAAAACACTCTTCTTCTTCCTATTTTTTGATAGGTCACACCCTGGTGTGAGTTTGACCGGCAGTCAAGTGTGTGATGGTGTGAGTGCTTGGTCTTTTTGCTTGAGTGTATTGGCGGAGTTGCTATGCCAAATTAACATTTTTAAGCAACATTAAAAACAATAGAACAGCGACAAACAAAAAAAGAAAATAGTAACTTTGTCTTGGAACATTTGCAATAACAAATATTTTTAATAAATTTCTTAGCCATAATAATCATTTTTGTTGAGAAATATCTGCATTTCTACGTCATTTAGACTTTTTGATGCGATTTTCTATGAAATTTAATCGTTTTTTAAGCAACCATGTTTTTGATGCGATTTTCTATGAAATTTAATCGTTTTTTATGCAACCATGTTTTTGATACGATTTTCTATGAAATTTAATCATTTTTTATGCAACCATTTCACATAAAAAAGCTTTTCCGGAATCGTGTGATCTCAGCTGTGGGCATTTTTGACAACCAGCCGAGAGTCGTTTTAGTTAGGGATCTGTACAATGAATAAAACCCAGTAATTTACAGATTGATAGAGCAGAGAGTGATATATCGACTTCAGTAGTTTTATCAAAGTCCACACAGACCGACATAGGTATACTACTGTGCATATTTACTGTTTCGCAATATTTTCCAAAGTATTTCATTGATCGGCATCATAACTATGGAGTTAGCGATGCTTAAAAATATGTTGTCTTCATTTTTGAATTCGATATTGAAATTCAATTTATATCGAATAATCGATAATTTTTTAATTCAATATTGAAATTCAATTTATAGCGAGAAATCGATAATTTTTTAATTCAATATTGAAATTCAATTTATATCGAGTAATCGATAATTTTTGAATTCAATATTGAAAGTAATCGATAAATGTTTTATGAAATAGTGAAATTCAATTTATATCGAGCTATCGATAATCGAATAATCGATAATTTTTTAATTCAATATTGAAATTCAATTTATAGCGAGAAATCGATAATTTTTTAATTCAATATTGAAATTCAATTTATATCGAGTAATCGATAATTTTTGAATTCAATATTGAAAGTAATCGATAATTGTTTTATGAAATAGTGAAATTCAATTTATATTGAGTAATCGATAATTTTTGAATTCAATACTGCAATTCATTTCATATCGATAATCGATAATTTTTAAATTCAGTATTGAAAGTAATCGATAATTGTTTTCTGAAATATTGAAATTCAATTTATATTGAATAATCGATCATTTTTTAGCTCAATATTGAAAGTAATCGATAATTTTTTTATTCAATATTGACATTCAATTTATATTGAGTAATCGATAATTTTTGAATTCAATATTGAAAATAATCGATACTTTTTTCATTCAAGATTGAAAGTCAATTTATATCGAGTGATCGATACTTTTTGAATTCAAAATTGAAATTAATTTATATCGAGTAATCGATAATTTTTAGCTCAATATTGAAAGTAATCGATAATTTTTTAATTCAGTATTGGAATCCAACTTATATCGAGTAATCGATAATTTTTGAATTCAATATTGAAATTCAATTCATATCGATTAATCGATAATTTTTTAATTAAATATTGACATTCAATTTATATCGAGTAATCGATATTTTTTTGATTCAATGTTGAAAGTAATCGATAATTTTTTAATGCAATATTAAAATTAAATTCATATCGAGTAATCGATAATTCCTGAATACAATATTGAAATTCAATTTATATCGAGTAATCGTCAAATTTTTAATTCAATATCGAAACTCAATTTATACCGAGTTATCGATCATTTTTGAATTTATTATTGCAATTCAATTTTTATCGAGTGATTGATAAAACTATCGATGACTGCCTCAGTTTTTACAACGCTTTTAAGTAATTTTCGTTCCCATATCTTCGATTTATTGAAACGCATCGAAAATTTAATAAGCAGAAAAATCATAAATTTGATTGCAACAAAGACATTTGTGACAAAGCGTGTGTGGTAGGAAGCAGAAGATTACGCATATTACTTACTACTCGGTTCTCAACGAGTTTGAGCAAATCAGGTATTGGGCAGGCATAACTGTACAATATTGTTACATATTTTTTTACCAACAACTTTTTTCTTTTCCTTTATGCTTCTTTTCATATTTTCATTAGCCTAACCTAATTTATATTATTTGTTTATAAAAGCCGACTATTTCGACATTGTCTTCTCAGTTCTCTCACAAGACCCATCAACAATTACGTCACGGCAAAGTAACGTTCATTTTCCACTTCAATGTGTATTCTTGCGATCTACCATTCTTAGTTAAAGAGGGAGAGTAGCAGACAAATCAGCTAACAAACAAGTCGTACACACAGCCAATCTGAAGAGAAATGAGCTGGTTCAAAGTTCAAACATCCAGCTAATATGAAATCAGAGGAATAACCTGGCATACCTGAGCAACGTAGCTCTGTCAAAGTAATCAAATACAAAAATTATTATTTTGCAATCACTGCTCTTCTTGTTATTGTAGCAGTATAAAACGACAAAACTATCTTTTGAAAAATGCAGCTCGAGTGGTAATCCTTTACCGTATATATTACCAGAACATTCCACAAGAGCATGTTCCCGGCAGTCATGCCTTTAGATGCCTTATCTCCTGTAGGTAAGTCTCATTTGGTAGTTATGGCTTAGCGGAACGGACTCATTGGCAAAAGAGGCTGCCGTTTCGCCATTAATATGACCCGAGCGTTTCTTTGCTATGCGACAACACACCATCAAGGAGAAGCTTAGGAGTGAAGAGCTAAGACTAAGGGAGGTTACCTGGTACAAAACTATGGGCTATGCAAGGCGAAACCCTCTTTACGACGGTACAACCAAAAGAGGTTTAAAAACTCATAACCCTCTCCAAGGATAGACGGAGAATGCTCACGGACACTCGCGCAGACCACTTCAGACCGCGTAGTCATCTGCACATGATCGGGATATAGTCCACTGATTATTTTTTAACAAATCATATTTGACCTAATTGGTATCCCGATTCGACTATACTGTCAATTTTTTTACTGGTATGCGGAAATACAAAAATTCGAAATTATGATTAACCACTAGAACAGAGATTGCTCGATTGCTTGTTGTAGCAACTTACGAAACCCTATCAGTGTGATATAGTCACCAGTCGTCTTCGTCTAACTCATCCAACGGTAGACCCAGAAAACGCGCTGTTTCGACAGGTTGAGCTCAGAGGTAGAGGGGTGTTAGTGTCGTGCGATGTCCCTTCACATTCTGGACATATACTGGGTATGTCGGGGTCGATTCTGGATGAGTAGGACCTGCTACAGTATCCAGAACGCAATTGGGTCAAAGTTACGCGGGTCTCGCGGGGCAGCCGAAGCTCTTCGTCTGCAATAGTTAGTGGTTGGACTCTGATAACGGCATTCAGAGATCGGGCGTTTAGGAAGGTGGTAAGTCCCTCCCATTGAATGTTGCTTAGAGTTTGTGTCTGTATACTTTCCGCTCCAATAATTGTAAATGTGTTTTGCCCTTGATCTCCTCAGTATAGTTGTAAGGATGCCTCCTGACGTGCCTGGGAGGTGGCTCAGCTTCTAGCAAGTGTCTGCTGCAGGGGTCACACCTTCGGTAGTACATATTTTGACATGTCTGTAACTTTATCCACTGTGAATCACTTGTGCCAGGCGACCAGATAGGCGCAGCATAATACAAAACCGACCGACCAATCGCTTTCAATATCGCCAGCAATATTTCTTTGTCATTGCCCAAAGTACTGCCGGCAAGCGATTTGAGGACCTTGTTGCGATTTTGGACCTTAGTAGCAATTGCAGTTGTGTGGGCAGAAAAGGAGAGGAAACTATCAGAGGAGAGTAAACTATCAAAGGAGAGCAAACTATCCTCTCAAAGGAAAGCAAACTATCCTATCAAAGGAGACCAAACTATTTCCTCAACGTAGACCAAAAAACTATACTATCAAAGGAGAGCAAATTATCCTCTCAAAGGAGACCAAACTATCTTCTCAAAGGAGAGCAAGCTATCCTACTAAAAGACACCAAACTATCCTCTCAAAGGAAAGCAAACTATCCTACTAAAAGACACCAAACTATCCTCTCAAAGGAAAGCAAACTATCCTACTAAAAGACACCAAACTATCCTCTCAAAGGAGGGCAAACTATCCTATCAAAGGAGACCAAACTATCCTATCAAGGGAGCGCAAACTATGCTACTAAAAGACACCAAACTATCCTCTCAAAGGAAAGCAAACTATCCTACTAAAAGACACCAAACTATCCTCTCAAAGGAAAGCAAACTATCCTACTGAAAGACACCAAACTATCCTCTCAAAGGAGGGCAAACTATCCTCTCAAAGGAGGGCAAACTATGCTACTAAAAGACACCAAACTATCCTCTCAAAGGAGAGCAAACTATCCTACTAAAAGACACCAAACTATCCTCTCAAAGGAAAGCAAACTATCCTACTAAAAGACACCAAACTATCCTCTCAAAGGAGGGCAAACTATCCTATCAAAGGAGACCAAACTATCCTACCAAAGGAGAGCAAACTATCCTCTCAAAGGAGACTAAAGTATCCTATCAAAGTAGACCAAAAATCTAATATTTCAAAGGAGACCAAACTATCCTCTCAAAGGAGACCAAAGTATCCCATCAAAGTAGACCAAAAAGCTATTCTCTCAAAGTAGACCAAAAAACTATTCTCTCAAAGGAAAGCAAACTTTTCCTGCTCGATTGCCCCATCACCTGATTATACGTCATTCAATGGCTCATTTTAAGTTATTGCATTTTTCGATATTATCGATATATTCGAATTTTATAAACTCGTGCGTAGTTTAGCCGAGCAGTTCTTACAATGGAAGGTTTGCAACGGCCACCTATAAATTCCAAAGATACAGATTAGCTTCATCTTGTTTGTTTTTACTAACAGAATTTTTCTACATTAGTGTTTCTTTTAGTTTTTATTATTTTGATTTTACAAATTTTACTTACTCTTACTTTTTATATTTATTATCTTTCTTTTAAACATAGGCTTTGCAGTTGAACAAATTGCAGCACAGCAAAGCCGCCACAAACGGATTTATTGCTACTCTTTTCAACAAGAAAAAAGCGCTTTTGCTAATATTATGTAATTTTTTTTACATTTTATTTCTAATATATTTGCTTTTTTTTCTTAGTTTGTTTGTTTTTGAATAATGCTTTGCTACATTTTTGTTGGTTCGATTTCTGCATGCTAATTTTCTTATTATCCTCATTATAAAGTTATTTTATTAACGCATGGAGGTTGTTTTGAGAATGCAGCTGCTCATGTAAAGATATTCGCATAGTAATAACATTTTGATGATAAGAGCAGAAAACAACGATTTATTAAAACTCAGTTCGAAGTATAAAATACTGATGTGCGGACTGTAAAATTTTGCAAACAAAATGAAATTAATTCATAGCGGTTTTCCATTTCGCAGTTAAATTAGTTATTAAGAAACTCTTCGAATTTTTTTTTTTTAATTTTTAACTTTTTAACATTTTTTAATACCGCAAAAAATGTTGATCGTAGATAAAAATTTTTAGAACCAAAAAGGAATGCATTATTCACATGAAAGCTGCATTAAAAAGTGCGTATCAAAAAAATATCCACCAAAACTTAGGAACAAATTAGTTTAGAATTAATTTTTATTGAAAGAAATATTCGACAATGTCAAAAAAAACAACTGCATAATGAAGCTAAAATATACGAAAGGTTATCTCTAATCTTTAAAAGGGTTTTCATAGCAAATGATTTGTATAAAATATTTCAATCAAAACAACTTTTTTTCAGCCAATGCAATTTTCCCATACTTGAAGTCTTTCTGTGAATCAAAGTCGATTTTTCATTTATTTAATCTCATTTTTTTGATTTGGGTTCAGAACAAAAACAAGGTCCAAGAAATTTCAATTTCAATTTCAATTATTTTTAAGCGTTTTAGCTTTTTTGAGTCCCTGATGTCGTCTGTGCCTCTAGCGAAATTCGTTTTCAACAACATATTTAAAATTTGCGAAAAAAATTAGCAAACTATCTTAAATTAAATAAGGTAAAAATTTGTTTACTTCTGTTTCGGTTTCAGTTTCATAAATAAAATTATCATATGCGGAAATGAATTGCACAGTTAGAAAAAGATTAAATGATATATAAAATTCTATATAGAATAGTTCTTTTTAATCGTCTTGCATGTATTTCGCTGTATTGCTACACTGCGGTTGTTGTTACTCTGTTATTGTTACTGTTGTTCTAGTATTTGTTTTTTTTTCTTTTGTTTTGTGTTTTGCTTTGCTGGTGATGCTGTGACTACTCTGGCTGTCGCGCTACCAATATTCTCCATAATGTGTGCATCATTTTCTAATTTACGCCTCCTTCATAATATTTTATATGTATCATTATAAATTATTATTAATATTTGTTTGTTTAATAAATATGCAATCCAATTCTAACCACACTCAATAATAGCGCGCATGCGCCAATGCCAACACCACCACACGACGCCGCTTGCCGCGCCCGCGCCAACGACAATTCCAAAGTGCGCGTTCACGTTGCCGCCGCCGCCGCGCACGCAACAGCCAACGTCACTTGCGCTGAAACATGCGACGCAGCGTATTGCGCCAGCATAGCGTTTGGCCGGCCGTCGACGACGCAGCCGCCGTAGATGATGGCGTCACTGCGCCACCCGACACCGAACGCGTCGTACGCTTATGCGACAGCAACGGCAACGGTAGCGAAGTGGTTTTTGTTGCCGCCAATGGTTTACGCACTGATGTACACTGCACTCCATCCAATTCCGCCAACGCCGCTGCCACCACTATGCTACTGCTGCCAATGGTGTTGGTTGCGGTCGTAGTAGTAGTAGGTAATGCGTATGAGGGCGACGGCGACGAAGATAGAGACAGTGACATCAGTGTGGATGTTGTCGTCAACTGCAAGGGCAACGGCGACGGCAACGGTGATAGCAACGGCAATGACGTCTCTGGTGGTGTTATAATTGGTGCTGGCGCAAACGCGCAACAGCAAATCATTGTATTTTATCTCAGCCACGGATGCTTCAGGCAATCAGCAGCCGTTGCACGCTTCGCCCGATCGAACTCCAACATGGGTACGAGAAAATCGGCAAACGCTTCCGCATCGTCGCGCGGCCATTCGTACTTTTCAGACAGCACATCGACTAAACCCCACGGCTTCAATCCGGTGATGTTGCGTAGTTCTCCTTTGCGATTGAACGCTTGCGATGCGTACGCGCCGCGTAGAATTATGCTATGCGGTATCGGTCCTAAGAGTTCGATAATATGTGCAATGTGATCCTCGTCACGTGAATAGTTCTCGCCCGAATGCGGCTCGAATAGATAATCGCCGGTGGCCAGCTCAAAAGCCATGCATGCTGTACTCCAAATATCCGCTGATGTATCGTAGCCAGCGCCGAGTATCACCTCAAGCGAACGATATTGACGCGTTTGTATGTCCTCGGTGAAGTGTTTGTCCACCCAACAAGCATTGCCGAGATCGGCGATTTTCACATCGAATTTGCACGGTTCCAAGGCGGGATCTTTTCGAGGTGTTGGCTTTACGGCCGGTGGCGAAGCTAATGAAGTTGCGTATATTGTCGGTTCCGATTTGGTTTGTTGTGGTGTTGCTGTTGTAACAGTACAATTAACAACTTTCTCATTGTTATTGGCGTTTTGTTTTGCATTTGTTGTGGTGCTCGTATTCGACGTGTTTGAGTTGTTGTTATTCTTAATATTGTTATTTTGCGTTTTGGTTGCCTTTGTTTCGGAAGTCTTTGTCATTGATACTTTCTTGTTTGCTGATTGTCCTTTGAGAGTGGGTGAAGAGCTGCCCGAATCGTTCAATTCGTCTTTGATGGTGTGGCTATCGCTACTGGATGTCGATTTATTATCATTTTGCTGGTGCTGCTTTTCTTTCTCCTTTTGGTTTTGTTGCTGTTGTGCCGAGTTTTCTGCAAATAAAAGATTTAAAAAAAAATATTACACATTAAAAAAAATAAACACAATAAACTATTGCTGCTTTGCTTACTCTTATTTTTCTTCTTCTTCTTCTTTTTATCCCCACCAACATTGTTTGTAATAACTTGTTCCACTGCATCTTTGCCGGCCTTCTGTTTCTGCTGCTTTCGGGGCGAATTCGTAGTCGAGCTGTAGCTGGTGCGCTCCTGCAACTGCTCCTCTTCATCGTCATCATCATCGGCATCAGCATCGGCTGCATGCTCCTCAGCTATAATATCCTGTTCGGCATCAGCATCTTCATCATCGCCATCATCAACGTCTTCCTGCCCATCTTCCGGATCTGTTGTCTCGCCATTCACCATTTTACCGCCCTTCAAACGCACTCGCTGCTCGGCGCGTCCATCGCCAATGCCATCGTTGGACAATTCTGTGCCGTCGGTCCCTTCAGCTGGCGCTTCACCACCTTGCCCACCACCACTTTGTTCCAAATAATCCCATTGTTTCTTGAACAACTCCAAACGTTTCTTTGCTTTCTTTTTTAGCTTTTTCTTTTTGTTTTTACTCATTTTACCGGTAATTTGCGGCTCGCGATATTCTTTGGGAGCACGGCTCACAAATGACGGAAACATTTTCGAATTCATCACATACAGCTCAGTAGCTTCGTTCGCTAGCGAACGCACATATTGGTCATCGACACAAAGTAGCACATTTTCCGGCTTGATGTCGGTATGTATGATCCTGCAGCAAGTGTGTAAGTAGTCCAAGCCCTCTAGCACCTGGCGCGTAATCGATTTTACATTCTCAATGGGTATGCCGCGATAATTGGACTTTCGTATCAGTTTCAGCAGGTTGTCGCCCAGCACCTCGAACACCATGCAAATGTGTGTTCCATTTACCCCAGTGATTCTGAAGTCGTCCAGTAGTTGCACTGTTTTCTGGCGACGCGGATTACTTGGGTCGGAATCACGCACCGATTTGAGTATCTTAATTTCGTCTTTAGCCGTCTCGGCGAAGTGATGAGCGGATTTTACGATCTTTATGGCCACGTAACGCTTCTCCTGCAGATCCCAGCACAGCCAAACGGTGGAGAAGTGACCCCAACCCAATTTGCGTACAACGTGGTAACGTCCTGCAAGAAGAAAGTATTGCAATTATTCAGAAACATAATATGGAAAATAAGAATTTGGAAATTATGTTTGTCCCACTTATTGCCTAGGAAAAAGGAGGATAGAGGGGCGCTTTGGAATAATTTTAATATTTACACCTACGAAAGATGCCCCTCTCGAAAGAAAGAAAAATCAATGTTATGACAAAGCAGTATACACTTGGAGAAAGTTCAAGAAGGGGATTCCCGATGAATGCTGTTTATGGACTGTATATAAAAAAGGAAGGGTTCCAATGGTTGTAGTGTTAAGTCCGGATTTCGTCAATAAGATTGAAATGGGCCATAGCAGGAGCATAGTAGTTCCGTTCTGCGCAGATGTTGGAGTGAGGACATCAGGAGACAATAGCAGAACTTTAGCAGGTCTGAAGCTTTATCCACAGCATGTCACTGATTCCTTCGTGACCAGATGCCTTAAATGTCGCCACGTTTCTTTGTCTTCACCCCAAGTGCTACCGGTTACTTTGTACTTTACTAGCAATTTCAGTTGTATGCGCCGAGAGGCAGAGCAAATTATCAAAGGTAACGCCAGTAACTTGAATTTATTGACTGTCGGTATTTGTGTCATCGACTTCGACTTTCAGTTGCATTTTGACCTACTAGGTGGTAAATAGGGCCGTGGATTTAGTAGAGGAAAATTGGAGGTTCCTTGCATTAAAGAAGCGAGAAAGTCTGGAGAGGTAACCGTTCACTTTTTAACCCAATTTACAGCCATCGATGACGTTCCCACGGCAGTCGGTTCTACGAAACCGGAACGACGCGGATTTACATCCGCCCAAGGACTGTCACTTCAGCAGCATTCCTCGTATATGCACGGGGAATGTTTATGCTGCTACAACAACAACAACAACGTTCCCACGGCAGTCGGTTCTACAAAACCGGAACGACCCGGATTTACATCCGCCCAAGGACTGTCAGCAGCAATTGCCGTATATGTATGGGGACTGTTTATGCTACAACAAAAACAACAACAACTTGACAAAGCCAAATCGAATAACCGTCAGCGTATGAAATCATGGAAAGTCTTTCTGGCCGTTACGAAAGCTTCAAAATATAGCAGTTGAAAAGCACGTAGAAAAAAATACCACCCTGCGGCACTTCTTGGTATATCCACCTCAGTTTAGAGCTTTGATTTCGTAATGCTACTGACAAGTGTGCAACCACAGAGCTCCTTGCGGACCACCTCTTCAGTCGCGGCGAAAGAGTGGATTGTTCGATGTCAACTAGTAAAGTGAAATGGCTAACTGTATCGAGAACCGTGGATAGATCCATCGCTACTAGGACTACTTTCTCGCAAGGGCGATTTTGGGTAGCCCCCGGTTTATCCATGTGCTTATGGCGTTAAGTGCTGTGGAGCAGGTACAAAAATAATAAGTCTAAAGGCAATTAAACGCTTGGCGGCCGCCGTAGCCGAATGGGTAGGTGCGTGATTACCATTCGGAATTCACAGAGAGGTCGTTGGTTCGAATCTCGGTGAAAGCAAAATTAATAAAAACATTTTTCTAATAGCGGTCGCCCCTCGGCAGGCAATGGCAAACCTCCGAGTGTATTTCTGCCATGAAAAAGCTCCTCATAAAAATATCTGCCGTTCGGAGTCGGCTGGAAACTGTAGGTCCCTCCATTTGTGGAACAACATCAACACGCACACCACAAATAGGAGGAGGAGCTCGGCCAAACACCAACAGAAGTGTACGCGCCAATTATTTATTTTTATTTTTTTTTAATTAAACGCTTAATGAGAACATAGAAAGATAGAACTAAAGAGAAATAGAACTAAAACGAAGTTTGCACTTCGACCTAAAGGTAGTCCAAGCCCAGTTCTCTCCGTATATCTACAACAGGTTAGGTTAGATTAGGTTAGCTAGGTTGCTTGTCTAAGACAAGACACTCGGTGGCTCTAAAGCCCATTGTGATACCTGCATTTGATATCCTTCCCCTAACTAAGTTGTTTAAACCACTTAGATTCTTTTAAGAAGGCAACTAGTCCCCACACTGAAACATTTTGCAAATTTCCCAGGCCTTCAAAGAAATAGTCGCCCAGATATTTGGCACGGCTTCTTAGAAATGCAGGACATTCACAAAGGAGGTTTTGTACTCACTGAATATCTTCTTCATCTCCACAACTCCTGCAGAAGTCATTGTGAGGTACACCCATTCTACTGGCTAGGATGCCAATGGTGTGTTGGCCTGTTATAGCACCTGTAAGGACGCTGATAGTTGATCTGTTGAATCCAAGCAGACTTCGTTTTGTGCTTTTAAGATTCAGTTTTGGTCAGAGCGCTTTGGAGGCCCTACAGTTCGTAGTCAGAGACCAACTTCCATTAGCTTCCGTGATTACGCTCAGGTCAATCACAGTGTAAAATTGTTGTTGTTGTTGCTGTAGCAGCATAAACATTCCACATATGGGCATACGGGGAATGCTGCTGAGGTGACAGTCCTTGGCCGAATGTAAACCCCGATCATTCAGGTTGCTTGGACCCGACTGTCGTGAGGAACGCAGTGTATAGTTCGTTTAGAGGAATACTTATGCCCTCTACCACTCGCTGAAGATCAAGCTCAGGGCCTTTCCTTGCACACTTATCCGCTTTTTCATTTTCCCTCCGTCGTGTAGTGTTGTTGGATAGGCGAGAGCGACCCTCAGTGAATTGGAGTAGTGTTGGGTGGAACGTAGATGCCTTTCTTCCAACCGTTCCAAACCAGATGTCTCTTTACAGCATGGCATTTGAGAAGAAGGTGCATTGATGTGTCTGGTAAGGTGTCTTGTCAAGGTAAAAGTCGATGACACACCAACTCCGACTGTTAACAATCCCAAAATTTTGGATGTAACCTTCGACAGTTTGCTCTCCCCCACCACTTCATAAAGCAATCCAAGAGGAAGCAGCTACGCAAGCACTCATGCTACACATGAAAGAAAATTTCAAAATAGGCAACCTCACCGGTCACCTAAGTATCCTAAATAAAATCAAAAACACCATAAGCATGGCTCAAGTCTCAGACCACATTGACCCAATCCTCTGTTTCACAAATGGATACACAGTTACCTTTCCTAAGAGAATCGAGGGGAAAACAAACCAAAATGAATGAATGATAATTCACAAAAATGGTACACTGATGGATCAAAAACACCTTATGGTGTAGGAGCAGGAGTAGTGGGGCCCCGAATCCACAAATCATTCACTCTCACCAAGGACACCACCATCTTCCAAGCGGAACTATACGCAATAATGGAAGCAGCAAACATCATGCAACGTAGAAACCACAAGAGAGTAAAGATTAGAATACTCTCGGACAGCCGATCAGTTCTAAAAGCTTTAGATAGCTATACCTACAACTCAAAAACTCTCTTAGAATGCCACAAGACACTCAACAACCTGGCATCCAAAAACAATGTCTCATTAATTTGGGTACCAGGACATGAGGGATATGACGGCAACGAAAAGGCAGACTTTCAAGCCAAAAAAGGGGCGGATGTAAACTTCATCGGACCTAGTCCCATGTTCGGATTCAACAAAAACAGCCTAAAACAAAAAATCAAATACTGGGTCAAAACTCTATTAAATCAGCATTGGAACAACGTAGAGGGTCTTAAGACACTCCAAAAAGTTCTTAAGTTTCAACGCTAAAAGAGCTAACATGGCCCTCACGTTAAACAAAAAGAGCATTCGCACTCTCGCAGGCGCCCTCACGGGTAATTTCACCTGCAACAAACACTTACATAAATTAGGCATAACTAACACCAGCACCTGCAGATTTTGCTGCGAAGATGAGGAGTCTATAGAACATCTCATCATCGAATGTCCGGGGTTGACGCATAGAGGGGAAAGGTTTTCAAACAACTTCATGCTTACAGATGAAGACCTTCAATCACTGCCTCAGAAGGAGCTGGTACAATTCATAAGCATACTTAACAGTCAATAGACAGCATAGGGAGCACAATAGATCAATATGGTCGCAGTGCTAAAGGGACATACCTTAACCCTTTACTACCATTAACCATTATCCACAATTGACCCCGACATACCAAACATACATATCGCTCCCTAAATACAAAAGGGTCACAACTCAAAATGTAACTTCTGCTCAAATATGAACGAGACGTTATCAATAAAACGGTCCGCGGATGACATATGGCAAAAATAAATTTTTTGTTTTTTGGTAGGACTGTTATAAGCTTACATGGCAAATTTCAGCGTGATATGTCACATAGTTTGTTTTCTGTGCTACTGTAAACAAGTCAAGGACGAGTGTGGAAAATTTTGAGTTGTGACCCTTTTGTATTTAAGGTGCGATATGTCCTGCATGTGAAGGCACCCCGCACGACACTAACCACATTTTCACATGCCCATCAAAACCCACTCATCTAACACTTATGCACTTATGTCACGACGATTTTTAATTATTTTAGCTATGATCACTACATTAAAGTGGAAGACTTTTATTGCGTTCGTGCTCTTATTTCCAATAACATTGGCGACTCCTACAACTTTCGTGCATTCGCAATGAGTTTTTGAAACGAATGAAAATTGAATGACAAACTATTTTTCGGGCAGGTCACCACCACACATTGAGAAAAAGACCGACCCCAAGCTCAGTAGAGCAAATCGAGAACGTAGTGAGAAAAAAAATTACGTGCAAAAACTATTCAAAACTTTCGGATGCACGCACCTAATAAATAGACGAGATCATAAAAACCAACGCAGTCCGGCAGTAAATTCATTCCGTTGCACAGGCTTTTTGTTACACACAATTCCAGGCAGTCAGTCACCAATACCACAAATAAAACCTTGCTACATTTCGATTCTAGTTTGGATTACTCGTCTACTTTTCACGCTATTTAACATCTACTCGTATTATTGCACTTTCCAACAATTTTTTTTTGTTTGTTTGTCTGTTTTTTTTTTTTTTTAGTTTATTTACACCCAACACAATTGACATTTTGCACACTATACGCGGGTATGTGTGTGTGTAGCCCAACAGACATTGAATTATTGCGACAATAATGTTGATTTAGACTTGCACATTTCAATGCCACTTGCGGACTAAAGCACAATGGACGCTTTGCAGTGCAGTGCAGCCCACCCGCAGTCAAGGCGGCAAAGACGCCCGGCATTCAAGTGCGATGTATTCTTTCGAGCAACCGCAACGGTGTTTTTGTTAACCTACCACCGACCACCGACCATTGTGACTGCTCTGGACACAACATCCAATAAACTGCGCACTCTTCTTCTGAACAGTAACTGTTCTACTAAATTTAATTAACTTGACAAATTGCGAATTCCACCGCAATCGCAGGAAATCGGGCAGGGGTTTTAATGGCAGCTAACTTAGCTGATGGCGTACGAAAGAAGTGACTGCGATCAAAATTTAATAACTTCTGTGAAATTTCTTAGCGATTTGCATTTAAAATGCTATTTTTAGATACATTTTGACTCAACAAAAAAGTTTGCTTTGCATTTTAAATTATTAATTGCCGAAATCGATTACTTAAATTAAAGTGGTGTATGCACATACTTACATATGTACATACATATGGACAGGCATATGAGTTTTGTATTGGTGACTGGTAGTTTTACAAAATAAATAGGACTTTTTAGAAAGAGTTAAATCCAGGGAGGTCAAGTATTAGCAGTGGGGTTCATCATCATCGTATGTTATGGATACTGTAGCAGGTTGAACTCCTACGTATTCAGAATCGACCCCGGCATACTCAACATATGTCCGTCATGTGAAGACACCCCGCTCGAAACTAACCACCTTTTCACATGACCCTCAAAACCCACTCATCTAACACCCCTCTCCCTCTGGACTCAACCTGTCGAAACAACAAGTTTAATGGGTCTACCGTTAGATAAGTTAGACGAAGACAACTGGTGATTTACACTACAATGTCAGGGCAAAGTTACTGCTACAATAACAACATCATCATCGTGGCAATTACAGCTCAGGGTGAGCTAGTGCTTCCTTCACAATCGCGCTCCATACGACTCGATTCATTAAGTCGCTTCTCTTAACATTTATAAAGCGTAAATTTGCGTCAACATCGTCTGTCCATTTTCTTTCCGATCTTCCACGCCCATAATAAGAGAATTCAACTCTTTTCAACTTTTTTTTCGTATCGTAATTCTGCTATCGTCCATCCTTAGTAGGTGTCTAAACCATCTCAGCCGCTGAGATGTAGCCAAACGCACAATGTTTTGACTTGAAATCAACTGTTCGAACGCGTCAATGTATCTGATTCTGTAAGATCCCTTAGCTTCCCTTACTAGTCCAAATATCCTTCTTAGAATTTTACACTCAAAGCAGAGAAAGTAGGCAGGCTTCGCATCCGTATGTTTATACAAGTCAACGACAACCATTTCTGTACTCAATTAATCTTGATTTTTGGTCCTCGACTTTCGACATGGATTTCCTTTTGATAAAAATACTTAGATGCCTGCCTCACAACAACCTTTAAGAACCGGAAATACGTCGAAGTATACATTCGAAGTATACATTTACGGAGGCCACCGTAGCCGAATGGGTTGGTGCGAGACTACCAACTGGAATTCAGAGAGAAGGTCGAATCTCGGCGAAAGACAGAAGAAAAACATTTTCTAATAGCGGTCACCCCTCGGCAGGCAATGGCAAACCTGCCATCAAAAATCTTCTCATAAAAATATTTGCCGTTCGGAGTGGGCTTGAAACTGTATGTCCCTCCATTTGTGGAACAACATCAAGGCGAATGTCACAAATAGGAGGAGCTCGGCCAAACACCCATTTAGCACTGCAGCCGGTACATTGTCTCAATATGATATTATTTGTCTTTCCTCGACTTCCAGAATAAGAGAAGAAGTTACACTTTCGTCGGCCACAAATTGGCTCTGGACCTATATGTATGTGGGAAGGCCGCCCCTTTCCTGACTAGTTTATGAGCCATTTCGTTTCCACTAATTCTTTTAAGTCCTCGAACCCATATGATACGCAGCTGGTTGTTATGGCCTAAGATATTTAGCTTATCAAGAAATTCCAACACCAATTTTAAGGCAACCTGGCTTATCTTGCTGGTTTTTGTTGATGGCACATGCACGCACGCCTCCTGTTATGCATGCACAAGCAAATCCTTGTAAGGCTTGGTTATCAATTTCTCCTACAATCGATTTACTCTTCATTAATACTTTAATGGTCTGCCGCCATTGTTGTTGATGAAATAAAAAAAAAAATTTTTTTGGGCAAATTCTAAAAGTAAGCTGAGAAATACTTGAACGTATACAAAAATACGTGTATGGACATGAATTATTAAGATTACAATTACAGGTAATTGTTTGAAATGTATTCACATGCAGCCATCCTCGCCGCAATATTTGACAGGTGGTTATGGCAATTTGCGAATGTGAAGTGGCACACGCACCACTAACAAGTACATAATTGCATATATGTATGCACATATGTATGTGGTATGTGTATACGTAAAGTACACATACATATATGAATCACTTTTTTTTACGAATACTACCTATACTACTACATCCTAGTGCCTAGTAACTCGATAAAGAAAGACAATAAAAATAAAAAAAAATATAAAAAAATAAAATTAAAAAAAATTAAAATAAAAAAAAATTTTAATAAAAAAAAAATTTAAATAAAAAAATTTAAATTAAAAAAAATAAAAGTTAAAAAAATAAAAATAAAAAAAGTCAATTGCTCCCTGCGATTTCACTTCAAAGTTGGCTAGTTCTTTGCAGAGACTCGTTAGTGGCCAGTAAATACAGAAAAAACGATAAATATATCAGTGCTTTTCACGTGCGCACAAATTCCAAACAGAAACACACACCACATATTCTATATAAAGAACCTTTCCAAATTGACCCCTAGATGTCAGTAGTGAATAATTCCTAGACGGTACCTTTTCTATGTCATCCTTGACATTTCTTAAGTAGACTGATGTATAATTTTACACGATGGAACAACTGGAAACTTATTATGAATGGTCCATATTTAAAAATTTATTTAAGCAGCGTTCTACATCGATATCTCGACGATCTCAACAATTAGGTATTCATGGATCGAGTGTTTGACGGATTTTAACTGTATGCCGAAGGCGGATTTTAACTTTTAACTTTGGCAGATTTGCTCATGGCGGACATTTAAATGAGTAAAAAATAGTGAAACTTGAAAGAATCTAAGATTTTGCATGCTTTATTTTAAAACAACACCAAGACGCGTCTTTTGAAAGACCCTTTATTGTGCAGAAATTATATCAACAACAACGTTCCTCACCAGTTCCTCGGAACAACATCAAGACGCGCGCCACTAATAGGAGGAGGAGCTAAAAAAAGTGTACACGCCAATTATTTATTTATTTATTTATTTTTATTCAGTCACGATGTCGCAGTGGACGGGTGAACCACGTGCAACTGCTCGTCGTAGATTTTATTCACCTTACAATATTCAATGTTTACGTGATGGCCCAAGTGAAGATTTGAAACGTTCATGGAAGCAAAGGAGCTTAAACAAAATTCAAATCGTGAAAGCGCTTAAGCTTTACGATAGCAAATTGCGTAAAAATTTCTGCGTGACAAGTGAGTGATGAAGCCCATCTTCATTTAAAAGTAGGTGCAGGTAAACAAAATTGACGTTCTTGATCACCCAAGGGACATAATCCACTATTAAAACAACATCCAATTCACAGTCCCAAAATGACCGTTTCGTATGCATTGTCAAGCAGTGCAATTGGGTCATAGTTTTTCAAAATCGTCGAGGAGCCAGTCATTGCTGTGGGCGGTGTATCCTATCGGCGCATGCTGAACGATAATTTTCTACCACTACTGAGAGAACATCCTTCCTTCAGTACATATACATCGTTCAGCAAAATAGCTCCACGCCGCACACGACCAGTGAGAACACAGCAACATTGCGTGATTTCGGCCCTAACAAATTAACAAGACGTTTGGGTGACTTATTGTATCCTGTCCACCCAGCACCTTTTTCCCCCTACACCTATGAACCTTTTTCTGTGGTGATACCTCAAAAGTAAAGTATATGAAACAAGGCCAGCGATCATCTGAGCATTAAAAGAAAATATCGGTCGCGTGATTAATGTCATCCCGACATCACTACTCCAGTGAGTGGCACGGAATACTGAGGTCAGTTTGTAAGAGTGGACGAGTACGTTACTAGATTCTAGGAAAAGCACATTCTGGATACTGTAGCAGGTTAAACTCCTACCTATCCAGAATCGACACCGACATACTAAACATATGTCCGGCAGGTGAAGACACCCCGCACGACACTAACCACCTTTTCACATGCCCCAAAAAACCCACTTATCTAACACCCCTCTCCCTCTGGAGCCACCTGTCGAAACAGCAAGTTTCCTGGGCCTACCGCTAGATGAGCTAGACGAAGACGACCGGTGATTTACACTACACTGACATGGAAAAGTTACTGCTACAACAACAGTGTGGTCGTGACGGTCGACATTTCATTCAATCACTCAACGAGCAACATTCAAAAGATATAATTAAAAAAAAATTCAATCCCCACTTGTTTTCTTTGTAGAACTTATAGAAATTAACTTTTATCATTAGTAAATAGCTTTTAATTCCTAATTCTGCCACGGGACCGCCTAAATATGTGCATATGTATTCTTTATTGGTTTGTTCATAATTCAACCAGTTAAATATTTTTAAAGAATATGGCTTATTTCAAATCATTACCCAAAACATAACCGAGAGATATCAACTTGCATTCCCAGTTATTTCGAGAACAGACTATTGGTCATGAATGTCTGCTTTTCGCAGCGTGAAAACAATTTTACAACACCACTTAAATCAATTTGCCAACGCCTTTTATGTGTCTATTACTAAGCCAACAAATTAAATCAGAGTAAACACAATGGAAGCGATTTAAATGATGCAACTCGTTGCAAGCAGCTCTGAGCTCACAAAATTCTTTTGGTCTACGTAGAAAAAAACAGCGTAGTTACGATAGTACGAAAGTGAAAATAATAAAACAAATTACAAATACAAATATACATAAAAATACATAAAAAGTGAAATACTATGAAAATAAAAGTGTGCGGGAGCGACATCACCACACAAGTGGAGTTTTCACTTATCAGAGTAGGGTATGCCGCAGGAAGGGCAGTAAGGGGAGCAATACGCATTATTGATTGGCTTTGCAATTGTCTGGTTGCCATCGCTTTGCACAAAAACAGTGATAACGGCGATGTAGTCGGTGACAACAACCGCGAACACTAAATGTTTAACATAACATAACAGCTAACGCAAGTTTTACTATCCGACACATTGTTTGGTTGAGCGCTTGACAACTTAGCGCAGTGCCAGTATCAGAATAGTACCAAAGGAATATGAAAAAAAAGTATGATATATAAAGGAGTCTTCCGTTTTCAAAAAGCAAAACGCTTTTAATGAACACTTTACTAATATTCGCAGGTTCTCCATACGAATTATACGAATTTGCTTTAACGTCCTTAAAATAAATACCATCCGAATCGTTAATTGTTAAGAAACACTTACCTTGAAAAAGATCACCAATATTTACAGGGTGGTAGCCACCTTTGCAGTAGTCTTCCTTGAGCTCCTGCTCCTCATTTTCACTGTTCAGTTCCGAGTCTTCCGAATCATTCGATGAACTGCGTGGCGGGTATTGATATTGTTGGTGCAGCTGATGTTGGGTATCATCATATTGATGCTGTTGTAAATTTTGAAATTGTTGCTGCTGCAAATGCATATTATTCATACACTTTTGCTGTTGCTGGTTTTGTGGCTGCTGCGACAGCTGCTGTTGATAGTTAGCAGAGTACTTTTTGCCCCCGCCGATGATGCCCACACCAATACTACCGGCATTATTCGCCGCACCCTTCATGTATGCAATATCGTCCAAATTATTGGCAGAGCCTGTAGCGGGCGTATTGGCAGTCAATGAACCTGTGCCACTTGTCGACGGAGCGCCACTAAATGATTTGGACATTTTCGGATTAACTTCACATTCCGGCGAAATAGGAGATGTCGGTGGAGCACCACCTTGATTGCTATTATTAGAATTTCCCGGTGTCTGACCACCACCACCACCGCTGCCACCAGTACCGGCAGCAACACCATTCGGTTTACCACGCTTCTTATTAGGCTTATGCCTCTTTTTCTTGGCTTGAATGGCCAAAACTCGCCTGTTGACGTCAGCTTTTGTGTTCATTTAGATGCTATTTGCTGTCGCCCTTGCTACTTCTGCGATTGAGACAGCTGTTGTTTTTATTGCCCTTGTTTTAATTTCAGACGCTGAAATTGCAAATGACCAATGCCGTCCCAGCTGTTACATCCGCAACGAATGGGTCCGAGTTGTGATACTTGGATAGCTCGTCTCCGAAATAAAAACGCCTTCTTCAGTCGAAATTTTTAATTTTCGCCTATGGGTTACTACTAATACTTTCTTAATTACGACTACACCACCTCCTAGGTCGCACTGTAGAAATTGTTGAAAGAGAAAAATTGGTAAGATTTCTGTTCGTTATAAATTTTGCTAGGTTGCGCCGCGTTTCTTGGAAATACGTCAAACGCCTACTCGAAAATTCATTCAAAAATTTTCACTGTGACAATTTTTTCACAAATTTCTTAGCTTGAAAATAAAACTTTCAAAACTTTACTACATATATTCCAAAAGATTTTCTCCGCTCAAGTTTGTTCGTGGTAGAAAAAGAAATTAAACAAAAACGCAGCCGAACTAAATTTTATATAGAACTCCAATTGGAATGTATATACTTTCTCATTCTATCACTAGTGAAAACCCGAGAACTTTTAAACTGCAGTCTAATAGTCTATTTCATTGTCAGATTCGTTAGCCACCCGTTTGCGAATGTCGTCAAAGTAACAAAAGTGTGTAAAACCCGCATTGCCAACTATATTTACACATTTTTTGCAATGTTTTGTATATTGGCTTTTCCAATTATTATAGCAAAGATTACAACGGCAGAAACGTATTTATTTTGGTAACACCACGTACTTCAATGTTTTAAGAACAAAATACACTTACATTCCTTAAAAAATGCGGTGAAGGAAGGTGTATTAAGAATTTTCTTCCATCTAAGCTTTTTTCATTTCTGACAAGAGAACGTTCTCTGTTCTTCGCACAAGTTCAATAAAACATGTGGTTGGAATCGCTAAACCGCAGAGTTGCAATCTTCACTGTGTTGCTAGAGCATATTTTAAGTACGGAATGGTAAAAAATGTATTAAAGTATTTAGGGTCAATTTAACAAAAAAACTTAACTGCACTAAACTGGCAATGAGTTTTATTAAAAATATTTCAATCTTAAACAGATGCATTAGTAACCAGTAACAAAAATTTGGTAAGGGAAACTGCCAATTTGTAGCATTTAATATGGAACGCCCTGTTTTTAGTAGGAAATTAGGTGCCACCATGTAAGATGGTAAAACCAACAAAGCAGAATAATTTAATATTTGGTACATCCTCCAATATACATACGTCTGTCAGAATTTCGGTTCGAATTAGTTATTAAAGTAACATTTTCACCACACTCTATGGTGTATTTTACGCTGCTCATAGCGTTATGCAAGGTATACACGCCCCAACCGTTGTATAAACATGGGCATGTTGAATAAACGGTTGTATGATGTTTGGTATGTTTTGCACAATCGTTTTCAATGTCAAACGGATGCATGAAAATTGAAGTATTTTAATTTTTGGTGGGCGCAATTAGCGGTTGTACAATGAGTTGGAACATGTGTACGCAGATTGTGCAACCAACTTTGTTTATATATTTCTTTTTGTTTATTTACATAGAAAATAAATATAACAATTTTTTAAATAAAGTAACAAATAATAAATAAAATAAAGCTTCATCAAATTTCACTTCATTCGTGCCTTTTTCAAAATGTTCAACATCATAAAAATGAGAGTAATAAAGTTGGACAACGCGTTGTATACATGTTGGTACGTGTATACTGAACAGCCGTTCAACTCATTGTACAACGTGTTGATACAACGGATGGAGCGTGTAGCCCAACAAACTGTAGCCCAGAATGAACAATCGACAACATCCGATTTGATGCCGAATACCTTCGTTAACTCTTTTTTATACTATTTCCAATTCGATTGTATATTGACTTAATAACCTTAGCTAAAAATATGTAACATACAAGCACGTAATTCAAAGCTTATTACAATCAAATCAAATTCAAATAAATCATTATCAAATTCACAATAACATGCGATACAAGTTAAATGACTTTGGCATCATTCCGATATAATTATGCTGAACTTATAAAATTGATGAAAATATTTTCTTTTTTATGTATCAATCAAGAGTATCTCAACATCCGCAATGCTGAGTTGCATATTCTGGGGAGTACTATCTAGGGGTATATCTACGTTGAAATACAATTTATGAAACTATAAACAAAGTTTACATTTTTATATTTAAGGCTTGGTATCGACGCTGTAAAAAACGATTCGGTTCAAAGGTCAAATACGTTTAACTCATCGTTTATTTTTGAAATATAAGCTTGCATGGTGGTTGTGACCTGATTATGTATACTTCGCATAACTTCTTACAACTTCACCAAACTCATTCTCGTGAGGCTGCTATCCAAGGCGCATTCCATAAAGGTGGTGTCACTAGACCAGCAACAATGTTTTGTACGTTTGATTGTCAAAGCAAAGTATTGGGAAACTAGAAAACAAATAATGAATTCGCCTTGTTTCATTCTGAGCTGACAGCCACATGGACATGGCGAAAGAAAAAAACAAATCAGCTGATTTACCAACACCACATTTTCTAGATTCGCCTTGCTGCTATCAGACTGCTAACCGGCTCTCAGCGAACTTGACAGAATCAGCTGATTGGCCGATTATAAATATAAATAAATATTTCATCAGAAATTCTTTAAATGTTGGAGATAATGACGACGAAAATGAAAATATTAGTTTTTTTGATTTGAATAGTTTAGCATATGTACGAGTTTAAGATAATTTTTCCTATTTTTAGTAAAAATTGTGGGATGATTATTTATGACAGAAGCGGTATATACTTTAATTCAATGATGTGATTGATTCACACAGAATACAAGCAACTATTTCAAAAGTATCATTAATCCATGGGAAATCTATAGAATGTAATAACGGTATATCAACTGATTTTTTGTTTTGGGGGGTTAAATATTTTAAATCAGCAGAATTCTTCATTAATTATATTCTGATTGGAATATTGGCATTCAAAATACCAAATTGCAAAAAACAAAATACATCAAAATTTCTGTTGCTCTAGAGCCAGCTTGTATGAATTCGCCTTGCATATACCCCTGAAAATGTTTTTGACTGTTGTAATAAGTGCATATAAAATTGAAAATTATTGAGGGAAATTTGCTACTGATAATTCCAGATCTTTGGTTACTCTGGTTGAATTTAGAACAAATTATTTGCGACCCAGCGTTATCGTAGCTGGCAATACCAGTACTAGTTGTACTTTTTATTTTGGTAAAAATTGAACAAAGCAACTTGAAGTTTTCCTTTCTACTAAGTTCCCAGTTAGTGTTAGAGCGAGAATATCTACATACTAATATTACATTTGGAGTACTATTATAACTGATACAAATAAACAAATCGTTTTAAAGCTTGCAATTCTTTACAAGTGCGCATTACAAACTTTATATATTTTCTATTCACGAAAATTTGTGTAAGTAGTTTTGTAACCAACGGAGACAACTATAGAGGCGCCGTTGTCCGGAAACAGCTGTTTGTCGAGTATGTTTCTTTGAACGTAGTAGGCGGGGGAACGAGATAGTATGATTCTAAGAGCAGTGCAACACTAAAAGAAACTGGTAAAAAATTTCCCAAAACAAAAGCGCGCGAAAGAGGGGAAAATTGCGCGCTAATTACCACTACTCATATAACAAGTTGAGCAAAATTAAATCAATCATAAAACTTAAAAGAATGTAAACCAAATTTAATAATAATTTGACTGTCGGTTTAATTAATAAATAATCGATTGCAGACAGTGTGATCATTTAATTTGGAATATATAAATCGACATTTTACTTACGACTTCAATGAGATCGCGTGCTCACACACACATAAATACATCACATACACACAGAATACAAAGAGATGTGTGGTATTGAAGAATTTCTTTGAGCGTTTTGGAGGGAAAATGCGTGTCAGTCGAAATTTGAGCGGGATAAAGAATAGACGTATGAGTTGATTGTGCGTTGCAGACCATTGACAAAAAATACGTGCGCTTTGTGAAATTAGAAAAAATAATCACAAGGATAACAAATATTAATACAAAGCATTTAACACTTAATTAATTATATTATAAAATGTCGCAACCTTCGATAGCTTCATATTTTAATACGCGTAAGCGAGTCGCGACAGACGAAGCAGCTACCATAAAAAATCGGGTAAGTTAGTGGTGATGAATAAATGTGCATGTGTGTGTAAAATTAAAGTGCCAGGCGATATCCTGTGGCGTCCTGCAGCATTTCACAAACGGACATTTTGTATGTGAAGGCATTTGGTAGTTTCTTAGTGCTAGACTCTTTACACACGTACGCATGTGAATGTGTGTGTGATGTAATTTGCAACGCGCTCTTTTAAGGCAAATGTGCTCTTAAATATTACATTAAAAATGTTTGGAAATTAACAAAGGTATAATTTACTTGGCTATTAACGAAAGTGTGCCTTTAATTAAGTGCTGAACTTTCTTCAAAAATTATTCAATATATAAATCATACCAAATAGATCAGGAGGCTTTTGCTGTGAATGTTCAAAGCTTGATAGGTAGAAAGTGCTAAGTCGATTTAAGTTATTTTAACAATAGTGCTATTTTTGAATGAAAACCTTGAATCTAACCGATTTCCCTTATTTTTCATAGCGTTTAACCGACGACAATGCAATAACTTCCCTTCCGCCTGGTCCCAGTGCTACGATAAATGAAAGTGATGGCGACGATATTGCCGCCATTAAGGCTGCTGCCTTGGGCATACGGACGCGATCCGGTCGCACTATCAAGCGTACACTATCCGGTACCCAATCATCCACCGAAGTGGTTAAGAAACAAAGTAAACTGGAACAAGCTCCGCTGCAACAACAAAAACTTGTGCAGTTCATTAAAAAGGGTCCTATGTCGCCACGTAAGAAACCAACGGCGATTAATGAGATGCAGAAGAAAAATGAACAAACGCCCAGTGCCACCATAGAAACAAAACTTATCAATGCCTTTTCTTCGAAAGACAATGTAACGAATGTGTTACGCGGCCTTAAAACTCCAACTAAGCAAATAATCAAGGGCTCTGGGGAAACACCATTGAAGCATGATGAATTGAAGGGTCTAGTGCGCAAAGAACTCAATTTCGATGAAGTAAAGACCAAATTGTCACGCAGCGCTAAACTGCAGCAATTAAAGGCTTCCCTATCGCGCATACAAGAGCTTGAAAAGACACGCAAGGCCCATGAAGATCGCAATCGTCGATTGCGCGAGGGACAAACCGTATCTCCGCTGAAGCAAACGGCGCCTATTGTGCAGCTTAAAGAATTCGATAAAATTGAATTGGAAGTATTGACTAGGTAAGTGTTGTTCAAAACTGACCAATCCAATCTATTTCCTTCCCCCCATTATATAATATCAATATTGCCCATGTTCCCAAGCTATTTACGCTTCAATATGGCCTACAAACAGTAACCCGGTAAAACGAAAAAGCGTCCATCACACCAGCTATTGAGGTCATATTTTTTATAAATTATTGCATCGCTGTCTACAACTGTCACTGAGCGGTAAAAAAGACAGACTTATCGCAAACTGCTTGCATTGCAATTGCCATCAGTCCGATGGTCATTCAGTCAGCTTAGCAGCGCACGTCGATACAATCATACTACGTCATTGTCAAATATTTAGTTTGTAATTTTTTTTCGTTCTCTTCCTAGTAGTTATCGCGCTGGGTTTTGCTTACTACTGCAATTGAAAACTACTCAAACTGGTCTTGTTTACATTTTCACGGGCAAAACAGCAGCCACCATACCTATAAAGATGCATTGTATTTTTGAATGCTAAATACTTACGAGCATTTAGCGCATTTCTTTTCACTCTTACAATTTTCACTTCTCATTTCTAATCCTTCCTCCTTTTTCATATCCCTATCCTTATGTTATTGTACATTCAAAGGCTGGTTTGTTTGTTTTCTTTTTGGCTCGTAACTTATCGTTTTTCAGGGGTGGTTTTGTAACGGCCGTTTTTGATTTCTTGTTGCGAGAAATTCATTCTTAGTACGGCAGGTAGCTGAGAAATGCATACTCATGCCAAGGCATGTACATGGATATGCTCTTTTGATTTGATGTGTAACTCCTGCTGTAAATAAACGACAGTTTCTTAATGCCATACACTTTTCTTTTTTATAAAATGTAAAGTAATGAAACCTGTCACATACGGAAGTAGCTCCAGAACTCTAGTTAGGAGGGTAATTTCTATCTTCATTGGACGGTAGTAGAACACAAATACACTTACTGTCATAAGTCCACGCTCCTCCTTTTGGGGTATTTGAAAAAGTAGCATGAAAAAGGTTTTTAAGATTTTGCAATAATAAATAATTACAATAATACATTTTTATCATTTTTAAATAAATTAGCCACATTAAATTTATTAAAAAAAAAGAAAATTTATTAATAAAAGAAAATTTATTAATAAAAGAAAATTTATTAAAAAAAAGAAAATTTATTAAAAAAAGAAAATTTATTAAAAAAAGAAAATTTATTAAAAAAAAAATTATTAAAAAAAGAAAGTTTATTAAAATGAGGATATTTTATTAAAAAAAGAAAGTTTATTCAAAAAGGCATAACTTATTTTAGATCACACCATATAACAAATAAATAATAAATTTTTTTCGAAAAGCAAAAATGAATGGCTACAAAAGTCTACGCTTATTTATAAAAAAATTAAAATATTCAGATGCACCAGATGTTTGTATACCAAAAGTAGGTATTTTGTAATACCCAACACTGTACACCCTGGCTTTTTGTGGATGTAAAATCCCGCCAATGTCCTGTTAAATATCAAAAAAAAAAAAAATCAGAAACTCAAAGATATAAACATTTTTAGTGGCCTAAGACGTTTAAACAGTTCAGGGGCTTAACCAAACCGCCCTTGTGAGATTACCGCGCTAGTAGCGTTGGATCTGCCGAAGGTTTTCGACACAGTCAGCCATTCGACGCAAACTGTGTACTTGTGTGGTCGGTAATCTTCTATTATTTTTCGAGACCAGAATAGAAGATGAGTTCCGCAGGGTGGCGTCACCTTTACTTTTCAGTTTTTCAATATCGAAGCTTCCCCAAACACCAAAGGGAGTTTCTTCATTGGTCTCTTGTGCTGACGATTGTTTTATAATGGCGTCCGGCAATGTCATTGATGACTTCTGTTCCAAAGTGAACGTTTATCTCGTCAACCATTCTCACTTTTTCACTGCGAGGATTTCCAGCTTTCCTGTTCATCTCCAGTTAAAGGTGAAAGTCGATGACACACCAATACTTCCGACCGTTAACAATCAACCACTAAGGTCCTCAAATCGCTAGCGGGTAGCACTTGGGACAAATACAAAGAAATGTTGCTGGCGACATCTAAGGCAATTGGTTGGACGGTTCTAAATTACGATGCATCCGTCTGGTCGCCCGACACTAGTGGTTCGCAGTGGATAAAGCTTCAGCCATGCCCTGCTACAATACTTCTATCAGGATAACTACGAGCTTCTATACTCCCGTTTAAGGAGCACAGTAAGATGTTCAGCAAGCCAACAGAAAGACATTACCCTTTCCTAAAATCCCGAGCCTTTTCAAAATTACTGAAACCACAGTTCGTACATAGTACAACGCTTTAAAAATAGAGTAGTTGACAGAGGTCGCGAGGCCCAAAAACAAATTTTTACAGAAGACCCAAGCATAGTGCTCCACCTTTGACAGAATAAGTTCAGTTGAGGAAAAGAAGCGAAAGTCTTGTAACCCGGAAACTAGAAGGAGAATTCTCCGTAATGTTGATTTTCATGCGAGAACAGCTGGAAGCAAACCATTTTTCAGTGCGCGAAGTATAAAGTCAAGAGTGAAGTTTGCTAAAAGCCAGTAGTTAGTAACTGTTTTTAGAGTGTATTATATTTTAGAGGTGTTATAAATAATGCGGTACGAGAAGGCTAAATTAAGTTAATTTCGAAGCCAACTTATTAACCACAGATTGAGACTTCATAACTGTCCATACATCGCTTTCTGCTCACTTAGCTCGACCGATTCTTATGATATGGTCAAGACCTGCCTTGAGGTCATTCATTTAGGCCCAGACTGTTATTTTTTCTACAGTGATGTGCATAATTGAGTGCATGTTTATTTTGCTTTTAATATAAACAATGTTCTACGAGTTAGCATTTTTTTGTTATTCCTCTTTTTAAATATTAGTCGTTCTTCAACCAAAACCACCATATAAATCAAACTTTATACAAATTTTAAAAAATTGAAAAACAAATTTTCGGTTATGCCCATTGAATTTGGGTATAATAAAACGCAAGCAACTTTACAAAAGTTTTGTTTTCTTGTGTTTTCCTCGTGTTCATAATTTTTTTACCGAATTGCAGTATTTATATTCATTTCCATAGACGTACAATAGTCTGCAAAGCTACCTTCTTCATTTTCGCGTATGTGTGTACGTACGTATGTATGATTACATGTGACTCAGCTTTTAGCGCAAAATTTAAAAAATTCCCGAATTGGATTCCAAATTACTGAGGTGTACTTTAACTTTGGCCTCACTAGAGAATTATAAAGTATGTAGGTACTTAGTATAAGAATTCTTAAAGTCTCGCGCTTAACGTTGCAGACAGCCGAATAATGAGGCACGCATTTAACGTCGGCAATTTGCGATTGCATTTGAGTCGTTGCAACGTATTTTAGGTCGTAGTATTATCGGTAGTCCTCGTATAGACTTATGTACATATATGTACATGTGTATTTATATGTTTACATGTATGAGGCTAGTCCCGCTTGGAAATGTTGAAAAAATGTGCAAATTTTAAGTAAAATGAATTCCACATGTCAAATTAATCCACAGAAAATAGTAACGTTATTTTTACAAGTCGACGAGCCTGGTAGGGATATTTAATATATTGCCACCTGAAATTTACTAACAGAAAATCCAAAATTCACTTTTTAATAGAGAATTTTAAAATTTCTTAAGATGTAATTCGGCTTTGGTATTTTGTGAAAAATTACCAAACATGGGTCTCCTTTTCAAAATACTTTTAACTTTTATAACATTTTTAGCTTTTCCTGTAAAAAAATGCTAGTTGTGGTTATGCATTTCTGGTGACTGTTTATACCTACATACATATGTATGTACGTAGCCCTTAATGTTATTCTTGCAAATTTCCCAATTCAATGAAGCGTAAATTACCATTTAAATGTCACATCTTTGCCTACTAGATTTAAATACAAGAATATGTAAAAACCAATTTTAACCCTAGAAAGCTAACGTTCGTCAAAATGACGACTACTAGCTAAATGCCTAATTGATCTCAATAAATTGTAGGTCTCATTAATACTATAATTTGTACGTTATTGATAAATAAATATAATTATTTCTCTATTGATTACTTTATTTATATCGTATAAACCAAAAATAAATAAATAAAAGTTTCAATACCTTTTAGTAGTTAAATATAAAATCATATTAAAATATGTTCGTCAAAAAGTCGAATGGTTAGCTTATTAAGTTAGTTCTATAACGTTAGCTATGTAGGGTTAATGATATTGCTCCAACAAGAACAACAACCAATTTTAATATTTGTAACCATTTTTGTTCTCTTGCAGCCCCGCAAAGACATTTAAGACACCCACTAAAATACCGCCACCCACACCAGACAAAAATGAACTTATGTCACCACGCCACACAGATGTTTCGAAACGTCTTCTCTTCAGCCCGGCCAAAAAGGGCTCTCCTTCCAAACTGGTGGTGCCACCTGCGTATCAACGTTTTATGAGCCTTGCCGAATCAAGTAAAGCTGGTCAACTGCTATTGCCTTTTAAATATCGTCATCTTATTGAGATTTTCAAGGGTGTGGACTCGGTTTGTGCCATGTTCCATAATCGCAAGGAGTGCATTACATTCAAAAAATTGAAACCCGCTGTTCAACGGATGATACGGAAGAATTTCACTGAAACACATTTGGCACAAATTAAAAGTGTGTATCCTGATGCATTCATATTTTCACAAATGAAAATGCGCAACTATGGCTCCACTTCGAAGGCAGACTATTTCCAATTAGTCATTTGTCCCAATGTCGAAGGCACCGCAGTGGATAAAGTAAAACCTTATAATATTGAGGAAGATATTGCCGATAATATATTGAACGCTGCTCAAACGTGTACGATGAATCCTCAAGTGATGACCGAGCGTTTACAACGCTTTACAAACACTTTACTGCAACGCGTTCTAGATGAGCATGAAAAGTTTTTGCTTACACTCGATCCACCAATTAACATTCCAAAGTCGAAAGTGACACGCTGGCATCCAGATTTCGATTTGGAGAATTGTTCAGAGATTGAATGCGCGCACCTACCGCAGCCACCGAATGTGGAAAAATACTCTTCGGCACGCGATATATTGTCTACAGCGCGAAATCTTTTTAATTGTGCCACGCCAATGGAGCGTGCATTAGAACGCTACGAAGCCAAGTTGAAAGCAACACGCGTAGCAGAAGAGAAGGCAAATAATGAAACCAAAATTGCGTCAGTGGCAATTGAAAAAGTGGAAATCGGCAGCAAAGATGTTGTCTCAACACCAGTTAAAAGTGTCCCTTCAGCCACAGTGACAACTGTCGCATCAGCATTGCCAGAAACTCCAGTGACAACTGCAACTGCCGCTTCCGCAAACACAACTGGCACTAGTGACGCTATGTCTAATTTATTGAAAGGTGTGCCAAAATCTTTGTTGGAAAAAATACGCGCTAAGCAAGCAGCAAAGGCGTTAGACGCTATGACAAGGCGGCCATCACAGGACCAAGAAGCCACTATGTATTCACGTCTGCCCGAATTAGCACGTCATTTGCGAAACGTTTTCATTACCGAACGCAAGGGCGTGCTTATGTTGGATATTGTGATCAAAAAGATACAGAATAGTTACCGGGCATGTTTGACGGCACAGGAAATTGAATCGCACTTGAAACTTATGGCCAAAGAGGTACCAGCTTGGGTATCCTTCCATGAGGTGCGCAAGTCAATGTACCTTAAAATAGTACGTGAAATGGAATTGAAAAAAGTGATTGCTCAGTTGGAAAAAGTAGCAAATGGAAAGAGCAAATAATTTACCAAGGCGAATCTATTAAAGGTGGTGTTGGTAAATCAGCTGATTTGTTTTTGTTTTTTTCTTTCGCTGTTTTCGTGTGCCTGTCAACACAGAATGAAACAAGGCAAATTAATTTGTTGTTTTCTACTGCGCCAATACTTTGCCGTGACAATCAAACGTACAAAACATTGTTGTTGGTCTAGTGCCACCACCTTTAATAAGTGCGCCTTGTAATTTACAGTGAAACTATCTAATTTTTGGATACGCGTAGGTTTATAATTTTTGAGTTTATGAATCTAGTTGGACAAAAGTCGTTAAGCAAATATTATTTTGTTATGAATATTTTTAAAAGGTTTTTGCTTGTTTATTTTAAGTCAAAAAAGTGGCCTATATTTGAATCCCACAAATAATGCCCCCCAATTTCGTTTACGGACAAAACTTCGTCAATGTTTATTAAAGTTTAGATTGAACTGAAGGTTTTTTTTTTTGGTGAGATTCACCTATATTTCTTTGTCACACAATTAATTTTAAGAAATAATGTTCAGTAAGTAATGCTTATTGTTATGCCGTTTCTTATAATGTATGCTTAGTGGACTGGCCTTAGAGTTATCGATGCAACATTTTGCTTTTTATTTTTAGTACGTGACGTGCTTTGATTTGTGCATTTCTTCTGAAATTATATAAGTTAGACATTACGATATATTTATTTTTGGCTATTATCGGAAAATAACTTAAGGGGCACTTACATATTTCAGCGACATGACTCGGGGCAACAAACCGGCTTTCCTTTCTATATGCTCCGTTCTTAATTCCTAGAGTTATAAGTATTTACTACCATTATACCCTTGACTATTTTGTCCGGAATTTAGATAATTTCCTGTACTAAAAACCAAAAAAAAAAAAAAATATTAATAAAAATATACTTTATATAAAATTTGAGTAATAAAGAAAAATATTTTGTTTGTCCGAATTACTTAGCTTAAGCTCTTTGTTTTCTGTATGATATACAAATGTACTGTTAAAAGTGAAAATTTTTAAATTTGCATTCATTGAAAATATTAGTCAAGTGAGATTTTTGTTATTTAGTATTTTTATTAATGATTTCCTCGTATTGATATATAAAATATAATATTTAAGAAGCATTATACTTAAGGTGACACTGTATTAGTTAATTAGTTTGTATGTGCATTTATACATGGTCCAATTTCCTCAGAGAACTACAACATTCATTCAATCACGCATCACTTCACTTAATATTCATTTAATTTAAATGACCAGTAACTCTTGTTTAAAATATTCGCATTAACCGTTTATAAATATGACATTTAATGGAAAGTAAATAAAAATTATTGACAAATGGCTTTGGTTTCAATATTTGTATTTAGATCTGATTATCATTGGGCTGGAAATATTACAATAAGAATTGTTTCGATAGCGTTGTCGTTGTTGTTGTAGCATCATAAACATTCCCAATACGTGGACGGGGAATGCTGCTGGAGTAACGATCCTTGGTCGCTTATAAATCGGGGTCGTTCCGGTAACGTAGAACCGACTGTCATGGGAACGGCAGACACAGAGTTTCGATAGCGTTGTTGGGTTTGCTGTCATTCCCCATACTTTTTTCTGGAATGGTGCTGCAGTTACAGTCCGTCGCTAGATATAAATGTGAGTCATTCCGGCAAACATAGAACTGATTGTCGTGGGAACGTTTCGGTAGCGTATTTCTCATCGCTAGTAGCTAAATTTCGGCTAGTGGCTTAAAAACTACACTTGCGGTCAAAAATAAAGTCAATTTGAGGTTCACCAATTGAAGTAATATTTTTAGTACATAAATAAGGTCCATTTATTTATATGTGACTGCTTTTAGGTAGTTAGAAAAGTTCTCTTGCGACAAGCTGTAATCGGTTTTAAGGCCGTTCATTCAACAACAATAAAAATTCTATGCATTTTATATTAAAAAAGATATTATTTTTTGTTTTATTAGTGAATTATTAAATTTTTAGAAATTAAATTAAGAAAAAAAAGTATTAAATGGTTTTAATAGCGGGTATGACCTCCTCGCACTTTTATGACACATTCTACTCGAGATGTCATGCCTTCGCACAGTTTTTTAATCATGATTGATGAAATGTTATTATACCAATTAGTTTAGATTACTTTCTTTAACAGTTTGATATTATTGGGCATCTGCTGGCGTATCTTTCTTTTTAAAATAGACCACATATTTTCAATTAAATTAAGTCTGGACTATTTCCTGGCCATGCCATTGATTCCATTCCCAAAAGAGATTCATTTACCTATAAAGAGACTACTGTTATAGTAATGTCATTTCGTTAGAAGAAATTGGTTTAAATTTCTATGACATGCTTACCGATTTCGATCGATGAAATATATTGTTTCCTTCGTGCTCTGACAACTGCTCAATTGTTGGAAAAACGCCTTGTGTATTGATTTCAATTTGCGCAGAAGTGTTTATATTTCCTCCCAGAAACAAAATTATTCCAACACCGTAGGTTATTATTGCCTTAAGCTGAATTTTTCGCATTAATCTGGACGCAGTTATGGCTACATCTTTCATTTGTCTCCGGCGCACTACGCTTCTTGCATCTGAGGTGAATAGATTTTCTTTACACTCATCTGAAAATATGACTCGTGCCCAGTCGTTATGTGTTCAATTTCGCCTTTTCTGACACCAGTTTAAGGGGGCGGACCGCTTTTTTGCTGTCAGAAGGGTTGCGGCTTTTGTAGCAGTAACATTCCATTCCAGAAGGGTCTTTTTAGCGGGTCTGTGACTCATTAAATTTGTTCCTCTCAAGGGACGCTGCACAGTCGAGGCGCTGATTTCCATGTTATTTCTATGCTTTAACTTTGTACGAATGTCTGGTGCAGTTCTGAATCGATTGCGCAGAGCTGCTATCATGTCTCAATCATCACGCTCACGCCCATTTCTAAAACGGTGTGATGAACTCTTCGTTTCCGAATATTTCACCCAGAATCTTCTTACGGACTTTTTTATTGCTGTGTATTATACGCAAAATTTCGACATAGGTTTTGCCGCTTATCGGCAATTATATAAATTTTTTGCTTCTCGGATGTTAAAATATTTAATTAAATCTAACCGCTTCCAATTCTTAAAAAAAAAGACACCACGTTTTTATATTTCATCAATTTTTATTTCAATTCTTTTCTTCTTTTACGACCCGTCATCGCAGAAAATCATATACAAATTGAACGCGTCTTAACTAGAGCTGAAGCAAACTGTATGTATTCGGTACTGAGTAACGGGTGCGCTCTCTAGTACCGAGTAACGAAACGTTACACACGAATATATTTCATTACTCGCATTTTTTGTAGTATGAGTTCAGTTCACGTAGGTAATAAGTTTATACGTGTATAAAAACGTTTGCTGATGTACGTTTGTTTGCGCATGCGCGTATAGCGCGCGCTCATTCGGTGAATTTAAAAACATTCGTCAAAAAGACTGATGTTTGTTTGTTATTATAGTACCTATATTAAAATTTGGAAGTTAATCGTCCGTAAAAGTTTTTCAGTGCTTTTGGTGCACGTAGACAAAGTTTGAAATTGGAATAAGGAATAAGAAAATATTGTTTATAAATTGATTACACTTATTATTGTTATTATTTTAGAGCATAATTTTTCTGGTACAATGGATAAGAAAAGGAGTAAACTATGGGTTTTTTTCACGGACGCTAAAGACGATAAGGTAAAATGTGATCTTTGCAATTCGTTGCATTCCGTAAAAGGTGGCTCGACTACAAATTTGAAAAAGCATCTCATGACGAAACACAGACCAAATGCGCTAGCCCTGGAAGGTTCTATACCACCAACTTCAACAAGCGCAGAGTCTAATCCTGAAACAAATCTTGTGATTTAAGCAAATGAAACCAATTCGAAGCAGACTAATTTAAATGTCTTTATTAAACGTCCAATAGGTGTAGTAAGAGAAAAAATTTGATTTAATTTTTAAAATGATAGTTAAAGACATTCAGCCTTTTTTTGTAGTTGAAGACGTGGGTTTTAAAGATCTTATTATTTACTTAGAACCAATTTATAAAATACCTTCAAGATATATATTAAGCAATACTTTGTTGAATTCTCACTACTCCGAAGTCCAAAAAAAATTAAAAGTAGAATTGGATAATGCTAAATATGTATCGATTACCATAAAAAAAATAAAAGCTGTAGTGGAACATTTCCACAAGAGTCCAATAGCTACCAGAAAACTAATTGCCATGCAGAAGCAACTGAGGCCTAATCAAAAACCATTAAAGCTTAAAATGGACGCAGTGACCAGATGGAAAAGTACCCTTTAGAAGCGTCTCTTGCAATCTTACACAATCCAGTAAAAAATCTTTCAGAAGGCGAATGGCACAGACACTGCCAGAAATAATAAAAATTCTGAAGCCATTCAAAGAACTCACTGAAGAAAGGTCTTCAGAAAAAAAGGGGACTGTTTCAATGGTCATGGCTTCGACGGAAAGTATGGCCAGAATTTTGGTCAGTTTAACTACGAATATAATAACAGATACAGGAAAGAAACTGGCAAATAAAATACTAACGGAATATAAAAGTTACAGAATTGTTACAGGCACCCTGTGTGATCTAAATCAGCACTATTAGACCCGCGTTTTAAGAAGCTGGCATTTAGGTTTGATTTATCAAGTTATGAGTCTGTGAAAAATGCATTGAAAACTGAGCTGCAAAACTAGCAACATTGACGCTGATAACGATTCAATTTGGAAAGATTTTGACGCTGTGACGACATCAGTGTCAGCTTCAAACTCTGTAGTTAGCAGCAGTATTATTACTATGAGGCAATATTTAGAGGAAAGGATTATATCTCGAAATGAGTGTCCTTTGAAATGGTGGCAAGCACGGGGAATTCTATACCCGGAGCTCTCGAGCTTGGCTGATAAATATTTATCAATTATGGCTTCTTCTGTACCATCTGAAAGGACTTTTTCGAAATCGGGCCAAATATTAAGCGAGAAGCGCAGCTCTATTCAGCCAAAGAGAATGGAAAAGATTTTAGATCAGGAACGAAAGATTTTTGTTGTTTAAATGTTATTGTCAAAAAATACTTTTTGACACCTATTTATTGCTTTTTCACTATAATTTGGGAGATTCAGCCAATACTTCATTTGCAGTTCTACACTTTCTTGTGACGTCGCAACGTCATACTGTACGCGTACCATACGATACAACATATTCGTTTCGTTGCGTTATGGATAAGGTATCAAAAGTAATGAGTAACGTAACGATACGATAGTAAAAATTACCGTCATCGATTTTTTGAGGGTAAGTGTATACTGGGCCGAGAGATTATTGATTGTTGCCTTTTAAAAGTTCGCAATACCTCGGCCCGTAAACCTGACGATTGGCGTTTAGAATCTTTTCCACATTAGTCGGTTATATTTTGTCGGAACTATCAGGATTTAATTCCCGGCCGTATCTCTCAAAATTTAATGGGGGATTTTTATACTGTTATGGTGCTCACACACACCAACGTAAACGTACGTCCGTATCAGCGACACGACGAAAGAATCATCTACGATACTATGGAACGGTGGTGAGAATTAATTTACATACATGGGGCTCTCATTAGTTTAATCGTGTCAGCTGTTACGGGCGTACGTTTACGTTAGTGAGTGTGAGCACCATTACAATAAATTGAGTTATCGAAAGTAGTACGCGAAGCATTAAAATAAACTTCAAAGCTTCCAGTACACCTAAGAGTTTTTCTAGGAAAATCACTGAAGAACACTGAGAAATGTACATATATTAAATTTCTTTTTAAAAATTTTGAACTTAACAATTCTAAAAGGGTCAGTTAAAATATTTCCAGCATAACCTTACAATTTCGCTCCAAAATGAAATCCTACTTCGCGCTGTAAATTTCTTATATCGTGCCAGTTTTTTGAGTATGTCAACGCGTTGAGGTAATTTTTAAAAATTATAATCTAAACTTTAAAATATTTGTTGTTGTGTGTTATGTTTGGGTACAAGAAAAATGCTATAACCGTCATCTGGCAAGGTTCCTGCTTTCCCGACGTCAAACTTGTTTTCGCGCTTCCGCTTAACGAAATCAAAACATTGCCTGCTTCATCTAAAATTTAATTAAAAAAAAAAAAAAAAGGTTTTAATTTTTATTGGAAAAGTAAATTTTAATTTTTTAAAAAGAACATTACAGCTAAATGCTTTTCTAGGAAAATTTATAAAAAACTTGAGAAAAAGGATGTTTAATTTCAAGGTGTAATTAATTTTTTAAAGGCAATCAGTTAAAATATAAAGCATAGAATAAAACTTCTTCAAAATGATGTCTTACTTAATGCGTTCAATTTCTTATATCTTGCACATTTTTTGAGTATGTCATTGCCAAAAATTGAGTTGTAGTAGTTTTTAAAAATTATCAGCTAAACCTTAAAACATTTTTTCCTGGGTGTTGTTTTTTTGGGTACACGAAATATGCTATAACTGCCATCTGGCAAGGTTCCTACTTTCTTTCCACCTAACGTCAATTTGTTTTGGCGCTTCCGCTTAACAAAATCAAAAAATTGTCCATTTCAGCTGTATTTATGTAGATTTTAATTTTTATTGTGCATGTTTACGTTGTGAGGAAATATGAGTTATTGTTAAAATGGCGGATCAGGAACAAATGCCAGAGCCAACGACGGCAGAGTCGGGTGAAATCAAAGCTATCGCAAAGGACACAGTTCATAGAATTTGCTCTGGTCAGGTAATTTCACTCGGAAAGATTTGCACTTATCTATTGAAATCGAATAATATTAATTGTATTTGTAATAATTATATTATTAATCAATATTAGGTTGTGTTGACTTTAGCAGTAGCCGTTAAAGAGCTTGTGGAGAATTCGATTGATGCAGGGGCAACGCTCGTTGAAGTTAAACTTCGCGATCACGGTTTGGAATCGGTGGAAGTGAGTGATAACGGCTGTGGAGTGCATGAACGTGATCTAGAAGCAATGAGTATAAATTCTTGAGTATTTCTCCAATATAAATATTTGTACATTCACTGTTTGTTCACTGTTTTGTTCAGCTGCTAAATACCACACATCAAAAATACGGGAGTTTGTCGATTTACAGAACGTCGAAACGTTTGGGTTTCGTGGCGAAGCTCTTAGCTCGCTTTGTGCCCTCTCCGACCTAGTGGTGGCAACGAGACATGCATCTCATGATGTCGGTGCGGTGTAATAATGCAATGTCAACAATGAAATAGATTGAACGTTTTTATTTTATAGGCACGCGTATGGAATTGGATCATGAGGGTCGAATTAAAAAACGTTCACCCTGTGCTCGAAGTGTAGGCACCACCGTCACACTCACCAATTTGTTTGCCACTCTGCCTGTACGCCGTCGGGATTTTGTGCGCAACATACGCAAGGAGTTTAATAAAATGTGTCAAATTCTTCAGGCGTATTGTCTGGTAGCGCGAGGTGTACGCATCATATGTAGTAATCAAACGGTCAAAGGTGCGAAACTGGTAGTGATGCAAACGCACGGTTCTCAAGATATACTAGCAAATATAGCGGCTGTTTTTGGCAATCGACAAACAACAGAGCTTTTACCCTTGAAGACGCCGTGCAACGATGGGCAAGATTTGACTGAAGAAAGTTTACGCGCCGAGTTGCAGTTGGAAGTGGGAGCTGGGGATAGCATGGAAATTACTTCAGAAGATATAGCGCAATTAAAGGCGGCCCACTTTCAATTGGAAGGCTTTGTGTCCAGTTGCAGCCATGGAGCTGGTCGATCGTCAAAGGATCGTCAGTATTTTTATATAAATTCTCGGCCATGCGATCTAAAAAATGTAACTAATTTTATTGTTTATTTGTTTTACACTTTTTTTTAATGTTTTAAATTTTTCTTAGTATGCATAATAATTTTCTTATTTGCCTTTCAGATTTCTAAAATTGTTAATGATACTTATCATCGGTATAATAGCCATCAATATCCCTTTGTATTTTTAAATATCAACACGGCACGTTCAGACGTGGATGTTAATTTAACACCTGATAAGCGTCAACTCTTGTTAAATAATGAAAAAATTTTAATATTAGCCATTAAGAAAGCTCTAGTGAACACCTATGGGGACATACCATCCACCTATAAACTTCAGAATTCGAGTATAGTTAGCATGTTCAAAAAAGAAAATGGAAATGGAAATGTAACAAATGAACAATCAACCAATAATGAGACTTCCGAAGACTCTTCGGAATGTTTGCCAATTAGCAGTTCGCAGAGATTTATGGACGTATTGTCGCAGTGGAAGAAAACCGGTGACACAACAGGTACAGCACCGCATGCACCACCTACTAAACGGAAATGTCCAGATGAAGTCGAAGTGCGTACACTAAAATTAAAGAAAATACACGACTATTTAAGTAGAGACGATCTAAGTCCGAGTGCTATGCCAAAAGAGCTTAGAGCGCATTCTGACAGTGAAGAGGATGAAAGCAATAAATCAGCCAAAGCGGATACCACCGCAAACGAGCAGCAGTCGCTGGTTAATGTCACACTTGATTTAGAACGACTTAGCGCAGAATCTAAAGGTGAATAATATTAGAAAATCGTATGATAACACGTCGAATAATTTTAATTTTACAATTTTTGAAACACTCACAAACACTAAAATTATTGCAGAATTCGACACGCTTACCGACAAGGTTGTGGAACGCATAGATTGTAAAGTGATTCGCATAAAACCAAACGAATCAAATCTACACTTTATAGATAAAAGCTTAACCAGCGTTTCTAAAGATTTATCTCCGAACCCCACGGATAATAATGGCGAAGGCCTATGCAGCGACAAACCAGACGACGACGACGACAATTCCTTGATGACAACTGTAATATTAGATGAAAGTATAGTCGATGCAGAATCTACCATCAATTACTACTCCAGTGGAGTTATGCGTATTACACTCGAGGAAATTGCGCAGAATGTCAAAGCAGAGGAAAAACTAAACGCGGAGGAAAAAGAGTTTAAGAAAGCCAAGTTAGAGCGCTTGCGTTTCAAAAGCGAAATAAATCCCAGTCAAAATCAAAAGGCGGAGGAGGAGTTGCAACGCGAAATAAGCAAGGATTCTTTTGCCAAAATGGAAATTATTGGACAATTCAATTTGGGGTTCATTATAGTGAAATTGGACTCAGATCTTTTCATAATCGATCAACACGCCACCGATGAGAAGTACAACTTTGAGATGTTGCAACGTACAACCGTATTGCAGTCACAGCCGCTAGCTGTGCCGCAGTCACTTGAGTTGACAGCAGCGAATGAGATGTTACTGCTGGACCATCTGGCGTTGTTTCAAAAAACGGATTCAAATTTGAAATCAATGAAAATGGTAAGCTGTGATGCATTAAACAAAAGTGTTAAAGTTTTTTTTTCGAAATTATGCTTGCTTTTAATATTCCTTTAGCATCTTCTGAAAAGCGCATGCACTCGGAAGAAATGTTGGAACGATATATTCAAATACCTGTTTACTAGACTTCACAATTTATAAAAACACTTTTTTTAAGGGGTTATATACAGATAGAATTTCAAAAAATTAATTTTTTTATTTTTATTTCTTAATGTACATATATTTAAGAATACACACAGATAATTAAATATTGTTCCGACGAATATTTTCGAAGTTACACGCAAATTTACAAGGTCAAGGCCGGAGCGGCAGCACGTTTTTTTGAAAATGGTGTTTTCAAAGTCGGTGACCAACATTACTTGAACACGGCTAAGCTGATGAGTCTTAAATTTTAACACGAGTTTTTGAAATATATTTTTTAGTAATTAGTCGAAGATTTTTCTCACTTATAAATATTTCTTTTTTATAAACAATTTAAGGGCGACATTTTAGTCAAAATCGATTTTTTTTTTGAGAAACCACCATTTTGTCAAAAAAATGTATTTTGCTTATTCCTTCCATTAATTACTAGATTTAACATTAATTTAACGAAATCTGTTGGGCTTTGTAATTTCAGAGGATCCAGTTCAGAGATATAGTGGTCACCGCAAAACGTCTTTTTTGAGAGGAGCTCCCGGAGATCAGCTGTAGCTCCTTTCCAAATAAATATTTTTACTAATACCAAGTCTTAAAAGTCTCTAGCCAGAAGCAGGGACCTATATTTAAGGGGTTATATACCTTGTGGTCCGGTGAAATTAGCGAAAGTTGGGTTTTTTTTTTAAAGATATGTAGCAATAATGTTATTGTATAAAAGTTTTTATTATTGGATATTACAATGTTTAAAGAAAAAAAAGGCTTTGTTTGTGTAAAAATATTTAAAAATGGCGGAGTTATGGCGTTTTCCCCCAAGACCCTTTTTTTGGAAGAGGCTTGCGGTGGACGCGATTCAAGTCCACCAAGTCAACTGAAATCAAAAAATCGAAAAGATTTCATTAGTATAGGGTTATATCTTCTTAGTGAACGATCAATATATTAAATATTTTGATTTTTGTGAAAATAGGAACATGTTTTTAAAAAACTCCACTTCTACAGTCCTAAAATTGGCATTAAAAAATTCATATCTGCAAAATAAAAATTTATACATAAAAAGTTGATCGTTCACTAAGAGGCGACATCAATTACGAACAATTTAAAAAAAAATTATAAAAATCGGTTGAATACTTTTTTTGCAATCGCGTCCACCGCAAAAGCAATTTTGGAAAAACACGTTTTTGAGATAATCGCGTTTAAAGTTTCAAGCGCCGCATGAGGCCGTACGCTCAGGACGTGACGACGCATAATTTAAAACGCTGTAACTTTCGATCTATTGCTCAGATCTCTATGAAATTTTTGGAAAATGTTCTCAAGGGATTGTACTTTACGATAAAGAAATAAAATTTATTTTGATTTTTTTGAAAAACACAAGGTATATAACCCCTTAAGATCCTACTTCTTAACGAATACAGATAATCTATACACTTTAGATATCAGCAACCTTTTACGCTTTGTCAAAAGCTCAGGACAGGGAAAGGGAAATGTAGCCCAGCGCCCGCGCCTCACAACGTCTACGATGGTTTAAGTGGCATCGTTGTCTCTGTGTGCGATGCGGCTGCCAAACCTAATTTAACCTAAGTCTTAAAGTACAGTGAAAAGATAACATAATATGTGTACAAATTTTAAGATCAATAAATTTTAAAGTTTTTTTCAGAAAGAAATCTGGAAAATTAGCTTTTAGCTTGCGATTAAGCCCGGTGACAGTGAAATCTTCAAATTCTGTGAACTTTTCGAGAAATAAGTTTCCATTTCAAATTTTATATGGAATTTTATGGGTTAAGCCCAGTGACTGTGAAATCTTCAAATTCCGTGAACTCTCGTTTTCATTTAAATTTTTATATCGAATTTGACCACTGTAGATAATGAATAACCTCAAAATATTTTGTGTTTCTTCAATTTAGCTCCTCCGACTAAGAAAGTGAAGTTGCTCTGTAAGCCGTCCAGTGCACGTTGGCAGTTCGGCAAAGAAGACATCGACGAACTGCTTTTCATGCTGCAGGACGCTCCCACCGGCACTGTCTGTCGACCATCGCGCATTCGTGATATGTTTGCGTCGCGTGCCTGCCGTAAGTCGGTAATGATTGGTACGGCTTTAAAACGCGCCACAATGAAGAAATTAGTTACACATATGGGCGAGATTGAACAACCCTGGGTAAGTTAAAACAGCCATTTTTCTCAATTACTTGTTTATTCTTATTCAAATAAGTAGTAAACTTAAATTATTTGACTTCGTATATATTCGATTTAAAACCATTCGCTACCAATGGCGCCACTTGAGTCGGGCTACGACCTTTTGTTTCTGGGAGATATCGTTTGGTGAGTATGAAAAGCATCGCACAAACGATAGCGAAAGGTATGAATACCAGGGAGCCCCAGGCATCCTGTAGTGTGGGAAAGAGCATGCCGACTATGAAATTGCATACCCATGAAGAAACGCTACCCAGAGACATGGCCACTGATCGAGGTGCTACTTCAAACAGTTCTATAAACGAAACAAAAAAGTTAGTAAATGTTTTCAGTGTTCATTTCTCTTGCATAAATATTTACCGGATCCGATGAAAAATGGAATGGGAGCCAATCCGAACTGGAAAAAGAATATGTAGAGGAAAATGCAAACAACGCAACCAATAGCAAACCAAGAGACATAGTCCTGAAATGATAAAATATGCGCAAACCATTAAAAACCAAGGTTACAAAATAATATTTTTACACGGTGTGTTCCACATAAAAAGTATGCCAATACTTACGATGAAGTAAAGAAGTAGTGCAAATGATGCCAGAGCAAGAGCACTAAAAAATGTTGAGAAGAGCATAAGTGAACGACGATTAAATCTGGCCATTAGATATGGACCCACTAAAGATACAGCTAAATTGAGAGAACCGGCACCTAAATTGGTCCACTCAGCAGCCGATGCAGATAAACCAGCTCTGAGGAAAATTGACACCGAATAGAAGAAAATCTGAAAAGAGAATAGTACAAAGACGGATATGATCAAATTGAAAGGGTGATTTGGAGTTTAAACTTCGATGACGTAACAATTCGGTAAAATATGCTCTTTACGTTGGTCATTCTGAGTATTATCTGGGTGTTGTGTAATGCGTGAAGATAGTGGCAAAAAAGCCAACATTTCGGCGAAACCAATTTTAGTTGGAAAACTTGTTTACGGATAGCTCGAAGCTGGACGGAAGAGTTGGTGCGGAAGTATACTGCAAGGAGCTCCCCATCAAGCTCAAATTTAGGCTTCCGGACCACTGTAGTGTTTTCCAAGCGGAGGTAGCCATAATTAAGGAAGCAGCGGATTGGTTGCTCACTTCGGTAATTACCGTAAAGGACAGTTCTCTCGATCTCCTCGATCAGAATACTTCGATATCAGGCGCATTTGGGATCCCTGTCACAGTGGCATAGAGGTAAACTGCTGGGCTGATGAGCTAGTTAGGCAGGGAACCCTGGCGACGATTTAATGACAAAATGAGAGGATTGGGATTCCTTTGAGAACCAGCAGTCTGCTCCTGGTGCCTGGAAAGATGAGCCTTGCATTAGCTCAGCGATCGCTAGGCTAGTGCGCAAACGTGCAAAGTCGTGCGATCCTTCTGACCACGGGTAGATCGGGGGCGCTCGAAGGAATTTCTTAGGGTGACCAAGCTGTAGCTCTCGAATTTGGTACGTCTCCTTACTGACTCTCGGACATTGTCCGTTAAGTGTTCATGCGGTGAGACTAGAGACTGCTTCATGTTCTTTCTGCAGAAGCTGTCTAGAGGATGAGGTAGAATCATCTCAGCACCTTCTTTTTACAATAGCGGCTCTGCTCTCGTCGGGCACACATTTAGACATCTGAGCTCTCACTTTTTCGCAACACCTGCGGATATTGCGGGTTTAAATATCACACATCTGGCGAAATTTATGAGTAGCTTTAAGCGGCTAATTTACGTTCGTCATCCTCTAATTCCGAGTCCCCTTCTTCTTTTTTCCCCCCCCATCTGCCTGGTTCCTTTCCCTTCCATCACAACTGACGAATTTTGAATATTTGTCCAAGTGGGCTCCTTGCAAGGGCATCCGTTTATCCTAACCTAACCTAACTCTCAGTTATATTCGTTGTTCGTAATAATTTGACCAAAAACTCGACCCATATATTTCGCCTAAATAAGATCCGTGTGACTTTTGACTACTCAATGAACTCAAAGCACCACTGCGGGAATATTTCTTCTTGTCGTAAATAGCTGCTTTAAACTTTTTCAATAATTGGAAAAACAATACTTTGCCCGAATTTGGTATGAAAGAAAGTATACACCTCGATCTGACGGTCGATTGTACTCTTTGCTCCTCGCAATACTTCATCCAGACCAAGTGCTCTTAAGAAATCTACCGGGCTAGGCTGGGCATATGTATGTGCTTTCCTTCCGGCCATAATAGACCGAATTGGCTGGTCTTTGTCCTCTTCTCAAGATGGCATCGAATTCGAGTGGTAGGTGCTATTGTGTCTCTAAGGGCGAGTTGCAAAATCGAAAAGAGTTGATAGTTCATATCTTGAGCTTTTGCAGGTAGCTTCGAACCCTATAGTGATGCGTGAGTGTATCTGCAAGTATTTTTAATATGTTCTCAAGGAACTTTATAAGTTATTTAAACCTTTTAAGGTTAAAACCCCCGTCTTGTTGTGTCGCCATGAAAGATTCCGCGGTTCTATCAGTTTTGAGACCACATACCATCCAGCTAATTCATGAGCTATCTCGTTCCCGTTTATGTCCATATATTTTTTAGTCACTCTACTATATACTCCAGAGGATTTAACCTCAAAATATGACAGAGCTTTGAGTGCAGCTTGATTGTCGATTAAATTGGGGTTCTGCTCTTTGCGGACTCTCTCTGTAAGTCTTAAGGCCTTAGCCGATTTTAAGATTGCACCTAGTCCATTCCACCTAATCAGACTAGTGCTTGAATAGGACCTAGGCTAGCCATAGGCTAAATGCCAGGCCAGATTAGCCGAGTTATGGTACAGAGAAAATTGGTGAATCCCGAATTGGTCGCCGCATAACTTTTTGAAGTTTAAGGTCCGTAGTAAGAATTGTACACAAGATCGACTGTACACATAATTTCACGCACAATCACACTAGCTAATGGCAGGATAGTTGAAAAGAGAAATACTCACTGCGTTAATGCCCGACAATTGCTGGCCGCCCTGAAAGGCACAAACGATAATCAATGGCAGCCGTAGCTTTGGATCAGTTAGCACGGCACCATATCCGCTGACTTGATCTTTCACATTCGATTCGGCTTCCATAATGGCCATTTCCCTAGCAAGAGCAGTGTCACTAATATTTCCACGTAATATTTTTAGTTGCCTCCGCGCGCCCTCCTCATCACCTTTAATGACATACAACCATTTCGGGCTCTCCGGATAGTAGTACATCGGTGCATAGCAGATCAATACGAATACAAGGTAGAAGCTGATTGCCAAATGCCATTGTTCCGAGTTACCGAAAACGCTGCGTAAACTGAAAATTTGAGCTATCACAACACCAGCGGTTAGACCCATTGGACAGAAGACGCCCAATACGCCTCCCATGGATAATGGCGCTACCTCGGCGAGGTACATAGGTAGGCAAGCAGTGGCCAGACCTCCAGCTAAGCCAACTAGGAAACGTGCAATGATGAGCACTTCCACGGAGCGCAGCATGCGACAAGTGAAAAAGAGCACAGCTGCTATGACAAAGAGGACACCGCATGATAGAAAAGAGGTTCGCCTGCAAATAGAAGGAGATTAATAAAATATTATTTAATTATACTTTCTTTGTTTGCTAAACATTTGTATACATTGCCTTCGCTTTATCACTTCCTTAATTCAATATAACGGCAAAATGTTATTTTTTTATTTTCCCGGAAACTCGTACACTGCGAATAAAAAAAATATTTCAACGTAAGCTACGATTATATGCTATGTAATATTGGGTTGTCTAAGAGGTTCGGTAACAAGTTTGAACAAAATTAAAATTTTTTGTTAATTTATTTATTATTTATTTGGATCTAAGAGCTCTTGCTATTTTTGGAACCAACAGCGCCGTTTTTCTGTAACTATCGAACTTCTCAATTTTCTCTATGAAATTTTTATTCAAGTACATTTTGATAACCTCGGATGGGGGGACACCGCAGAGTTCGTAATAAATGATAGTATGAGGCTACAGGTCAAAAGTAGGGTGGATACATCAAAATTATCGAGCCAAGCTCTGCAATAATGAAACACGACAACTTTCTGCTGATGAAACACTTTTTTTAATTAATGCGATTTTTAAGGCACTTCAAATCTTCACTTTATTGTACTATACTGAAATTGAGTGGGTTATAAAACTGCATATGCAAAAGTTTTCTAAAAATTCTGGTTGAAAGGTTCAACATTTTGATGCATTTTTCTGAACATCGTACATAGTTTGGGACTTCGATTTATATGGCTTTTGTTGAAGAATGAATTATATTTTTATTGAAAATTAGTTAAAAAAAAAAAAAAAAAAATGTCAAAATTTACAATAAAAACAGATTTTTCGATGGAATTCCGGATCATTTTCATGCATTTTAACGACCCAATCAGGAAAGACACGACGTTGTTGATGATCGGCCGGCTTGACTTTTGTGTTAACTGGACTTTATAAGCCTTAAGACCCAAATATTTATGCAAAATACGGAGTAATGACGTTTGTGGAATGCCTAACCTGGGTTTTCTTCAACACTTTCGGCTACAACAGCAATATTTTCGGCTGTTCTTGAGCGACGTGCACGGGTTTTATTCTCCACATCACTAACTTGTCCCAATAGCACGAACTTTGTCACCAATTTCTGTATTGCGGTCCCACAAGGAGCTTCACGATGCCCGAAAAATGTTGCTCTCTGTCAATTCATTTTAAAATGCTGCTCATTTCTAATTTCTTTTTTCAGTTTTCGCAATTGCCCGATATTTATCAATGGGCGGCCAAACGTTTTTGCTGCAAACACTTCTTCATATAAATTTCTTGATTTATAGTACCCGTGGTAATGAACGTTTTGCTTTTGATACCACACTGGCAGATGGCTTGCCAAAGCAAATATTTTTGGCGAAACTTCTCCAACATTTTTAGCTTAAAGATAGCTGGAACTCCCGCTCTCTTCGTTGCAGTATACAACTCTCAGCGCACTGAATCTGTTCATAACGACACAGCCATATTTATGGATGTCTTGACTGTATAACTTTCACGCACGGGCTTTAGCACTCTCGTTTGGTTTGTCATTTCACTTGGGTGCTACAATCTACTGATAGCCTTCACTTTTGCGCACTTTTTGAACTAAACCTTTCAACAAATTGCAACTTGTGCGTAGCATCTCGAACTGAAAGGCAAGGCTCTATTCGCCACTTCTTTGACTAATGACTCCGACACCAGTCTTTTTTTTTTCGTCCACTTTCAGGCTTTCATTGAACGGACAAGGTTTCATTCAACTTTTTTAACACATAAGATTCCCTACTTTATGAACTAATATTTAAAGATTTTGTGCATTGCGCGACATATTACCATTTTTTTGCTTTTTGCGCATAATTTTTACCGCAAGCGCACACGTAACCGAATACATTTTCAAAAATACGTAGAAGTTACGAAAAGTGAATACGCCAGTTAATAACGACAACCAACACTATAAATATGTATATTTATTTTTATTTAGTTAGTTTTACGCAAGTGATGAGTAAACATAAACCATTCTTTACATGGTTTCGTTCCTACAATTTTATGCCGCTTCCGGAATACACTCGGAGGGTGCAAAGTAGGGGAAAGTGAGAAAGCAATATGACATTTCATATTGAGGGGAAGTTGCAATTTTTACTGGATAAATTTGTACTTGTAAGAATTTGCAAGCGAGAAAAACAGCTGATCGCAAAGTAAAAATAAACACGAATTGAAATTTGCGAATTGAGTCAGAGTTCTAAATTAAAAAAAATAAATGGTGATTAAAATGGAGACTGTAAATAAATATGTTTTAGATAATTTTTTAAAGTTTATTTGAAGTCATACATATATTAAATAGGAATCGGCCAATGATATAGAGGCATGTACTTCCGAACTAACGCAAATTACCTATTTTTATGCAATGTAATTTAGGCCGCCCTGGCCGAATAGGTTGGTGCGTGACTACCATTCGGAATTTAGAGAAAGAACGTCGGTTCGAATCTCGGTGAAAGATCAAAAAATTAAGAAAAAGTTTTTTCTAATAGCGGTTACCCCTCGGCAGGCAATGGCAAACCTCGGAGTATATTTCTGCTATGCAAAAGCTCCTCATAAAAAATATCTGCCGTTCGGAATCGGCTTGAAACTGTAGGTCCCTCTATTTGTGGAACAACATCAAGACGCACGACAACAACAACATTTTTATGTAATTAACTGGGTATTTAATGTTTAGTTTACTAACAATTGCTCTTTGACTACATTTATGCCGGACTTCCTCAATTATTTGCCATGATTTCATTCAACTTTTCCGCAAGTGAGCTAACCATTTCGTTGGTGTTCTGCCAGCCACCGTATTGTGTTCGTAAATATCACAATTTTCGTTAAAATTGTTCACTCATATTCAAAGTCATATAACTTTTCACTAAACAATTGTTTATGCTACAAAATTTCACTTTTCAAACGCAACACAATGTTACCAGATCTGATAATTTGTTACAAAAAATAAAACATAACGTAAGTGTCACTATTTTTGATATTTCAAAAGTTTGATGCAGCAATGTATAATTTTCTTTTATAATATACTTGTATTATTACCTTCCAAATCTATTGGCCACTTTGGCTCCCGTCAGAGATCCTATAGCGCCGCCTACTAAGAAAATTGAAACAATCGTCGACCACAGAATGTTCATGCCCGTCTCAGTCAAGTGCCAATCATATCTTTCGATCAGCGTCTGATTACACCAATTTCGCATAAACTATGTATGTTTGTATGTGCATACAATTTGTATGTGTGGGTGAAAAAAGTAAAATTTATACATCCTCCTTGCGGATAAATAATATTGTGGCTCTACATACCTCAGCAGGACTGTTCATCACACCTACACAGTAACCAGCCGGCACTGCCGCACCTATCGTCGCTCCATAGCCGACGAAGGCGAGTTGCTTTGTCCATCCTTCTTTCTAAAATTGCAAGGATAATGAAGAACATAGAGAAACAACGGCTTTCTTATGTAATTAAGCAACTACACTCGACGTACATTGTTCAATTGTTTGTCGACCAATTCTTGCTCCTCAAACTGCTTGATGGCCTGCAGATTACCTTGAGATGTGGCTTTGAAGGCCCCCGGTTCTTCACACAGTGACGCCTCCATTTCGTTTGACTTCGCTCACATAACGAACAACGTCTTTAAACGCTTACTTTATAATATTTTTTATTATACCATTGGATTATATAATTTAGATGCTACCAAATTTCATCAGCCATAGTAGGAGCTTCATCTGCCATTTACTGTTTCATGCACGCAATAGGCACTAGATTAGCTTATGCTTTTTTATCGAATTAAGACAAGTGTTTGAAGTAGCCTAAGATAAGGCAATTAGCTGTGAAAGTTCGGCGGCATTGAAATAAAAGTGTCACATTTAATTTGTACTAAATTGATAAGCAAAAGCGTGGAAATAAATTGCAGATCTAGCCTAACGGTTGCAGACTAGCGGGCGTTAGGCAGTGCAAGTATTTGTTGAATAAACAAAAGAGCTTTATTTACATATACTTATGCATCTGTTTAACCCTAACTGATTATTAAACTTGGAAAATTTTTCCAACACCTTATAATGCCGCCGTAGCCGAATGGGCTGGTGCATGACTACCATTCGGAATTCAGAGATCTCAAAGGTTCGAATCTCGGTGAAGGACCAAAATGAAGAAAAAGTTTTTTTCTAATAGCGGTCGCCCCTCGGCAAACGGCAAAGGTAAACCACCGAAATAGCTCCTCTTAAAAAATAGCTGCTGTCGGTTTAAAATTGTAGGCCCTCCATTTGTAGAAGAACATCAAGACTCACACAACATCAAATAAGAGGAGGAGCTCGACCAAACACCCAAAAAGGGTGTACGCGCCAATTAAACATACATACATATAATACCTCTGCTGCAACTAGACCTAACAGCAACAACAACAACAAGTGTTTAATTGTGTAACGACGCTTGCAACGAAAAAGATGTGAGTAAATTTTACCCATAGTAATGACAAATTATTTCTGTGGGTACAAAAAATATAGTAAATATTTCCCTTCTCTTAGATTGTAACACTTAGATGATTCCTCCAGCCCATAAGCCGCTCCAAACGTTTGTTTTCAATGAATTTCACGGCTGATCTTGAATGGTTTCGGGTTGCTCTTCAGCTCAAATACGACAATTTTGCTTATTGACCTAGCCATTAAGCCAAAAATGAGTCTCAACGCTGAACCCCATACGTTTGTTGAGGCGTAAGTCTTTCCATGAAGAAATTTTAATGAATACTGAAAAAAATTATTTTTAATTTGGAATTATGAGAGAATGTAGTTTCGAATTTCGGGGAAACACCAAAATGAAGAAAAAGTTTTATCTAATAGCGGTTGGGCGACAATGGCAAACCTCCGAGTGTATTTCTGCCATGAAAAAGTTCCTAATAAAAAATATCTGCCGTTCGGAGTCGGCTTGAAACTGTAGACGCACGCCACAAATAGGAGGAGTAGCTCGACCAAACACCTAAAAAGGGTGTACCCGCCAATTATATATACATATAAAAGCGTAACGAACTTAGAAATTACAACAAAAAAAGAAAAAAACACCAAAATATATTTCTGAAAGCAATAGCATTGAGGGTAAGCAAAAACGGTACGGTGCATTAGACAGGGTTCTCAGTTAAGGAGCACAAAACAATGCTCAGCAAGCACTTTTTTCTAGGGTGCTACCCAAGTTATCTATCATTTGCTAGAGCCTGAGCCATTTTCCAAGCGCGTCAGGAGGCATCTCTTCAACTACACTGACGAGATACAGGACAAAGCACAATTACAACTATTGGACCGGACAGACATTAAACGACATTCATCGGAAGACTCTTATCACCTTCCTAAACTCCCGACCTCTGAATGCCGTTATTGGAGGCTAACCACCAACTATTGCAGACGAAGAGCTTAGCTGCCTTACGAGACCCGATTGCGTTCTGGATATTGTAGTAGGTTATACTCCTACTTATCCAAAATCCACTCCGACAAACCCAATATATGTTCGGCACGTGAAATAACATCGCACGACACTAACCATCTTTTCACATACCTCATCAAACCCACTCATTTAACACCACTCTCCCTGTGGACCCAACCTGTCGAAACAGCCAGTTTCCTGGGTCAACCGTTTGATGAGCTAGACGAAGACGACCGGTGATTTACACTACACTGAAAGGCCAAAGTTACCGCTACAACAACAACAACAATAACCCTTTTTAAAAACTTTAGTTGGGCTACCGGTTCTGGCCCTTTTTCGTCCTGTTCGGGGATACTTTTTAAAAGCTTATATCCATAAATCGATAGAAAATAATATTTTAGGAACTTCAAGTCGTTAGCTATAATAAAAATATGTTGAATTCACGTCCAAAGTCGGAAAAGTCTATCCAGACCCGGGTGCCAAACGGAGGGTTAAATTTATGTATTTATGTTTCTTAAATGTAAAGGATACAACAATAAGGATAAAATCTTAAATTTTTGGCCTACATTTCATCAAAGTACTTCTTGCTAGTGCCTGGATAAATTTTACCCTACTACCGAGGGTTGTATTTAAGGGTTAATAATATTTTGCACGTGCACGAGTATATTTAGAAATAGAAGTAGAATTCCATTAAGTCACGTTCGCAGGTGAGATAAAAATATGAATAACAATGGCTTTCCGATAGTGACTTAACAATTTTGTGTTTAAATATAAACGCGATCGTTGATGCAGCCATTACAGGTATTCTCTTCGCAGCGGACGCATCCTCTGCTATGCCCAATAATGATAGAATGCAAGAGTTACGCAAAAATAATGGATTTTTCCCCCAAACTAATATTTAATTTAAAGTTTGCGGCGTTTGTAAATATTATTATTATTATTATTATTTTTTTTCTTTTTTGTTTTTTTTTTTTTGTTTTGCTAAAAGATTCACTTTTGAACTCAACTTGCACAGTTTCTCTCACAAAGATATGAAATTTTTAATATTTAGTGTAATATTTTACACAACGCATAATAAATACTATTTTATGTGAAAATCCCCCTTCTTGCGGCTCGTACAATTTGGCTCTCATTTACACCACATTATTTTACCCAATTCGCGTGCGCAAATCGTTTTGGACAGTTCAGTTACTTGTCCCAAATTTGAAACCAAACAAAGAACACGAAAATGCAAAAACAACTAAATAAAAAGAATTATTCCAAATCCACTCACATTCAACAACAACTCCAGATATGAGACATATCTCGGGGGGCATCATGATTCATGGGAGGAGAGCGGGCATGATATGCTCACTAGAAAATTACCATCAACAGAGCAAAAAAAACCTGTTATGGATGCAGCAATGCTGGCAGATTTCCCTTTCGTCTTAACGTCAAATGAACAGAAAATGAGAAAAAGCCAAATGCATTAAATATAAGCAAATAACGCACTCCGAACTTCAAATAGATATATTTGCATAGATAGTAAATGTAAAAAAAGCAAGTTAAACAACAAATAAATTAATTACGTTACGTACGAGGTGTGACCATTAAATAACGAGAGTGATGCCGTAGCACCACTTCATTTTGATTTCATATACAAAGTTACGTTAGTAATACAAATTAACTTTGGAACAACATTATTTTCACTGACGCGTCGAAATTTCACATATTTGGGTCGAATGGCCGCAGTTTAGTCTGCAGAAGGGAAGGTACAGTGCTCAAACCATCTAATGTGGTCTGAACTGTGAAATATGTTGGCGGCCATGTTATGATTTGGGAGGCAATGGCGGCAAATTGAGTGGGCTCGTTTTGTTTTGTTGAAGGCACTATGACTAAAATAAATTATCTAGAAATATTGCAGGAGCACATTCTCAAAATTTTCGAAAAATTAAAGGTGAACGTTGCTCACCTTCATACACAACAACGACCCAAAGCATCCAGCGCTGAATGTTTGCTTTACAATGTAAGAAAAAGTATTGACTCATACTCCTCAGAGCCAGATCTCAATCCCATTGGGGGCCCACATGAAAAGAGAATTGCGCAAACGGTACCACCGTTTTCCTTTCTTTAAATCAGCAATTGAAGAGATATGAGAAAATTTTTTAAAGATGTCATGAAAATTCTATGCAACGACGTCTACAAGCAGTAATTAATGCAAAAAGGGATAATGCACAAAATTTAGTTCGCCAAATTTCCTTTATTTCCACACTTTCATAACTGTCGCACTTTATGTTTGAGCTATAAAATTAAGTTATTGTTTTGACTACTGGAAAACTTCCAATTTAAGAGGTTAGGGGTAGTCAGACGCCCGGAAAAATGCTGATTTTCAATCATTTTTTTTGCTAGTCAATTGCTTTATTTTACAAAAATAAAAACAGTATTAATACATCATGTTTCGACTTGACTTTAGCAAAATTTCAAAGAAAAAAATTGTAAAAATTTACGCTGCTTTTGTGGAGCCCCTTTCTCCAGAAGTCCCTTGCTATGATCATCACAAGTCCTTGGAGATTCAATTAAAATCAATCGGACAAGAGAAAATTGTTTTATTAATAGATAATCTTGTGCCTGATCGAAGCTTAATTTTTTTCAACATTAACATATGGTAAATAGTTTTAAAATTTTTGAGAAAAAAAACGTCAAATAATTGTTTAAAAAAAATCGAAATTATTTAAAAAAAACTATCCTTCGATCAGGCACGAGTTTTTTATATTTTTCAAAAGCAGTATACATTTTATTGAAATCTACCTAGCGGTTTTTAAGTTACAGTGATCACCAGTTCAAAAAACAGAGTTTTGAGAAAAACGCATTTAAAGTTTTGCTATCGATTTATGTAGAGTTACACGAATTATTTAATTGCTTACACAGTGCCATCTATTCCTGGGCCATATAATAGTTCTTCAGCTGTCCTAGCAGCGTGATAAATATCGATTTGCTGTTGCCTACGTAGCATTCTACTTTCTACCGAGAAGTCGGTTGTTTGCAGCTGCAGCCGGAGCGCCCGAGCGCCCTGTGTTAATTGTTGAATAACTCGAAAAGTATTTGTCGGATTAACTTCAAATTTTCACACAATATTTTTAAGATATTATACTTTAAGAAAATCCAATTTTTTGAAAACTCTGACTACTCCTAACCACTAAAGTCAGAACAAACTAGTGTCTCAGTTTATTTTTGGTTCACTGTATGTAAATTGCCATGCATCATGCGATTGCCCATATAATTAGCTAAATTCTATTAGTTGAAAATAATGGCTTCATCTTGGCTTTACAAAAGACAATCCTCGGAAGACCACTGAAAATATAGTAGATATGTGTCAGCTGTCAAAGAAGAGAAAAATGGTTTGTGTAACCTAGGCCTCAAGACAGTTATAGAGAAAATTCACTTTCGAATACCTCACTCCTTGGAGTTTGAGATATTATTTGGAGGAATGGTGTTTTTTCCCTCTGCTAAGCAGCCCACAACGAATTCCATGTTTCAGGCTTCACCGTTCAACCTAGTCTGGACTGCTACAAAATCTTGACTGTCATGTTGCTGAAACATTTCCTAAAAATCCTTATTGAAATTTTCATTTTACTTTGTTGTTAGATTCACTTTCCTGTACATGCCCCACATTCTCCGAAGCGTTAAATTAACACGGCTACACTTCCTAGACTGAGCAACCTGTTGACCTGCGACAGATCTGGTATTCCTTCGCAAAACTTTTGAGATAATTTATTTCCATTAACTTCATTATATTCAGCAATTTATGTATCACAATTATTTGGAATCAAATTTAAAAAGGTGTATACCTACGAAGAGCAGAACAAACGGGAGTGTTCAAGTCAGATCATTGTGTGAAGTGATACCTGTGTAAGTAATAATTACTGTTGGCCAGTATGGCATTTCCACAAATTCTAGTTTTGGCCTTTGGACACGATCAAGCATTGTTGACAAGAACTTTATATGTGTGCGTGTCGGGTGCTTGACGCTAATATCTAAAATTTTTGATTTTCATCATTCAAAAGCCGACAACAAGTATGTGTGACACGACGACACCCGACTGCACTAACACACACAAAGCTCAGTCAAGCATGCTGGATCATCTCCAAAGGCCATTTGACACAACGAAAAAACTCTGTGAGCGAACAGAGCTACTGCTTGAAGGTTGCACTGGATATTGGAACACGTAGAGTAATGTTCTGAAGTATAGAACAGAGTAACGAACATTTGGTTTATTTCTGAAATTCGATAACACATCTGAATGTTGTTTAACACGTCCGGAAGTACAATTAATTATTTTGAAGCTCATTTAATTAAGTTTTGTGTGATTCTATTTATTACAAAAAAAAAGTTCCTTCAAACATGTTAACCCTACAGTAGTCGCGCCCCTGAAACTGACGTAATTGGTCGCGCGGTCTACATATGTAATCCATTTTAAAATTAAAAATACAAAAGATAAATATTTAATTCTTCCATTGCTTTTGTGTTAAATATTCTTCTTTTTGTTTAATTTATTAATATGAATAAAAACTAACAAAAATAAACTTTCTGTTCTTACATAAAATAATTAAAAACCAAAACTTCATTTTTTAACAAAAAATTAAGATACTTCACAAAAGTATAAAATACATATATATAAAATAACCAGAAGATAATTGAGATGTTTTAATTGTTTTCGAAACATGACGAACACACAGTCTTGGAATGTTCAGGACAAATGCGTTTATTGCAAGCGTTACACATTTTACGGGCCCTTCCACAATCGTAGCAACGACCGACGTAGTTATTCTGCGTTGGACCTTGAGGAGTTACAACTTGTGAAAGATGCAGGAAGTCTTTTATTTTAAATGTCAGTATTCTAGGTAGCGTGGTAAGTGTTAATCTTTGGTGAACCAGTGGTTTCATTCAAGACAAGGCTAAGTCTATGAGAAAATCACGCCTTTTGACACATTCATAGTTACTGTTTGTAGTGTAAATGCATGATGCCAAACCAATTGTCCATAGTAATATTGATATGTCTATTAAAAATTGGTTGCCCCATTCTCATCACGATATCAAATTTCTCGTTGCTTAACCGAAATGGACCTTCGGGCTGTTGGCCGGCGTAAATTTCTAAGTTATAGGTGTATGGGTAATGAACATCTACAAGTGCAAAAACTTTCAGTCCATACTTAGCAGGTTTATTTGGAATATACTGCCGAAAAGAACAACGCCCTCTGAAGGACAAGAGTTGTTCGTCCAAAGTCATTTCAGCAGAGTAGCATACATATGCAAATATTATCAGAAAAGTTCCACAAAATTGTAAAATGAAAAAGTATGCCAAAAGTCCACTTTTCTTTACAAAGTATAACTAGCTATTAGCATAAAACCTAATTTAAAATACTTACGTAATCGGTCGCGCGGCATACATACGTAGACCATGAATTTCACGAACCTCTAGCGATACAACTGCATTCGACAATTAACAGCGGAACACTGAGAGTGACTCTCTATTTGTTAGTTACAAGTAGCAAAAATCTCCGATGAAATTGATGCAAGATTTTCAAGAAATTTAAAATTTAACAATGGTGGATTACATATGTAGACCGCGCGACTACTGCAGGGTTAAATTCCAATTAGAATTAGCAATTGATGCAATTGGTTTATATTCTCTAATTCATCAAACAATTAGAATGAGTTCAACTAATTCCCATTAGATAATTGAAATTTTTATTCCAATGGTAAAACTAATTGCAATTAGTTGCCATGAGCAAAAAAAAATGGTTTACCTTTGCAATTAGAAATCTAATTGACTTCTGCTAATGCAATTAGATATTTAATTAGCTCGATTTAGAATTAATTATTTTGAGTGAACGAATAATGATGTCACTTACATCATGTAAGTCACTGTATGTGGCAACATGTGGTTATTCAAGCCGTAATTGTTATCAGCCGGTAATTGTTTGAAATGTAAATAAATGAACGTGCTTTGCAATTCATTTCAACTTCAAACTTTGAAGTGTTCGCATTGTTTAATGTTCTAAATGAAAGTTGTATTTCTGTTAACTTAAAAACATATTTATTTGTCGCAATGTCGGAAGAAATATCATTTGCAATTGAATTTTCTGGTGATGATGAGGATTTTGATGTTACACACACGCCTTCGAAAGAATCAAAGAAAAGGAAGGTGTTCAATGGAGATGGTGAACAATTTGTGAAGAGACGTATGGAAAGCACTTTTGGCAATATAATTTTCACCTCGAATTTTTATATTGAAGTTAAGAAGGTATGAAAGTTTCATTACAAAACTATACATCGAAAGTACTTGTTGTGTTGTTAAAGTACTTGTGTAGTGTGCCGTAGTAAGTTCACTTATGGGTGAAGGTTAACATGAATTTTTGGACGAAGTAAAGTATCAATCAATTTTATATAAAAACCTTGTATCAGATTTCAGAAAATAAAAAAGATAAAATAATCGGAAAGTGCGTTGCTTGCAATAAGGTAATTCGCGGGTTTACGGGAGTCTCTTCAAATTTTATCAGCCACCTCAGAGTGCGGCATCCTAAAATTCATAAGGAATATCTTACGAAGAAATCTAAAAATGAAAACTTGTGTATTCAATCAAATTTCGATAAAAAGCTTATTGAATTTCTAGTGGATACAGGCTTGCCGCTTTCCCTGGTTGAAAGGCAGTCATTTATCAACTTAATTGAGGGTATTGGCCTTAAGTTAATGAGTAGACAGACGACAATAAAAAAATTAGAAGAGCTTCACAAACGCATGGAAGAAAGTGTGAAAGCCGAACTAGCCAGAGCGAAACATGTCTGCACAACGGCGGATATTTGGTCAGGAAATTACAGCAGCTTTTTCGGATACACCTGTCATTGGCTTGATAAAGATTTTAAGAGGAAATCAGCTGCTTTGGCGTGCAAAAGGATGTTTGGAGTTCAATCTGCGGAAGCAATTGGGCATATCATGAGCGACATAAATACTTACTATGGTTTAAATAGAAAAAACATTGTTCTATCCGTAACTGGCAACGGGTCAAACTTTGTCAAAGTTTTTAAGGAATATGGAGTTGATAATGCCTCTGAGATGGAAGACGACGGCGGCCATGATATATCAGAATCCCAAAACAAGATTTGCCTCCCTAAACACCACAGGTGCTCTAGCCACACATTAAGTCTTCTGGCTACATCTGATTTAATACAAATTTTGAAAGCCGATGAATCCCTATTCCAGCGGAACAATATGGTAAGAAATAATTTAGTTAATATATTTTATACTACAATAGAATATAATTTATTTAGGTGTTCAAAAAATGCGATAATTTGTGGGAAAAATGCAAATGGCCAAAAAGTTCGGAAGTGATACAGGAAACTTTAGGTGGATGCCTCGTTGTGCCGGTTGTGACAAGGTGGAACTCGCTATACGACGCCGTTGTTCGACTTCTCCAGCACAAGCCAAAACTGGATGAGTTGTGCGATAAATTGAGCCTGCCACGTTATACATCCTGTGAACTATCATATTTGGATACATACAAGCTGATTGTGGCGCCTATTGCTCAGAGTCTGGACTTTATGCAAGGCGAACAGAGTGTTGGATATGGTTGCCTTTTGCCTACAATTATCACTCTGAGCAATAAATTGATAAAAATCCACCAGAAAATCGAGCATCCATTCTCTACAATTGCGTTAGAGCTGGAAAAGCAATTAAGAAAACGATTCCGAGCTTTCTTTGAATTAAATGAGGAGGCAGATTTGGCGCTAGCTGCAGCTGCACTGATTCCAAACGTTAAGTTGAGCTGGCTGAAAATCTTACAAAAAACATCACCGCAATTTACATATACGCGAATAGCGGAAAGGGTTATTCGTATCATTACTGATTATGCAATCAAGCTGAACCTTTCTGCAACAAACGAAAATCATAAATGTGAGGGTTCGTATACTGAATCGACCTTTTATGATTTCAGTGATGGTGGTAAGTTCTGCATAAGTATCACATATACATATATGGTATTTTTAGTAAATCTGATTACATTTTTGCAGAAGGAAATACTGCTTCATTGTCAAAATTGACAGAGGAGGGTGAAATCATTCATTTTATTTCGAATATGATGCATCAATATTTGAATGATGATGACAAAACGTCACATATATGGTCCAAATATCCCACATTAAAGGACATATCACTCTTTTGCAACACGCCGCTTACGTCTTCAGGCCCTGTGGAGCGACTATTTTCCTTTGCGGGCATTATGAATAGTCCAAGGCAGAGTCGCTTGACTGACTTTTCTTTTGAAAAGCTCGTATTGCTGAAAGCGAATATACCCGGTCATTCTAGTTAATAAACAGTTAGTACATACGTTAAATAGATGCTCATGTATGTAATATACGTAGTACATAAGTAATATACATATATGTATATGTATGTGTGAAATGCATATTATGAATTTTTCAGTTTTTTTTGTTTTTCAAAATATCAAAATAATTGATTCTAATTCGAGCTAATTGAAAATCTAATTGCATTAGCAGAAGTCAATTAGATTTCTAATTGTAAAGGTAAACCAATTTTTTTTTGCTAATGGCAACTAAATGCAATTAGTTTTACCATTGGAATAAAAATTTCAACTATCTAATGGGAATTAGTTGAACTCATTCTAATTGTTTAATGAGTTAGAGAATTTCATAAAAGAAGGTTAATTAGCAATCATTGGCATTATCTAATCATTTAACATCTCTGGTTGTAATGCTGCATCTAAGTATTAGAAAGTTGATTTAAGATATTTTACTTGCTTATATTAAACTGGATATTCACGTATATATTAAATTTTAATTTTAAGAATACTTTAAGCACATATTTGCGAGCTACATAAAATTGCTTTAATGTTTTTCTTTTGTAATTATTTTAGAATTGTCCCCATGGGCGACCAACAATGCGTCATCTCATAAATATGGCAATGCTGCATGACGACGAAGAAGCTGAAAATACATAGAATGCAACTCGGGCAAAATCTACACATAAGTAAAAAGTTGAAAACTAGTAAAATATCATTGGTTTATTTTCAGACGCTTATTGTTCTAAATACATTGAAGCCACTGTGTGCTGTAGACAAAATTACACCTGGCAATTGCGCATGCCAATGCAGCTCTTTTATTTCCTTCTGTCCTTGATGTATGAAGAGTAGTTGTGGCGGCAGTTTATTTAGTTCATCTTCGATATCTTCTAGCGCAGTTGCATTAGGCGTGGACTCCTGGTCTGTATCTTTTTCGACAGCTAAATCCCATAGTGCAATTTGATCATCGTGACCAGCTGACGCAAACACTGTAGCATCATTCGGATCCCATTCGAGTGTGGAAATAGGTCCGGTGTGATGTTTGAAGGTGGCAATGGGTTTCTTTGTCTGAAATTGTCTTAAATCCCAAATATGTAGAAAGCCATCATCACCACCACTAACAATAAACGGTTTGGTATCATTCCACGATATAACATTGATATCACTTTGGTGGGCGTCATCGCATGTCAGCATGCAGGCCTTTTGTGGCGGTGCGCGACAGTCCCAAATTCGTATCGTCTTATCAACAGAGCACGAAGCCAAAACGCTCGCCTCATTTGGACTCCATTGCAAATCTTCCACGGAAGCAGTATGACCTACAAGTGGACGTTGATCCATTTTCCAACTGCCACCTTCTAAAGGCGACCAAATGTGTATGTCACGTCTGTAAAATAGCAAATTTTTAATGTTAGTATTTCTTTTTTGATTTATGGGATAGGTAAGAATTGTTTGTTATTTACTTGCAATCTCCCGTGGCGAGCACACCTTCGGCACATGCACTCCAATCTATAGCGAAGCCTTCCTGTTGATGGCCGCTGAATGTGTAAGCCGGGCGCACCGTTTCGTTCACCACTTCACGTTCGTATTGTTTTAGTAGCTGGGCATCTTCCAGCGCTTGCAGTTGTCTTGACAAATCCCAAATATTTACACGTCCTAGTTCGCTCCATGAAGCCGCATATACTTTGTCGCCCAAACGCCGTGCTCGAATACGATTCACGCAGCCTTGATGCTTGATCAGCGCACATGTCATTCTTGGTTTCTTCCGTTCGTCGGCGTCACCATTATCGTCTTGGTCATCGTCCAATTCTTCGTCATCTTCATCATCCTCTTCGCTTTCCTGGGTTTTATGTAAATTATCCATTTTCATCACAATGAGATTGTTAACGTGCGCACTTGCTGCCTGCGTACCGGCAACCATGTAAGCAGTCAGCGGGAATTTTTCACGGCCTGCGTCTAGTTCGTCGGGCAAGATATCAAAACTGAGGCATGGCGCACCAGTGGAGGCCTGATGTAACATGATATAGGCAGACTCGTCGCACACGAGCTCCTCGCCCTCTTCCAAACAATTTAATAGCTTAGGGGTAGTCAGACGCCCGAAAAAATGCTGATTTTCAATAATTTTTTTTGCTGGTCAATTGCTTTATTTTACAAAAATAAAAACATCATTAATACATCATGTTTCGACTTGACTTTAGCAAAATTTCAAAGAAAAAAATTGTAAAAATTTACGCTGCTTTTGTGGAGCCCCTTTCTCCAGAAGTCCCTTGCGATGATCATCACAAGTCCTTGGAGATTCACCTAAAATCAATCGGACAAGAGAAAATAGTTTTATTAATAATCTTGTGCCTGATTGAAGCTTAATTTTTTTTTTAAACATTAACATATGGTAAATATTTTTCAAATTTTTGAGAAAAAAAACCGTCAAATAATTGTTTAAAAAAATCGAAATTTTTGAAAACAAAAAATTCCTTCGATCAGGCACGAGTTTTTTATATTTTTCAAAAGCAGTATATATTTTATTGAAATCTACCAAGCGATTTTTAAGTCACATTGATCACCAGTTCAAAAAACAGTGTTTTGAGAAAAACGCATTTAAAGTTTTCTATCGATTTATGTAGAGTTATTCGAATTATTTAATTACTTACACTGTGCCATCTATTCCTGGGCCATATAAAAGTTCTTCAGCTGTCCCAGCGGCTTGAAAAATATCGATTTGCCGTTCCCTACGTAGCATTCTACCTTCTACCGAGAAGTCGGTTGTTTGCAGCTGCTGCTAGCTACTTGCTCTCGAACGCTCCGGATCGCCCGAGCGCCCTGTGTTAATTGTTGAATAACTCGAAAAGTATTTGCCGGTTGAATAAATCGAAAAGTATTTGTCATGTCCTACCCTCTTTCCAGAGCTTTAAATACAATGGGCTTTTTAGCCTGAGTGTTTTAGGAGCCACCAAATCTCCTGGTGCTCCTTGGCTCGACCTCTTCAAATTCTTCAAATTCATTTGCCGGATGTGGAATGAACACAATATTTTTAAGATATTATACTTTAAGAAAATGCAAAAAATAAAAAAACCAATTTTTTGGAAATTCTGACTACTCCTAACCCTTGAAGTCAGAACAAACGAATTTCTCAGTTTATTTTTGGTTCACTGTATGTAATTTGCCATGGATCATGCGATTGCCCATATAATTAGCTAAATCCTATTAGTTGAAAATAATGGCTTCATCTTGGGCTTACAAAAGACAATCCTCGGAAGGCCATTGAAAATATGTGTTAGCTGTCAAAGAAGAGAAAAATGGTTTGTGTAACCTAGGCCTCAAGACAGTTATAGAGAAAATTCAATTTCGAATACCTCACTCCTTGGAGTTTGAGATATTATTTGGAGAAATGGTGTTTTTTACCTCTGCTAAGCAGGCCACAACGAATTCCATGTTTCAGGCTTCACCGTTCAACCTAGTCTGGACTGCTACAAAATCTTGACTGTAATGCAGAAATACTCAATTTTGTTCCCAAGCAGATTTTATACGGTCGGAATCGTCATGTTGCTGAAACATTTCCAAAAAATCCTTATCAAAATTTTCATTTTACTTTGTTGTTAGATTCACTTTCCTGTACATGTCCCACATTCTCCGAAGCGTTAAATAAACACGGTTGCACTTCCTAGACTGAGCAACCTGTTGACCTGCGACAGATCTGGTATTCCTTCGCAAAACTTTTGAGATAATTTATTTCCATTAACTTCATTATATTCAGCAATTTATGTATCACAATTATTTGGAATCAAATTAAAAAAAGGTGTATACCTACGAAGAGCAGAACAAACGGGGGTGTTCAAGTCAGATCATTGTGTGAAGTGATACCTGTGTAAGTAATAATTACCGTTGGCCAGTATGGCATTTCCGCAAATTCTAGTTTGACACAACGAAAAAACTCTGTCAGCGAACAGAGCTGCTGCTTGAAGGTTACACTGGATATTGGAACACGTATTTTACTCTCAGCAAAGTGAAGTTCTGAAGTATAGGACAGAATAGCGAGAATTTGGTTTATTTCTGAAATTCGATAACACATCTGAATGTTGTTTAACACGTTCGGAAGTACAATTAATTATTTTGAAGCTCATTTAATTAAGTTTTGTGTGATTCTATTTATTACAAAAAAAAAGTTCCTTCAAACATGTTAAATTCCAATTAGAATTAGCAATTGATGCAATTGGTTTATATTCTCTAATTCATCAAACAATTAGAATGAGTTCAACTAATTCCCATTAGATAATTGAAATTTTTATTCCAATGGTAAAACTAATTGCAATTAGTTGCCATGAGCAAAAAAAATTGGTTTACCTTTACAATTTGAAATCTAATTGACTTCTGCTAATGCAATTAGATATTTAATTAGCTCGATTTAGAATTAATTATTTTGAGTGAACGAATAATGATGTCACTTACATCATGTAAGTCACTGTATGTGGCAACATGTGGTTATTCAAGCCGTAATTGTTATCAGCCGGTAATTAAATAAACATGCTTTGCAATTCATTTCAACTTCAAACTTTGAAGTGTTCGCATTGTTTAATGTTCTAAATGAAAGTTGTATTTCTGTTAACTTAAAAACATATTTATTTGTCGCAATGTCGGAAGAAATATCATTTGCAATTGAATTTTCTGGTGATGATGATGATTTTGATGTTACACACACGCCTTCGAAAGAATCAAAAAAAAGGAAGGTGTTCAATGGAGATGGTGAACAATTTGTGAAGAGACGTATGGAAAGCACTTTTGGCAATATAATTTTCACCTCGAATTTTTATATTGAAGTTAAGAAGGTATGAAAGTTTCATTACAAAACTATACATCGAAAGTACTTGTTGTGTTGTTAAAGTACTTGTGTAGTGTGCCGTAGTAAGTTCACTTATGGGTGAAGGTTAACATGAATTTTTGGACGAAGTAAAGTATCAATCAATTTTATATAAAAACCTTGTATCAGATTTCAGAAAATAAAAAAGATAAAATAATCGGAAAGTGCGTTGCTTGCAATAAGGTGATTCGCGGTTTTACGGGAGTCTCTTCAAATTTTATCAGCCATCTCAGAGTGCGGCATCCTAAAATTCATAAGGAATATCTTACGAAAAAATCTAAAAATGAAAACTTGAGTATTCAATCTAATTTCGATAAAAAGCTTATTAAATTTCTAGTGGATACAGGCCTGCCGCTTTCCCTGGAAAGGCAGTCATTTATAAACTTAATTGAGGGTATTGGCCTTGAGTTAATGAGTAGGCAGACGGCAATGAAAAAATTAGAAGAGCTTCACAAACGAATGGAAGAAAGTGTGAAAGCCGAACTAGCCACAGCGAAACATGTCTGCACAACGGCGGATATTTGGTCAGGAAATCACAGTAGCTTTTTCGGATACACCTGTCATTGGCTTGATAAAGATTTTAAGAGGAAATCAGCTGCTTTGGCGTGCAAAAGGATGTTTGGAGTTCAATCTGCGGAAGCAATTGGGCATATCATGAGCGACATAAATACTTACTATGGTTTAAATAGAAAAAACATTGTTCTATCCGTAACTGGCAACGGGGCAAACTTTGTCAAAGCTTTTAAGGAATATGGAGTTGATAATGCCTCTGACATGGAAGACGACGGCGGCCATGATATATCAGAATTCCAAAACAAGATTCGCCTCCCTAAACACCACAGGTGCTCTAGCCACACATTAAGTCTTCTAGCTACGTCTGATTTAATACAAATTTTGAAAGCCGATGAATCCCTATTCCAGCGGAACAATATGGTAAGAAATAATTTAGTTAATATATTTTATACTAGAATATAATTTATTTAGGTATTCAAAAAATGCGATAATTTGTGGGAAAAATGCAATTGGCCAAAAAGTTCGGAAGTGATACAGGAAACTTTAGGTGGATGCCTCGTTGTGCCGGTTGTGACGAGGTGGAACTCGCTATACGACGCCGTTGTTCGACTTCTCCAGCACAAGCCAAAACTGGATGAGTTGTGCGATAAATTAGGCCTGCCACGTTATACATCCTGTGAACTATCATATTTGGATACATACAAGCTGATTGTGGCGCCTATTGCTCAGAGTCTGGACTTTATGCAAGGCGAACAGAGTGTTGGATATGGTTGCCTTTTGCCTACAATTATCACTCTGAGCAATAAATTGATGAAAATCCACCAGAAAATCGAGCATCCATTCTCTACAATTGCGTTAGAGCTGGAAAAGCAATTAAGAAAACGATTCCGAGCTTTCTTTGAATTAAATGAGGAGGCAGATTTGGCGCTAGCTGCAGCTGCACTGATTCCAAACGTTAAGTTGAGCTGGCTGAAAATCTTACAAAAAACATCACCGCAATTTACATATACGCGAATAGCGGAAAGGGTTATTCGTATCATTACTGATTATGCAATCAAGCTGAACCTTCCTGCAACAAACGAAAATCATAAATGTGAGGTTTCGTATACTGAATCGACCTTTTATGATTTCAGTGATGGTGGTAAGTTCTGCATAAGTATCACATATACATATATGGTATTTTTAGTAAATCTGATTACATTTTTGCAGAAGGAAATACTGCTTCATTGTCAAAATTGACAGAGGAGGGTGAAATCATTCATTCTATTTCGAATATGATGCATCAATATTTGAATGATGATGATACAACTTCCCATATATGGTCCAAATATCCCACATTAAAGGACATATCACTCTTTTGCAACACGCCGCTTACGTCTTCAGGCCCTGTGGAGCGACTATTTTCCTTTGCGGGCATTATGAATAGTCCAAGGCAGAGTAGCTTGACTGACTTTTCAATTGAAAAGCTCGTATTGCTGAAAGCGAATATACCCGGTCATTCTAGTTAATAAACAGTTAGTACATACGTTAAATAGATGTTCATGTATGTAATATACGTAGTACATATTATGTACATAAGTAATATACATATATGTATATGTGTGAAATGCATATTATGAATTTTTCAGTTTTTTTGTTTTTCAAAATATCAAAATAATTGATTCTAATTCGAGCTAATTGAAAATCTAATTGCATTAGCAGAAGTCAATTAGATTTCTAATTGTAAAGGTAAATCATTTTTTTTTGCTAATGGCAACTAATTGCAATTAGTTTTACCATTGGAATAAAAATTTCAACTATCTAATGGGAATTAGTTGAACTCATTCTAATTGTTTAATGAGTTAGAGAATTTCATAAAAGAAGGTTAATTAGCAATCATTGGCATTATCTAATCATTATTCAACATCTCTGGTTGTAATGCTGCATCTAAGTATTAGAAAGTTGATTTAAGATATTTTACTTGCTTACATTAAGCTGGATATCCACGTATATATTAAATTTTAATTTTAAGAATACTTTAAGCAAATATCTGCGACCTACATAAAATTGCTTTAATGTTTTTATTTTGTAATTATTTTAGAATTGTCCCCATGGGCGACCAACAATGCGTCATCTCATAAATATGGCAATGCTGCATGACGACGAAGAAGCTGAAAATACATAGAATGCAACTCGGGCAAAATCTACACATAAATAAAAAGTTGAAAACTAGTAAAATATCATTGGTTTATTTTCAGACGCTTATTGTTCTAAATACATTGAAACCACTGTGTGCTGTAGACAAAATTACACCTGGCAATTGCGCATGCCAATGCAGCTCTTTTATTTCCTTCTGTCCTTGATGTATGAAGAGTAGTTGTGGCGGCAGTTTATTTAGTTCATCTTCACTATCTTCTAGCCCAGTTGCATTAGGCGTGGACTCCTGGTCTGTATCTTTTTCGACAGCTAAATCCCATAGTGCAATTTGATCATCATCACCAGCTGACGCAAACACTGTAGCATCATTCGGATTCCATTCGAGTGTGGAAATAGGTCCGGTGTGATGTTTGAATGTGGCAATGGGTTTCTTTGTCTGAAATTGTCTTAAATCCCATATATGTAGAAAGCCATCATCACCACCACTAACAATAAACGGTTTGGTACCATTCCACGATATAACATTGATATCACTTTGGTGGGCATCATCGCATGTCAGCATACAGGCCTTTTGTGGTGGTGCGCGACAGTCCCAAATTCGTATCGTCTTATCAACAGAGCAGGAAGCCAAAACGCTCGCCTCATTTGGACTCCATTGCAAATCTTCCACGGAAGCAGTATGACCTACAAGTGGACGTTGATCCACTTTCCAACTGCCACCTTCTAAAGGCGACCAAATGTGTATGTCACGTCTGTAAAATAGCAAATTTTTAATGTTAGTATTTCTTTTTTGATTTATGGGATAGGTAAAAATTCTTCGTTATTTACTTGCAATCTCCCGTGGCGAGCACACCTTCGGCACACGCACTCCAATCTATAGCGAAGCCTTCCTGTTGATGGCCGCTGAATGTGTAAGCCGGGCGCACCGTTTCGTTCACCACTTCACGTTCGTATTGTTTTAGTAGCTGGGCATCTTCTAACGCTTGCAGTTGTCTTGACAAATCCCAAATATTCACACGTCCTAGTTCGCTCCATGATGCCGCATATACTTTGTCGCCCAAACGCCGCGCTCGGATACGATTTACGCAGCCTTGATGCTTGATCAGCGCGCATGTCATTCTTGGTTTCTTCCGTTCGTCGGCGTCACCATTATCGTCTTGATCATCTTCCAATTCTTCGTCATCTTCATCATCCTCTTCGCTTTCCTGGGTTTTATGTAAATTATCCATTTTCATCACAATGAGATTGTTAACATGCGCACTTGCTGCCTGCGTACCGGCAACCATATAAGCAGTCAGCGGGAATTTTTCACGGCCTGCGCCTAGTTCGTCGGGCAAGATATCAAAACTGAGGCATGGCGCACCAGTGGAGGCCTGATGTAACATGATATAAGCAGACTCGTCGCACACGAGCTCCTCGCCCTCTTTCAATGGCTTTCCGGGTAAGTACACTTCTTTCGGTTTCTCCGTTCTCGTCGTTTCATCTTCGTTATCACTTTCCATACCCTCCTCGCCTGCATCCTCGTCATCCTCAGCTTCGACATACTCTAAGTCCATTTCATTATTATCCATTTTCTTGGGAACTTTCTACTTATTCAGAATAAGTTAAATTTTCAAAATACTTCTAGTTGTGGATTGTGATTGTTTTGATATATTTCCTATTGGCACGTGCTATCGAAAGAGGCAATGCCAGATCAAGATTTTCGAGATTTATAGGAAGGTGCCACCTCACGACAAAGACTTGGGGATATTTTTAAAGAGGTGCCACATGTTCGGTATTTTTGTTATTTATGAAATTTGAAAAATATCTTCGAAAAATGCATATAGGTATAAAAGATGAACATATTCTAAATTACGAAGAGGTCTAAAAAATAATAAAAAATACTTTTCGAAAAATTGAAAAAATGTTATAAAAATCAATACTTTTTAAAAAGAGTGGAGAATAATTTTATCGCACCTAAATATACCATATACATATGCAGATACGAGGAAAGAGTTGTGAGCACTAAAGAAAGAGGGAATGGAAGTAAGAGTTTGCGAATCTGCAGCTCTCGAAATAAGGGATGAAACTTAAGACCGCTGGATTAATGAAACACGCGGCAGATGGACGGCTAGCTTAGTAAAAGACGTCGCCACATGGAACCGCAGCAACTTCGCTTTCGGGGCACGCTTATTTCCAGAAATATCTGTTCAAAATAGGGAAATTCGAAGATGACGCTGAACACACATTCTACCAATATATGCGTTGGGAAGAAGAACGTCAAACGCTGTCGGCCACATAACACTGTCGCTACAGTCGGTCACATAACACTAAAAGTGTAATCGGTAAGATGCTGAGTAGCGATTAAACGTGGGAGATCATCAGTGGCTTCGCGAAAGGAATTCTCCGGATAATGAAGCGTGATCTGCAGGCAGGCATATAGGCATAGAGCTTTGCAATGAACAAAATGGAACGCCACTCTGAAGTAATGCGAAAGCGGTTCCCGGGTGGGCGACGGTTCCAACCGAGGACGAGTTTTTTCTTTTATTCCTTTAATTCTTATAACTCCGCTGACAGTTTTGTTCTTTTCCACAGCCGAATTGGTTGGTGCGTGATTATCATTCGGCAGTACGTAGAAATAATAGAAAAAGTGTTTTCTAATAGCGGTCGCAACTCGGTAACCAATGGCAAATGTCCGACTGTATTTCTGCCATGAAAAGAGCTCCTCATTTGCCGTTCGGAGTTGGCTTAAAATTGAAGGTCCCTCCATTTGTGGAATAACCTAAGACAAATAGGAGAAGGAGCTCGGGCAAACACCTAAAAGAAATGTACGCGCCAGTTATTTTATAATTTTTTGAAGTGAAGCTTCTTAGGCCCCGATGGACGAGCGATAATGGAGAGTAAAATTTCAAGCCCAAGCAACGTTTTGGGCATTTGGGAGAGAAAAAAGATATAACGTAGAGGAGCTGTACCTTATATGTATATATCTTAGATAAACGTTAGGCTATTTTTCCTGAATTTTTCCTTGTTGTTGCTAATTTCTAGTAAGAAATAACACTGCCTATTTTTAGGCGCTTGTTTGTTGGTGCAAACGTGTAGGAAATATATTTTTGGTGCCTACTTTTTGGCGTTATATATCCTTAGTGCCTACTGTTTGGGGCGTTTTTTGTTCCCAATTTTGTTGGCGTTTTTTTTTGGTGCCTACTTTTTAGCGCATATTTCCTTTTCCTGGCTAGTGCTTGTGCGTTGCTGCGGTCCTGGAATCGCTGCGTTTGTGCGGGTGATAAACGCTCGGAGTAGTGCGCGTTGTTGTCACGGTCTGTGTCCGGCGTTTACCTACGCCGGTCGACCCTTCTCCGTTGTTTGTAAATTTTGTTTATTTATATTCTCTGCAAATGTTGTGAATTTATTTAGATACCTATTCTTTCGATCTCTCTCTCACACTCTCATTCTCTCTCGGGTCTCTCCCTCTTTCTTTGTCTGCATTGAACGTTTCACTTCTGTTATGTCTTCTACAGTGCGTACCTTTCATAATTCGGCATTCAGTATTTCGGTATGGTATTGGAAGTGTTGGCGCCAAATATTATATTATTATTATTTTTTATTTAGATAGAGCTCGTAAATTTTATGTTGTAGTTGTTGTAGCAGCATAACCATTCCCCGTTCATATACGAGGAATGCTGCTGAAGTGACAGTCCTTGGCCGGATATAAATCTGGGTCGTTCCGGTTATATTGAACCGACTGTCGTGGGAACGCGTAAATTTTATAATTCGGTTTGCTTTCTAAATCTGAATGTTTTTTTATCTTTTTTTCTCAGTAACGTGACCAGTCAGGTAAAATTTAATTAATATGTAACTGTTCATGTTCTGGATCGTCCTATCCACGAATGATCGAAAAAATCGAAATTCGTTTCGAATCACTGCTAATTGCTAATGTATTTCAGAAAGAGGCTTTAGGTTTCTTTGTTCTTTTATACTTTGATATGGTAAAAATAAATACAGAAAAATGGCATTATTAGCAAGCATTTTGAAGTCGAGTGGCAGCCTCAGTGGTTTTGCTTCCGTACGGCTACCTCACGATTGAATGCAGCTGTCAAATTTATTTACGTTAGAATTTTTGATTTGTTTCTATATTTGCATTTCTTACCGAATATAATAAGGGTAGAATATTAAATTTTTACAAAAATCCAAAAAACTTGCTTCATCCAAATTGCTCTGTCATTCAAAATTTTAAGTTCGTTATGTCTTTCAAGAAAGATCTTTCCAAAGTGGAGTATCGAATAAAGCTCTTGTCGGGCAATAATGTTGTTCTCATCGAGGCAAATGGTTTCGAATCAGAAATCTTTGTTCCAGAAATACAAAGGGGACGCATAAGTTTCCAAAACATTATTCCGAATAGAAGATGTTGTAACAAGCTGAATGCGTCAAAGATTTTGCTTCCCAAGAAACGTCGACCCACTCAAAGTCCAGAGCAACTATCAAGACCAGCAGAACATCATGGGAACAGCATTTCACCCTCCAGAACATGGCGTCTGCAGGCCGGCGATGGAAATAATAGTGCACGATCTCCTCCACTAGCATTCAGTACGCCAGCACCTGCGCCATCTCCGACTACATCCTTTATGCTAAGGCAACAGTTGAAATGCGCGGACAAAGAAAACTTCATGCCGCGTCAACGGTCATTGGCACAAGCATACCAAACATTTGAAATGCTTCGTACAAACAGATCTTCGTCCATACAATTAGACAGAAAATCCCCACTCCCAAAAACTGTGAGCATACAATGCAAAGATTCGGAAATTGATAAGCGAATAAATGCAGGTATTGGTGATTCTGGATTCAATATTCCAGATGTGCCCAATTTAACGCCGAACAGAGCATCGCCCAAATTTGAATCTCCGAATGTAACGAAAAATAAAACACCTATTCCATACCTAGGTACGGTTACAAAGTGGCGTAAATGCTTGACACCAGTACGCACTTATTCTCGCCATGGCATTAACGTGCCGCGTCGACCTTCCAGTTCCAGTGTAAAGAAGGCGCGCTACTCAAAACGAGTAGCTTCTACGACACAAGGAACTAAAGGTTCATACCAGATAGAAGTAAGGAGGCGGAAGCTTATCCTTGATGACAAAACTGCTATATCGCCACATACATTCAAACGACAGCAGCAACCCAGGCTACATCTACGTTCGAAAAGCCCAGCTCGAGGGCGGTCGGGAGCAGCCTTACCAAAAAGTCGCAAGCAATACGACATGAATGTGAAAACAGCTTTCGATCAGCTCATATTACCTAGTAGATCACGCAACATGTCAACGAAGTTAATAAAACAATTTAAAAAAGCTTGCGTGAACAAGGCCTCGTCAACATGTCCTAAGTATAAAATTTTATGCAAAGTACCGCCGTTAGAGCATCCGAAGCAAGTGCGGGATCGGCAACGTCAGGACAATTCTAAAGTGAATAAGAGTAAAGATTTACCCGCTTGCAATATTACTACAGCCTCTATGATGGAGAAAGCGCGTTCGAAATCTATAAAAACGTTTGAACACCTCAAGCATTTGCCACGTGTATGATGATTTATTCAGCCATGACATTGCGTGCCTGTAGTGGAAATATGTCTATTAGTAGGAATAATTTTTAGACGGACGTTTTAAATCTAATTAGAAAATTTTTTTGTCAGGAATTCTCATTTTATTTTAATATTGCACTCAAATTCTATCGAGATAAATGCCTTTGTTTGGTGAAACTATTTTGACTACATAACTGTAAACATGGTAAACAAGTTTTAGGGAAATTTAGTCATTAAATATTTTCATTGCAAACAATGGCACTGTCTTACATCTGCTATTATATTTATTGTAATTATGTGAGCTGTATGTAATAAAGTAATTATAAAATTACAGTTTTTTATAAGTTTATGTCGTCTTTTGATTGTGGACTTTGTGCAAAATTTTTCATCTTGGAATAAGTTTTATGAGTTTTATGAATTATATTACGATAGGTAGGTACAAAGCGGCTCAATTCTTTAACTAATCTACGATTAAGCCTCTTACGGCATTTTAGTTATCCTAGTCACTATATATAGACATGTATTATTCGATTTATTTAAATAAAGACATTACAATAGTAGATTTCCCTTAAGTACAAATTCCTAATAATTTATCATACGGGCTATTTTATATACAATTATTTCGTGCGCTTATAAAAAGTATTTAACGTAATTCGTATTAACAATTTTTTCGTGATTGCCAGTTAAAGAGAACACATTCGGCTCGCTGTATTGATCTAAAACTATAACATCTACCCAATTCGAAGTTATTACAGCTATTTTAATCTGCTAGGAAACATTACTTATATATTCGTATGAATAACTTATTTTTAGCTTAGCCGTAAGGGTTCGCGATTTGCTATGCAACTAAAGGCTTCTTAAGGTAGTGTCATCTCTTGCAACGAAAGCAGGACTTAAAGGCTCGCTTGATGGCGCGCACATTATGTATGACTTGTTCCTGAAATTGTAGGCATGCGTATCAGAATTTCGATATTCTTAATTATTTGTTAATTGTATACCTGCATTAAATTGAAACACATAGCAATGAGCGCCATACCGAGCAGCAGGTAAACAGCACAAAGTATAAAACTAACCTCAACTTTGTCTTTATCGGCAGTAATCTGAAAGTAAAAATTTTGAACTGTCTTTTTTGAATTAATCGATAATAAGCAGCAGCATACCACACGTTCGCCCGGCACCAAATCGCCGAAGCCGATACTACTCAATGAGATGAAACAGAAGTAGCTGCCGTCCAGGTAGCCCCAAGACTCCCAACGGCTAAACAGAATAGCACCAGCTAATATGTAACTACGTAAAATGAAATCAAAGCAACTTAAACGCATTTCCAATTAACTTTTTTATGCTGTGGCTAACCTTATCATAATGACTACACAAACCATTAATGGTACTGTTATCTCGTCCGTGTTCATGCGTATTTCTCTCTCAATATCGGAATCGTTTTCTTCTTCAAAGATCTCCAGCGCACTCATGCTCTGTGTTGAGCTCTCGGTTTCTTCGCTGTAATAGCTGCCTGAAGAGCTTTTACTGCTTCTGCTATCAGCACTGCTGCTGTTGCTCGAGTAGCGACTTTCCATGTCTTGTAGCTATCAATGAATGGATTTTTTAGTGTTCATGAAGAAATGTCAGTGTAATATTTTAGATTTACCGCTTTTGACATAGCCAACTGCCGTATTTTCCGGCGCTCTCGTATAATGCGCCGTCGCGCAACGCCTGGACAAATGCGACACAGGCAGACTTTGGAGTAAATCCATTTGAAGGACTTGGCCAGTACGTCGCCTATATTGGAGAGATAGAGTAGGAAAAGTGGCATGCCGATGATTGCATATAAAATGGTAACTAATTTGCCCCAATCCGATTTGGGCGATATGTTGCCGTAGCCTGAAAGAAATAAGAAATTAGTTAGTTGTGATAAAAAACAAAAAAAAAGGTAAGTTAAAATAAAATATAATAAAGTGAAAATTGGATGAAAAAAACTAAAATAAGGTAAAAAAATTAAATAAAATAAGATAAAAAATTAAATTGTATAAAATAAAATAAAATAAAATAAAATGGAGGACAAGAATAAAATACCTGGCCCGGAAAGCTCTCAATACACAACCGAAATAAACATTCGAAATGGCATCTTTCAAGGTGACTCGTTGAGTCCGCTCTGGTTTGTTCTCAGCATGAACCTCTTAAGTCACATCCTGAATGAGACGGGACATGGGTTTGTATTAAAACACGGACAGTCTGGAAGATTCCGACTGAGCCATCTTTTTTACGTAGATGATTTGAAACTCTACGCCAGCAATTCCAAACATCTAGATAAGCTTTTGAGATATGTCGAAACCTTCTCCAATGACATTAAAATGCCTATTGGACTTGATAAATGCCGAAAGATCACAATAGTTAAAGGTAAAGTGGTTTCACGACATGTAACTACGGAAAGTAGTGGACTCGACATAACAGAAATGGAGCCAGGAGAGGTATACAAGTACCTTGCAGTTATGCAAAGCAGCAGCATAAATTCGATGCAAATGAGGAAAAATCTGATAGCAGAACTTAAAAGGCGCCTTCACGCTGTCTGTAAAACCCAACTTAATGGGGCAAACCAAGTCCACGCTATTAATTCATTTGTCGTCCCGGTGGTATCGTATAGCTTCGGAATGGTCATCTACTGAAATAGAAAATCTACAACGAATAATACGTACAATTATGACTAAATACAAGTCACGTCATCCAAAAAGCTGTGTCGTTCGAATGATGCTACCTAGAAAAGCAGGCGGCAGAGGACATATTGATGTTGGAGCACTGCATGACAAACTTATCTTAAACATAAGAGCATACTTCCAACATAAGTGCTCCCAATCCGATCTGCACAAGGCTGCAAGTGCTGCGGATGATAATTACATCGCACTTCGGATGAATCAATCCTACGAATTTAGGAACCACAACCACAATAGATGAAAAAATCTAAAGATGGTCTGAAATGGCTGTCCACGGCGTATATCGAAAAGACTTGCTGAGCCCACATGTCGACCAAAAATTGTCGCACTTATGGCTTACCAACAGGTCGATATTTGCCGAAACGGAGGGTACCACTTTCGCGATACAAGATGGTGTGATTCCAACTAGAAATTATATTAAATATGTAATGCGAGATCCAAATGCCGCTGCAGACAGATGTCGAAGATGCAATAGTCGAAGTGAGTCATTAGACCACGTGCTAGCGGGATGCACCACACTGGCAAACTCTATGTACCTGCAGCGACATAATCCATCTAAAACTGACGCAGATGTAAAACTTCAATCCAAGCAAAATACCGTACTTCAGATACACCCCAGAACCTGTTCAAGAAGACTCCAACTACCTTCTATATTACGACCGAACAATTTTAACAAATGCCACAAGAGACCACAATAGGCCAGATATTTTGCTTATTGATAAATCTCAAGCGACTGGTTATATAATTGATATTGCTGTTCCTCTAAACAGAAACATGCAAAAAACATATGCAGAAGAAATATCCAAATATTCTGACTTAGGCATTGATGTCAAACGCTAACGGAAGCTAAGGAAGGTGCACATACTACCAATTATCATCTCAGCCCACGGACTATATAGTGCATAAAAACTTAGCAGACAACGTGAAAAATCTTCAACTCCCAGAATATTTAATTTTCGACATGCAGAAAGCAGCTTTACTCAATTCTTGTCATATAGTCCGAAACTTTTTACAGTAAACGTTTTTCTTGTTTGTAAAATTGTTAACTATTTTGTATAATATTTATAGACATTAATTTTATTGTAATATTTGTACCTGTTATAAATTATTGGCTTGCAGCAAACCTGTCGCCAATTAATGTAAATCACTCCTTTATTGGGATGCAATAAAAAAAAAAAAAAATAATAAAAAAAAATAAAAAAATAAAATAAAATAAAATAAGATAAAATGAGTTAAATAAGAATAGATAAAAAAATAAATAAGATAAAAAAATTAAATAAATCAAGTTAAAATAAAATAAAATAAAATAAGGTAAACAAAATTAAATAAAGTAAGATAAAGATGTTAAATAAAATATAAAATAAAACAAAATGAAATAAAATAAACTAAAATAAGGTAAAAAAAATTAAATAAAGTAAGATAAAAAAAATAAAATGTGAAAGAAAAAACAAAATGAGATAAAATGAATTAAATTAGAATAGATGAAAAACATTCAATTAAAAAAAAATATAAAACAAATTAAGTTAGAAAATAATCATAATGAGGTAAAAAAATGGGATAAAATAAACCAAAATAAGGAAAAAATTCAACTAAAATAAGGTAAAAAAAAATAAATAAAGTAAGATAAAAATATAAAATAAAACAAAAGGAGATAAAATAAAATAAAATAAAATAAAATGAATTAAACAAGAATAGATGACAAACATTAAAAAATAAAATAAATTAAGCTAAAATAATATAAATAAGGTAAAAAATTTAATAAAATAAACTAAAATAAGGTAAAAATAATAAAAAAGTTTAAAAAAATATTATAAAATCAAATTAGGTGAAATAAAATTAAGTTAAGAGGTTAGGGGTAGTCAGAATTTTCAAAAAATTTGTTTTTTTTAAGTATAATATAATAAATTTTAAGTATAATATTACAGTATAATATCTTAAAAATATTGTGTGAAAATTTGAAGTGAATCCAACAAATACTTTTCGAGTTATTCAACAATTAACAAAGGGCGCTCCGGAGCCGATAGCAAAACTTTATATGCCTTTTTCTCAAAACTATGTTTTTTGAAATCGTGATCACTGTGACTTAAAAACCGCTTGATAGATTTCAGTAAAATGTATACTGCTTTTGAAAAACATAAGAAACTAGTGGTTATCGAAGAATTTTTTTCCAAAAATTCCGATTTTTTTAAACAGTTAATTCCCCCAGAATTTTTTTCTCGACAATCTGAAAAATATTTCCTGAGGCCGACATATTGTTAACACTGAAAAAAGGGTATCTATTAAAAAAACTAATTTCTCTTATCCGATTGATTTTGATGAATTTCCAAGGACTTGTGATGATCATCGCAAGGGACTTCTGGAGAAACATGATGTATTAATGCTATGTATTTATTTTTGTAAAATAAAGCAATTGACTAGCAAAAAAAAAAATTATTGAAAATCATAATTTTTTCGGGCCTCTGACTAAGGCCTTAAATAAGAATAGATGAAAAGCTTAAAAAAAAGATAAAAAAATAAAATTAATTAGGCTAAAATAATATATGTATATTAAGGTAAAAATTGAATAAAATAAACTTAAAACAAGGTAAAAAAATAAAGAAAAAGGTAAATAAAATATTATAAAATGAAATAAGGTAAAATAAAAATATTAAAAAATTAAGTTGAATTAAACAAAATTATGACTAAAAATGGTATTCGAGTGGAACTACGAAGGTTCACGAAGGAGAGGACGACACAGAAGTACACGGATAACAACGGTACAATTTGAATGCCAACAAATGGGTAGCTGGCCTTATATTCGAGGAATTGCACAAAATTGCGATATTTGGAATGCGTTAGTCTCCGTCCTATAGTATGTTCCGACTAGGAACGACACTAAATTGTGACTGCGTGAATGCTCAGAGGTTGGTGCGAAGACTGCGATTGATAAATACCTGGCGTACTTTTATATCGCGCATTGTTGTGTTTTAACCATGCACACAGTTTTCGGTACCCCAAATCGACATTTTTGAGATACTCTTCTTTAAATACCTACCTAACGTTTTGTTGACATGGAAAGCACTTTGCGATCTTATTTTACTTATTTTATTTAAACTTTTGTTATTTTAATTTACCTATTGTTGTTATAACCGTTAATGAGTAAAGGAATGCGCCCGAAAAGCTCCATTGCTTGTCAATGTCTGGATCGATCAGATTTTCATGTGCCATTTCCCGTTGGAATTGCAGCAAAATTTCATTTACTCTGCAATATAGAAAATTTGAAATCTGCTGAAAAAAATAACTCTCAACCTCAAAACATATACACATACATACCTTTCTCTATAATAGGTGTTATCGTAGAAACTTATGTTCTGCGCCGTAATTTCCCAAATCTTTTTAGCGCATATTAAAGTTGCATTGGGTTTAACAATTTTATGCGAGCTAAGTCTTTCGTATTCGAATAATTCAATTGCTTGAAAAATAAAGGCACCTACGTGTGTTTGAAGTGATCTCATTAAAAAAAATATTTATAAATTTTCGTAAGATGATTTTTCACTTACCTCCAATTGTATAGAAAATAACCAGTAATATGATGCCAACATTGCTGAACATAAAAGCCGTAAACTGTCGGCATCGATCCTTAAATCGTTCGATTGGTGGTTTTTGTCGTTTGCGAAATGAGCTACGCCGTGAGGACATTTTCCTTGGAGAGCTCGGTCTGTGCCAACTCTCTAGCAACACTCTCACCGCTTTCCTCTCTATGTAGGAGCGGAGTTGAGCGCTCGCGCGTTTTTATCTTCTTCGACGATGCTTCGTAAAGAAGAGTTTTAGCGAGCGAAGGATAAGTGATGAGGAGCTGTGCGTGGCTCCGAATAGCAAAAAGTATCGTTTCTGTTTCGTAGCAGTTGACATGCTTTTGGGAATATCGAATCTAACATTAGTTGGTTGGGAATTTCGAAGCTAAAATAATAATTGGACGGCCACTGAAAGGAGAAGGAAGTACATTTAATTATTTTCATAGCTGTGGTATAGGGAATATTGCAATAAATTAGCAAAATGATCAAAAATAATAGATTTTTTCAAAATTCTACTTTAAAATGTCAAGGGGGAAACGTAAACAGAGATATTACCTTATTTTCATTGTGTTTACCTTATTTCTTAAGAGGAAATTGAAGTTGATGTACATATGTATCAAAAAAGCGGTCGGAATCAAATGGGGATTAACACCTCGTATCACACACTGGCTTTACATTTCGGTAGTTCGGCCTATTTTACTATATGGAATACTTGTGTGGTGGCCATCATCTCAAAAGGCAAGTTGTATGAAACTGCTGAGCAAAGTCCAGAGAACTGCATTCTTATGCATCACCGGTGCTTTAAGGACCACTCCTAATAAAGCGCTCGAGGTGCTAGTCAACTTACCTGCTCTAAATCTGGTAGGAAAACACGTGGCTGCCGCTGCAGCGCTTCGGCTTAACAGTGTAGTGCTGTGGAAGACACGGCGGTTCATCCACGCTTCTATACTATTCTATACTACTACTATGAGTAGTTTTATAACCAAGAAATCGGCTGCTCTTTCCCGAAACCCACCTTCAACAGGCTCTTAAAGACTCTAAGATCCCGTCAAGAGGAGTGTGGCAAACTCAAAGACCATTGAGAAGAGAGAAAATAAACTTCTACACGGATGGATCCAAGCTAGAAAGTCAAGTAGACTATGGAATTTTTTCAAAAGAATTAGAATTAGATTTATCGGTCCGACATCCGGACTACTGAAGCGTATATCAGGCAGAAGTCGTAGCCATAAAGAAGGTAACTGTATATCTTAACACACACGCCGTAACAAGAACAACGATAAATATATATGTATCTTTTCAGTTATACTAAGATCAAAGGTTGCTCCGGAATGCCAGGCAGCTCTAAATGGTATTAGCATTATCTTCAAGGTCAGCCTTATATGGGTTCCGGGACATAGAGATATTGAAGGAAATTGCAAGACCAATAAGCTAACCAGATATGGTACTAATCTCATGGAGAGAAGAAAATACGTCTGTTACGACCAGGCTAATTTGGCCGCAAATAAATAGATAAGAGAAGATCAGGAGAGTTGCTTAACCTCTTAAGAGAGAACATCTTGAGGGTAGTGGCTTGTGTCACCGATCATTGGCTATTAGGTAGGCACTCTTCTAGGCTAGTAATATTATAGCATGAATACTGTAGAAGTTGTAGAGACGAGGAAGAGGAAGAAATAGTAGAACCCGTCTTTGTAACTGGAGTAGAGCTAGGAATAGAGCAAGGTTGTTGGGAAAATATAATTTTGACTCTCTTATGAAACTATCCGGGGTTGGGATAAAACCTATCCCATGCTACATAAGAGAGTTTAATTAGCTACCTCATCGGGCCCTGATTGTCGCTTGGCTGTCCGAGCGGATATTAACCTCCACGAGAGTTATTACACAAGTGAGCAGCCAATTAGCTGCTTGTTTAGTTACCGGATTATCTCCTGCTTCTTTATCGATGCCATCCATTCCAGTGAGTTTCACGAAACAAACTTACTCCATACAACAGATTGGCTTAATAATGGTATAATAGAGCCAAAATACAACTTTAGGCGAGAGGCCCCATTTTTTTCCAATAACGCCATTGCATCCACACTAGGCAATTGTTGCTTTCCTTATTCTCTCCTTAATGCTGGGCTTCCAAGTAAGGTTACTGTCAAGGATTAGATCTTGGAACCTTCACTTTGCAAGAAAACACCAACGGAGCACCCTCTATTGGTGGACCCTCCACAATCTTGGTATATAGCCCCTGGCTATAGAGTTCGCATAGATAGGGGTTAACCAACGGAATGACACCTCCGCAGATTTCTGCAGTTGCCATCGGGATGATTTTAAGGGCCTGAAGGTGCCAATGGCCCAAGCTAGGCGGACATTATCCAGCCATGGTTAGGAGAAGAGATTGAGACGCTCCCCAGACTGTTACAAGTTGTTGGATATGTCGGAAAATGAAAAATGTCCCCTTCCTGGCAAGCTCATCAGCAATTTCACTTCCCTCTATGTTCCTAGGTCCTGGAACCCAGATCAGAGAAATGTTACCTGCGCACCCAAGAGATTTAATCTCCTCCTCACAAGAGTTTACTAGTTTCGTTCTGCACCATGGCGTCGTCAGAGCTTTGATCGTATCGGAGAAAATGTTAATATCCCCTCGCTTCCGCGTTCCCTAAGCATTTTGCATGCCTGCAGGATCGCAAAGACTTCTGCTTGAAAAACACTAACAGTGTTCGGCAGTTTAAAGGAGAAAGATAAATTGGTTGATTTAGAGAAAACCCCTGCTCCGGCTCCCGATTCCATCTTGGAACCGTCAGTGAAGACAGAGGTGCAAGCTTCGGTGCAGATTTTCTCCTCGGTCCAATCCTGCCTATTTGGAAAGATTGCCCTATCACAACGCTCAAACTCTAGTTTGCAGATAGAGAGATGTGTTCGAAGTTCGGAGAAATACGATGTTAACTGCCGAAAATGCTACCATGTCCCTTCGGAGATTGGCTCCAGAAGCCAACCTCCTTTAACCAGATTTCACTTTGAGTTGCGATGGAAATAACGTAAAAGGGGTTGCGAAGTAAGTGCAAAACGACATTCAGGGCAGCACTGGGGCAAGTTTTACATGCTCTGGTGATGCCGATGCATGTAGACATTTGCACCCTCCCCGGTTTAGTGATATTATAGCCCTTCCGAAGAGCTTCCCACCAAACCAGGCATCTGTACGTTAAAATTGGCAAAACCCACTGCGTTGTACATCCACAGCACGACCTGTGGCTTGAGTCCCCATTTTTTACCGAACATAGATTTGCAGGAGTAGAAGGCTATACTGGCCTTCTTTCAATCAGACAGTAGAGTTATAAAAAAATTTTGATGTTTTGATATTTTCCAGTCACTGAGAGTACCGACCGGCAAAATATTTCACTCAAATAACATTCGAAACTTTGGCGCCTTAACTACCTACTCATATTACTCATAAGATAGACTCGCACCGCCGTCGAAGTTACATGTATTGTATTCATTTCCTATTTTTTCTAATATGTAGATAAATATGATTTTAGGAAAAAAGCCATACCCCTATTGTGGTACACGTGATTCGAGACAAGTGTGCGGATATGCTCGGATGTGAATGCGTAAAAATGTTTATTCTTCATACATATAAACATAAATACATTTGTATACAGAGATATTCACGTATTTTGTGTTGTGCCTCAACCAGCTTTTAGTACAAAATAACAACTATGCCAAATTAGCTAACAAATAGTGGTTCACATACATTCATACACTTGTTTGTCTGCCTCGTTTCGAAAAGTGAACAATTTTAATTACATTTTAAAATTCAATAAGTGTCGTCACATAACCTCAACTATCAGGTGAATGAATCGTTGGGTTTAAATCAACGACTTAAAAAAATATTTGTATATACACAGCCATTACATACTTCGAGTGCGTCACCAACTGGTAAATAATAACACACATAAAAGTGTGTGTGTGTGTGTATGTATCTTCTTACGTGGCTCTGCAAACTGGAATTAACTTGAGCTTCTTTGGCAAATTGTTCTTTCATTTCCCAATCGATTCAAACTACTTTCCGTGAAATGGTAACTTGAGTCTCGGGAAGAGGAAGTACATAGTCAGATGACGCCATGTCAGGTAAGTACGGAGCTTGTGGAACGATATTAATGTTGTTTTTGGTTAAATGGTGAGCGGCTGCCGTAACTGAATGGGTTGATGAGTGACTAGATGCCCACCTTTTCCATGTGCTCCAACAGAAAGTGGCCCGTCATCAGTCCAACCAGCGGTCTGCAATCCCTTCTGCTTAATGACAGGAAGATTTGCGACATGGTAACATCAGTTTAGTCCATCTGCAGCCTCTCTCAGCCTGCCAAGATCGCTTGTGGGTTGTAGTAACCCATTTGTTAACCGTGGCTTTGATGGCTGCAGAAGAGAGTGGCGGAACGGGCTCCGGGCCCAAGTAGGGTGGCCTAGCTAAGGAGTCAAAGGTCTTGTTACCCACGATACTCCCGTGCCCCGGGACACATGCTAGCATCAGGCTATTATGTCTACCGACATAATTCAGCCTGGATTTACAGGACTCGACTACCCCTGATGTGGTTTGGAGGCTGTCTAAGGCCATGAGCGGAGCCATCCGTGAAAATGCGAAAACAGTGTTTGCCAGGATCGTTGGATCGAAGTCCATGCCTTCTCTGTTTTCCGATGCCGGACAGGAGTCGTACCAGTTCTCATTGTGTTTCAGCCTGCAGATGGCCTATCCTTGAATGAAATCATTAAGCATCTGGTGGTAGACCAACCAGAGCATCTAATGCCGGGTTAGTTTTTGGTTAAATGGTCACTGTTTGGCCAGGCGGCATTCCACGATATTCAAAGAAAACCTTGTTTTTAGGTGGACCTTGTCGTAGTTTTTTTGTGGTTTTGCTCAACTGAGAAACGCCATTCATATTCATTGAGTCATGCCTCGGCCTCAGCATGTGACATTTTTACTACTACTCACACAAGTAGCAGAAGTGTTTCAGTTTCGAACATTTAGCTTCAAATTAAGAGGGCTCAGTTTTCACGATAATTTCACAATTTTCATGCTCACAAACGCTCTATACGTAATACCAAACATGCACAACTTTTTTCTTTAGGAATGGAGAAAATTATAAGCAACCAAATTATAAAATTCAATGAGATTTACGAGCAACTTCAAACTCAGAATGGCAAACTGTGTTCACGTTTCTGTTCAGTAAGGTTGGGTACAACAATGAGTACATTTAGGTTAAATGAAGCGGATGGCTGGAGGGGAAAAACTTATAGTAACGCCAGTCTATTATTGCGACAAACTCAGTACACCTCGGGGAGGACTGATTACATTATCCCATCGGTGATGGAACGGTGATGGAGTTTTGCCCTTTCTTTTGATCTCGGGAGGAATAGAGTAAGGGACTTTCAGCAATACAGTCTACGATTTCGACAATACAGTATACACAGATGGTTTAAAAATGGTTTGTGCTGTTGGAGCAGGTATACGAGGTGTGTTAAAAAAATAAGGTGAATTTTAATTTTGCTTAAAAAATATTTATTTATACATCAATTTCTATTTTATCTTCTTCAAAGTAGTCCTCCTCAGATATAATATACTTGTGCCAGCGTTTTTTCCAATCCTCGAAGCAGTTCTGATATACACTTTTAGGTGTGTACTTGAGCTCTCTCAGCGATTCGGTTTCTATCTCCCCAATCGTCGCAAAATGCCGTCCTTTCATGGGTCTCTTCAATCTTGGGAACAGGAAAATGTCATACCTACTGACTAAGCTGGCAACTGCAGCTGAAGGTCGGTCGTGGCCGCTACCAAAATATTGTTCCAATTGCTTCTGCATTGCACGCGTTGACACCAGTTAGAAATACCAAGGGCTGTCAGGACGTTGTCGAATTGGCCCTTACAACGTAGATGAGGACGTTCTTTTTTGCGAGTTCCATCAGTGCATTTTGAACAGAGCGTTATTGTCTATTCGCTCAACGTGACCTAGCCAGCGCAGTCGCTGAATTTAAACGCGCTTTACTAAGTCGATGTTGGCATACAGGTCATTTACACAAATTGGGCAATAGATCTTGCGAAGAATTTTTCTCTCAAAAGCTCCTAATAACCGTCCATCGATGATCGTCAATGTCCAGGATTCAGCGTTATATAGTGAGACCGGCAGGATGAGTGATTGGTAGAGCTTTTTTCGTGTATCGAGAGAGGGCTCCGCTTTTCAATTGCCTACCCAGCCCAAAGTAGCACCTGCCAGCAAGAGTTATTTCTTGCTGGATCTCTTGGATGAGGTCAGTGTTGGTGTTAATGTTGGATCCTAGGTAGACAAAGTCTCGACTACACCGAACTCGTAATTGTCAATCGCAACCTGCTGCCCGATACGTGAAGACTTTTTGGTTGTTGACACAAGGTACTTTGTCTTGACCTCGTTGACCGCAAGACCCACTCGACGGGATTTTTTTTCGAGACTGGAGAAAGTTGCAATGACTGCCCGTTGACTAATGCCAATAATGTCGATATTATCAGGGTAAGCGGGCAGCTTGACTTTTTTGCAGGAAATAGTGCCTGAGATGTCCATGTTGGCTGCGAGAATAATTTTCTCCATTATCAAATCGAAAAAAATCGCATGATAAGGTATCGCCTTGTCTGAAACTCCGCTTCGCTGCAAATGGCTCCGAAAGATCTTTGCCAATTCTAACTGCGCTGGTGGTTTTTGTTAGGGCCACCGTGCAAGGCCGGATGAGCTTTGCGGGAATGCCAAATTCAGACATGGTGACATACAGGTTCTACGACAGTTGGTTCTACGTAACCGGAATGACCTGGACTTATACCCGGCCAAGGACTGTCACTTCAGCAGTATTCCTGAATATGCATGGGAAATGTTTATGCTGTTACAACAACAACAACATACAGGTGATCCCTTGTCGTGCTGTCGAATGCAGCTTTGTAATCGAAGAAAAGATGGTGCGTGTCGATGTGTTTCTCTTGGGTATTCTGCAGGACTTGGCGTAATGTGAAAATCTGGTCGATGGTAGATTTATCAGGCCTGAAACCACACTGATAAAGCCAATCAGTTTGTTGACGAGGGGTTTCAGCCTTTCAGAAAGTACGTTTGATAGGACCTTGTATGCGATACTGAGGAGGCTTTTCCCACGGTAGTTGGCGCAGTTCGCGGGATCCCGTTTCTTGTGGATTGGACAGAGAACGCTAAGCTGTCAGTCGCTGGGCATGCTTTCATCCGACCATAGTTTGCCTATGAGTATTTGCATGCTTTTCGTTAGCTCATCACCTCCGGCTTTGAAGAGCTCTGCCGGCTGGCCATCCGCATCCACAGCTTTGTTGTTCTTAAGCCGGGCAAAAGCACTCAAGATTTTGTCATAGTCGGACCTTGTAACGTCGACACCGTTATCAGCATGCTTTGTACAACCGTTATTAGGTTTCCGTTTTCCGGAAAAAGTCGCAGGAGGCCAAATCTGGTGAATACGGTGGCTAAGGCATGATAACGGTGTTGTTTTTGGCCAAATACTCTCACAAGTAAAGATGAGTAAGCAGATGCATTTTTTTTCTTGTTCACTCCTCTCGGTAGCATAGGGTCTCGACAAGAGTCAGTCTTGCGTTGGTTTCGTTAATCTATTTTCATTGATCAGGTGCATTATCATATGCGAAAGCCTTTTTTTTGGCAATGGTTTTTATGAAAAGGTTTTTCATGTCATAAATACACACGGAGGTTGGCCTTTGCCTTCCGAGGGCGACCGCTTTAGAAAAAACTTGTTCTTCATTTTTTGGTGTTTCATGTACGGCGATTCAAACCTATGCACTCCCGAATGGTAGTCACGCACCAACCCCTTCGACTACGGCGGCCGCATACTTAACAAAAAAAAAATAGTTTTTGGGTTATGACGTTTCTCCAGCCAAAGAGCGATCTGCATTTTCTGATTCTGATTCTAACGAAAGTTTGCAAAAGCACGTTCCGCTGCTATCAAAATAACACAAACTACGTTTCTATGTATATAAACAATATTGAAAAGACACATTAAAAATTTAAAATATAAAATTCTTATTAAGGCATGTCAATGAAAATGAAGAGCTAATTGACGAACGACACTGCCGTTTTCCGCATGTCATTTAATTTTACAGTTCTTTTTATTACCCCCAGCTATTGACCCAGCAAACCGACACTTTTTAATTACACAGTTATTTATGTAAATAAACTGGTCGACCTGATTGTAAATTATTATTCAGCAAAAAATCTTTTTATATCATTAACTAAAGATAAAACACTTTGAAAAATATGGAAACTTTAAAATTTAACGGCAATAAAAATTATGAGAAAAATATAATGAAAAAAAAGAGGATGTGATCGCAGCTGCTAAATACATATAAATTCCTTCATTGAATACGTCGCCGAGCTGTTACTCCAATTGGTGGTGTGCGCCTTGATGTTGTCTTACGAATGAAGGGATCTACACTTGTATGCCACCTCCAACGATCAGATGGTTTTTGCGGAGATGTGCCATTGTTGGCTGAGGCACGACCGCTATTAAGAAAAAAAGTTTTGCTCTCATTTGATTGCAGTGGGTTTCGAACAGGAGACAACTGAATGATATATGTACATTAGGCCGGGTCGATTTGTGGGGAGGCAAAAAAATCGCCCATTGCTCTGTGAAAATCATATTCTAGGGATCAAAATAAGAAACTTTGCGGAAGGAACCATACCTCTAAAACGAATTCTGTGTCCCCCAATTTGGGTCGAACTTTAGTGTCTTTTGTGGGGAGGCAAAAAAATCGCCCATTGATCTGTGAAAATCATATTCTAGGGATCAAAATAAGAAACTTTGCCGAAGGAACCATACCTCTAAAACGAATTCTGATGTCCCCCAATTTGGGTCGAACGTTTTAGTTTCTTTTCTCATGTAAAGGCCAAAAATGGTGATATTTTGAAATGATTGTATGGGGAACCCCCCAGGGGAGTTCCATGGGGTGTGCCACTGGCATGGGTGGATCGGCCGTCCAAAGTTAGTGGGGGTCGGTCATATATTTGGACTCGATTGGAGCACTCTAAAAGGGTCAAAGTGGGATTTTTCGTTCTACTCAAATCGGGGGACATCAGAATTCGTTTTAGAGGTATGGTTCCTTCCGCAAAGTTTCTTATTTTGATCCCTAGAATACGATTTTCACAGAGCAATGAGCGATTTTTAAATCGACCCGCCCTAATGTACATGTCTTATTAGGGTAACGAATATTATATTTGTCATCGCTAATTTTATATTACTTTACATCTCTGTATATTCAATTCATGTTATTTGTTTTTCATTCATTGTTCATCTTATTTCGCACAATTCATTCTTTTGTATGGAATATGAACTCATTTTATGTAAATGTAGAGGCAATCGTTAAATTGAATTGAATAAAGCTGTTTGTCCTGAATCTGTCCGTGGGGACAGAACTCAGAAGTGGGTTTTCAATATTTTTTTTGCGAAAAACTGAAAGTATTTATTATCTTAAATAATTATACAATTTTTTTTTGTATATAAATTAAAACTGAAGCCATCTATGAGTGAAATCCACAATTACTTAATTTTCAAGCACAAAACGCATTTTGAGTAAAGTGCCCAAATTAAAAATGAAGCCAAATAGAGAATGAAATGTAATACTGAAAAAAAAACTGTTAGTATGTATTGTAAATAATCTTAACAACAAAAAATTGCATTGCAGTGATTCAGTCCATTCGAAAAATTGCCAATGAAACCAACAGCAGTTGACTTTGGCGGTCGTCTAAATTACGCGTACTGTTTTTTTGGAGAAAAGTTACCCGAACTGGGAAAGTCGAGAAAATTTAATCTGGGCATTTACTTTGTTGCAACCCAATATTTTGTGAAGAAAGAAGTTTTAAGCATTATAAATTTAGCACAGTTGCCCTTAAAGATAAAATTAATTGACTTAGTTTTAAGTAAAATGTAAAAGTAATAAAAAGTAAAATACTAAGTAAATTGAATATAAAAAGCAAAATGGCCAGTGCTAAGCATTGCACGAAGAAAAAAGTCATATTAATGAAAAGTTTAGGAAAACAAAGAAAAACGATGGATCAAGTAATGAAATTAATGGCATTTTCAAAGCAAACAGTTTTTTATGCTATTCATAACGAACTAAAAGCTGAAACTCGAGGAAGAATACGAGTATGTAAAATTCTGAGAAGAGAAAAAAAAAACTCGTACGTTGTAGCAAAATTTAATATTTCCTCGCATCATTCAAGACAGTTCGACTTCGCTTAGCAGAAAACGAAGAAAACGAAAAATAGAAAGAACACCTAAAAGAGTACCGTTGTTAAGTTTATAAAAAGGCAAGGCAAATTTGCAAGAAAACCACTCTTTCGTCGAAACTGGTAAAAATGTGCTGTGGACAGAATAAAAAAAAAAAAAATTTTTTTTTGGATCAGACGGAAAAAAATATTTCGACTGCACAAAAGTACAGCATTTAATCTCAGATTTACCAAAAAAACAAAATAAATAAAAGAAAAAAATTAAAGTAAAGCACGGTGGCAAATCAAGAATGATGTGGCGATGTTCTTTGGAAGTAGTAGATCCCATATTTGGGATAAAAGATAATATTTGTGCGGCGAAATATCTGAGAATATTGGATACGCTTATGCTTCCCTATGCAAAAGAAGAAATGACCAAAGATGGGATTTTATGCAGGACAACGATCCCAATCATTCATTAAAATTAGCAAACGAGTGGTTTAGAGAAGAAAAAAAGTGATTGCTTTAGAATGGCTGTCGCAGTCTTCGAACCTAAAGCCGGTTCAGCAGCTTTGCGTAGAACTGAAACTGAGAAGAATCGGGCACAATTGAAAGTCCCAAATAGGGAAGAAATGTGGAACCAAATTCAAAAGTCTTGGCACTCTACGAGTATTTCTACGGGTAAATGTGGAAATTTAGTAAATTCAATGCATCGAAGATGTAAAGAAGTCATAAAATAAGCAGCAGATGCTACGAAATACCAAATTAATTTTCTCCATGTAAGCATTTTTTTAAACACTGATTTTTTGTGGCAAAACTTTTTGTTACTATTATTTTTTTGTCCAGGGAAGGTTTCTTAAACTTCATGAAAATTTATTATGTTGCAGAGTATTTGGAAAAAGGCTTTTTATTTAATTTGCATTAATTGTTTGTAAGGCACAAAATATCTGGGGTGTTCAAAAATAAAAAATAAAATTGTTGAAAATTACATGAAAATATTTGTGTATATTCGTTTTTGTTTTGTTTGAAGTATCAATTTTTATATAAGTACTATATGACGAAAAAACTTTTAATAAAGGCCATTTGGCTTGGATGATGTTTTGTAGATAGAAAATATGGAAAAGTAGAAACTAAATTCGGGGGATAATCTCAGCCTAGTCAAGTTTTGTTTGTTATTCTTTAAATATAAAATATTTTGTTTTTTGTATACTTCGCGTTCGCTTTGTAAAAGCGCGAATAAAAGTCGGATTTGTGTAAATTGGCGCAGGATTATTTTCGTGTATTATATTCGCGTACGTGGACAGGTCGTATGAGTAATATTTACAAATATTTATATTATATATTAAAATTAATGGACATTTTTTGTTCAGAGTTGCACAAAATACAGTTTTGTTAACAGTTCTGTTAATTAAATTTAATTTTTGCGTTGCACACAAACAATTATTTGCAAGTGTACATGTGCGCGTACCATTTTTGTATACAGAAAAGAATAGAATTTTTCGATCAACAGGTCGTATAAGTAACAAAAAGCGGGATGCTGTTTGTTTTCAATGTTTTCTTGCACCTTCCACCAATTATGTGGAAATTATGCTAATTACGTAAAAATTAATTTTATTTTTTATTCAGATGTAAGAGTAATAATTATAAATAACCTATACACTAAAATTTAACGAGATCACTGGCTGCGTAAAAATTAAAAAACGCAGTAATTTAAAACTAAAATTTAAATCAATAAATATCTGTAAAGAATTTATTTAAATACATGTCAATAGCAAAAATAGGTCGACAGCCTGCGCAGTTAGTTGCCCTTAAATACATGTTATTTGTAAATTTTAGTTACAACAGAAAAAAACATTTTTTTAATAAATAAATAAAGCCGTTCAATGTTTTTGACGTGATAACGTCTTATAATTCGATTTAGCCGGCTGCACGCACGAAAAAATGTGTCGTTACCTTGCTCATTTGTCGTTACTTTGCTCATTTGTCGTTACCTTGCTCATTGCCGTTACCTTGAATGAACTGCAAGCGAAAGCGCGGAACGAACAAAGCAAACGAACGGCAACGTTCGACATCTTGCTCTCTCCTACTTAAGTGAGCGTATATATGTATGTATATGCGCATATGTACATATATAAATTCACGTATTTGTATTTGCATATGCCTTCTTATTGATTATTATTAATTTGATTTACTTGAAGAATTTAAAATAAAACCAAGCTTGTTAATAATACCTGTGGTTTTAATGTTATTATTATTAATTTTTTTATTATATATGAAGGAAAAAATGTATGGTAATATTTACCACATACCTTATAAGATATGTTGTATACTAATATATGTATATAAACATGCATATACATATACAATTTCGCGCATTTTCAAAAAGAACAAATCTATATGTAAAGATGCATAAAAGTCATATGGACATATCAAATATACGAATCTATTCCGTACGCAAGCAAATGTAAGCTAATGTGCTTGAACTGCAAGCGAGAGCGCGGAACGAACGACAAAGAGCACAATCGGCCCCCGCGTTCGGCAACGTTCGACATCTGGCTCTGTCCTACTTGAGTGAGCATATATATGTATGTATATGTATGTATATGCGCATTTGTATATAAATTCACATACTTGTATTTGCATATGCCTTCTTCCTGTGTGCATGGTAATGAACCATTTCTCTGTTGAGAATAGGACGATGATAGAAAAAGTAGGAAATGAAAGGGAGTGTTTCGAGTGTCAAGTGTCTTGAAAAAGGCAAATCGTTGATGGTGCCTCTTAGTGTTGTTGACTTATTAACGTCTAATGCACAATCGAAATTGAAGATATTTTCCATGAATTTGATAAATGTTTCGTCATTTTGCACGTTTGTGTAAATGTAACTTGACCTATTCCATTGCAATTCCATTTACCTCCTCCTCTATATCCATACAAAATATCTATCAAACAAATAAAATTAAAATTTTGTTTTGAAAATTGCAACCATTCCATCAATATTTTCTTATAACGTTGTCACGTTAAACTATCGTCAGTAAACCGACTTTACAGACAACCTCTTTTTTTTTGTTTAAATCTATACTTTTGGCATCAGAGTGTTCAAAGTAAAAGAACCTAATTAAGATTTTTTTATTTTTTCTTATTTACATCAGAACTAATTATAAATAATTAATCCACTAAAGATAAGCGCTGGCTACTAGTGCCTTCGGCTCAAATTACTACAAATTTAAAGATACATATGTATATAAAGTGTTATTCCAACCTATCTTACATCTACATAGTTTAGTTTTGTTTGTTGCTGAATGTATTTTTATGTCTAAGATATTAACACCGTTTTAAGAATTTGTTAATTGCACTGATGTTATCAATGCTCGCTGCCTTCAGTAGGTTGGTCGGCTTCATGTTACCAAATGTGATTTCCCTGTTTAGGTGTAAAACAGGGCATTCGTCCAGTATATGAATGACGGACAGGTTCGCTTAATACAATGTGAACAGCTTGGTTTGTCGGAATTTTTCAGGAGGTGGGAGTGTGTTCTTAAGATGTGGCCTATTCTAAGGCAAACAAACTTTTTAAGGTCTTGACTAGAGCAAACTGGTGGGTAATTTGGCTTCATACCGGTGGGATTTTTATCTTTGTAGTGATGGTGGTAGTTTGTCCACTCTCTAGCAACCGATAAGTTAACATTTTTTTTCATTAAGTTGCGTATGTCTGTTTTAGTGAAGTGCGGATATAGTATTTTTTGTTCCCATCCTGCTTCTTTAGTGCGTGCATCTGCAAATTCATTACCTTTTATACTAGCATGACCAAAGATCCACATGATTTTGATTGTGTTTCTATGTTGGTGTAAAATTTCCTTTATACGATTGAGGCAAAAGCACTGCTTCATGTAGCGCAGTCGCTTCGGTTGTAAGTACAGAGCAGTACTGTGGTAAAGCACCGACAGTTATTGTGATCCCTTGATCATTTGTCACTGCAAACGTTGTGTGTTTGTCTGATTTTTATCCATCAATGTAGATGATTTCCCACTCTGGTTTGTACGGCTCAATAGCGTCGTTAAACGGCTGAACTTATTGTTTAGTGGTGGTTTTTGATTTTTGATGTTTGAAGAGACTATCTACGATTGAGGACTTCAGCGTCAGCCACTGTGGATGGGAGCTCTCTTTTATTAGTTGGGGTGTTGATATTATAGTATGTCGAGTTGGTTAATAAATGCCATGCATTTCATGATTGCTGATGGCTTGTTTGATGTATGCTGTGGTGCTTTCAATACATCAAACAGGAGTTTGTTTTTACACTGAAGGATTTTATTAGTAAGCATCATTGTGTTGTGTGTTCTTCTATGGTGTATGTCTGGTAGGCCTGCTTTGGTTAACACTGTTTTACTTGGAGATGTAGGAAAGGCACGAATACATCTTCTTGCAGCTGTGTGGTAAGATGCTTGAAGTAGCGCGAGGTGTGTTTTAGCACAATGTCCATAAATTGCAAGACCAAAATCAATTTTAGATACCATCAGTGCTTTTACAATGTTGATTAAAGTTGATATATGGATATGACAATGTTTTGAAGTAAGGTATTTTATAATATTAAGTCTAGTAAGTAAGCTTATTCCAAGTTGTTTGCAATGATCTTTATAAGTGAGTTTTTTTTTTTTAAATTATACCTAGTATTCTTAATGAGTCGGTATGTGGGATTTGTTGCGGGACTTGCGGAAATTCGGGTCCCTGATGTTTTAGACCAATCGGTAATATCAGTTAGATATTAAGATATTTCCGATCATACGCAAGGCGTCAAGCAGATATTCGTGTGCTTGGCTGGACTTGAAACACATTTTCTCCATTTGAATTGGTACGAGATTTCCAAGCTGGTGGACAGGAATGAAAGGTAATCTAAGCGACTAGTTTCAAGCTTGTTTTTGTCAGTATTCTTCCCGTTTATATTTGAACTAAAAATCTTTAGAAAATTTTTTTTTATATTTAAGAAAAATTTTTGTATTTAATTGAAGAAAATCGGGTTATAGCCATGATCGTAAATATCAATATTTGTTGTTTTGAATTTATTTATTAAGTTAAAGGAATTTTTTCACATGATTTCACTATTTTTTCCAAGCGTTTTTTCTAATTCACATAACAGATTTTTGTAAGTAATGTTCGAGGCTTAAATTTTTATTTCGAATTTCTGTTTCAGTTAAGAATTGCGATCTTCATCTTCAATATGTTTGAATAAATAGTTTTTGTTTACACACATATATTTAAATTAAATATATAGGGTGGACCAAAATAAGCAAGAAAGTCTTAATGGGTTCGCAAGCGCGAATAAAAGTCGGTTAAGGAGTGTAAACTTGTTCGCCTTAAAATTATGCGAGACAATAGTTGCTACCAAACATAAAAAGAGGTCAATACTGATATTACCGTTTTAGAATGCGTCGATCCAGCGAAAGTTAGTGTCCTTAAAAATTTAGGGGTGGGAAACCTCAATCGACAAAATGCATAAAATGTAAAGAGTGATCAATTAAGAGTTAGTGGAAGTTAAATTGTAATAAAACAACAAAAGTTGAAATCGATTAGGTTATCTTTTTTATTTTTGTGTAGAACCATTTATGATATTTATTTTTTTAAATATAATCCCTTTCAAATGTTGGCCGCAACTGAACCAAAATTCGGCCAACTGTAAACACCAATTTCGAACGACTCGTGACTCGCTGGAGGACTTCGGTCGGTATCTCGTGAATAACTTTAGTAGTGTTGGCTTCCAATGCCTCAATCGAGCCTGACTTATCCACAAATCATTTAGACTTTACATACCCACACAAATACAAGTCCAAAGGGGTGATATCGCACGATCTTGGTGGCCAATCCACTGGTTCGAGACGAGAGATAAATTGCTCACCGAAACGACGACGCAGTAAATCCATTGTTTCACGGGCTGTATAGCAAGTAACGCCGTCCGTCGTCTTATTGGAACCAAATGTTGTGCAAATCAGGGGCTTCAATTTCCGGCATTGACCATACCAAATGGTTATTTTGAATGAATTTGAATGGCTTCGGCAATTTACCTGCACTAAATTTGGTAGGGAAATACGTAGCCACCGCCTCAGCGCTCAGTGTCAAAAGTATGGCGCTATGGAAGGACCGGTGGTTTGGACACGCTTCTATTTTGCACTCTCTGAATAGTCAAAAACAAGAAATAGACTACTCTATTCCTAGATTCACCTTCGACGGGCTCTTTCAAGACGAGTCTATCGTCAAGAATGGAGTGGCAGACACCAAGGCCATGGAGAAGGGGGGAATTAAACTTTTATACAGATGCTTCCAAGCTAGACGATAAGGTTGGCTATGGAGTATTTTCGAAGGAGTTAGGACTGGAACTATCCTTTCGACTACCAGAATACTGCAGCGTCTATCAGGTAGAGGTTTTAGCTATAAAGGAAGTGGCTACACATCTAAATACGCATATCGTAACAAAAATGAGTACAAATATATTTTCGGATAGCCAGGCGGCCATCAAATCAATGGAGGCAGCTATACTAAGATCGAAGGTTGCACAGGAATGCCGGGCAACTCTAAATGATATTAGCGTCATACTCAACGTCAGCCTTATTTGGGTTTCGCGGCACAGAGATATTGAAGGAAAGCTGATGAGCTAGCCAGGAAAGGTACTGCTCCTCAAATGCTTAGTGATAAAAGTACCATTGGAATACCTTTGGCCACGAGTAAACTAATAATCAAAAATAACATTAAATGAAGATACATGTGTAAAAGCTAGGCTACTATGGCCGCAAGTAAACAAGAAAAGGACAAAGGAATTGCTTAGTCTCTTTAGAGATGATATCTCAAAGGCCGCGGCTTGTATAACCGATAATTGGCTATTTGACAGGCATTCCTCGAGACTAGGAGTTTTCTCCCATAAATATTGCTGAAGTTGTAGAGATGAAGAAGAAACAGTTGAGCACTTCCTTTGCAATCGTCCAGCCCTAGCTAAAATCAGAGCAGGTAGTCTAGGTAAATGCTTTTTCAATTCTCTTTCAGAGTTGTCTGGCGTGGGGTTGGGATTAATTCTACGTTTCATAAGATCCACAAAATGGTTGTACGAAGGAAAGTAAATGGGGTTCCCGTGCAGTACAGTGGTATCACAACGGACCTGTAAGGTCTAAGTGAGTTGGTCGTGCAGACCGACTACCACCATAACCTAACCTAACCTAAAATATGACATACCGAGAAGTCGACCAGATTTTCATAACTGGATCGTAGAGGCGGATCTCCGTTCTAAATCCCACCTATTTTTAGTATGCTTATGCTGACTGTTGAGAAATTTACTCGCGCTCATTAAAATTGCCACAGATGATGCCACGACCGTTGGAATCCAAAAGTCGGGACCCATTTGTCCGAGGCGCTCACCATTGATGGCAACGTTGGCTCCATTTTCTGTTTTGAAAAATTATGACGCTGGCATGCAATCCACACTATTCATATATAGAACATTTTTCGTACAATGGGGATTTTTCGACAAATTTTGTTCCTACATCCTGGAGAAAGAATTATTGACAAATTTACCAGAAAAAAAAAAAAATTGATGTACATGCTTTTGCGTTGCTGAGTCCGAATTTGTTATCCATTTGTTGTTGCGGGGTCTAATTGAACGTCACTTGAAGATCAAACACAGAATATTCACCGGAAAAAAAATTGATGAATATGCTTTTGGTGTTGCTGAATCAGAATTCAGCTGAATTCATTGTCAGTTTGTCTTTGCGATGTTTGGTTAATGGTTTAAAAACTGAACACAAAATATACTTTTTAGCTGGTATTACAGATGAATAAAACTACTATAAAAAGTGCCAAACCGAATTTGAATACTTAATTTTTTTTTTATTTTTAAAGTTGTTCTGAATTTTTCACAAAGATACCCCTATTCAAGGGTGTGTTTGGATATAATTAATAGAAAATAAATTGAAATTCGGACCTAGAAAATCTCTCCGAAATCATTACGAGCATTTTAAGAAGAAAAAAATTATAAAAATTGATCAAAATTTGGATCCTGTAGCTATTTTTGAACAAAATTTGTCAAAAAATTCCCACTGTGTGTCGTTCCAAGTGTGATAATTTTGCTTATTCACTTACCCACTAAGGCAGAAATAGGCAGAAAGTAGTCTATAAGTTTGGTGCACTGAATATTTGTATGTAAGTTTTCGAAGGAAATTTCCACGATTTGTAAATGCCCCTCGTTCGTAAGTCTGGATATGGTAATTTGTTTGGGTAAGCTGAATAGAAATTTAGAAATTTCAAAAACTTTTATTTACTTGCACAGCTGGTTTGATCCGAATACAAACACCCGGTATATATATTTCTCTATTTAGTGCTATTTGATTACATCTGGGGTACTTGTAAATCAACTGAGCTAATAAGAGGCAGAGATGGCAGGCGTATTTGGGGACGTGTTTAATGACCGAAAACCGCTACTGGCTGTGGTGGGCGGGCGAAAGTATCCGCATTATTTGGATAACTTTGGCATTAAGCGGATTTTCGCACACACAAGAAAACGCCACTTTTTGCGAAATTGCCAATTATGTATGATGAAAGGAAAACAAAAAAATATATCTACATATTTTTATAGAATGACAGCTGCGTTTTTATTATTATTTTTTTTAAAGCTCTGAAAATTTTTAATTTAATTTAAATCCTATTTTTATGCCAATGACATAGGCAAGACGACTTATGATCTTACGAGTAAATACATATATATGTATACACATATCTACACATGTATGTATGTATGTCAAACTCTTCAAATTTTATGTTGTGGAACAATAAAAACTGAAAAGAACAGTGTTTTTTCTGTTTTTATTTTTATTTTTATTTTTATTTTTATTTTTTTTTCTGAATGGACGAATGGACAAGGAATGAGTTACGATGGCGCTCATGCTCAGCCAATCACCCAAAATAAAAGTAAGAAAAAATAACAAATGTAGAAAAAAACACAATCCAGCTGTGGCGTGCCGCTCGAGCCAACTCTTGCCATGCATTGATGATCGGCGCGGGGCGACAGTTGCGTGCCAGTATTGAAAAATGATGTTGGTGTGGGCGCGCATTTGTGGTAAAAATTAAAAGTCTGATATATTTATAAAATACACATAAATGTTTTTGTAGGTGTGTACGCATTTGAAACATTTACCTACATACCCATATGCGCGTATTCCTGCTTTTTCGTCATTACGGAATTTTTATTATCTCGTCGTAACCTCACTAAAGAAAATATTGAGTGACATTATTTTTCATAAACATTGCAGTGACCCTCATTTGATGATCAATAAATATGTTTTTTATGGCCTATTTGTCCATGTAAATTTATCGAATTTATAGGACGGCGGCCGTCGTGGTCGCATGGGCTTGCCGTGTGACCAACTGTCGATGGTGCACGGGCTCGTAATCAGCTGTGGACACGAAACGCCGCATGCAAAAAAGCACCTGCTGTTCGGAGGCGGTATAAGACTTTAGGCCGCCCCATTTGCGGAAAAATATCAAGATGCACTACAAATCGCAGGAGGAGCTCGGCCAAACGCCCAAGAAAGAGTGTAAGCGCCAATACTCATGTAGGTATATATTGGGGATGTCAGTCTCGAGCTCCCGGTTTGTTTTAAATTCCAAAAATCCCGGAACTAGCCGATTAAAATCACGAGATTGTTGAGTATATTTTTTTTAAGCAGATGCATTTAGTCAAAATTTTATCATAGGTAGGTGGTAGGTAGGTAGGTTAGATGGCAAGAGTACCACGGGTACACTACAAGTAGCACAAGAGTGCCGTTTTGATATGTATATGTATAATGTAGACCACAAACTCGCTTGTTGAACTCACTGCTGCCCCAAATGGTGTCTCTGGCATTCGCATCGCAGCCGATCAGGATGCTCTCTTTCTTGGGCAAGAGAGTATCCAACAGTTGCTGTATTTCCTCAGGAGGCGCTGGACTATCATGGGCCATATAGGCAAGTACCAAAACAAAAGCAACTGCCACTGGATGGTTCCACCCTGACGATTGTCACATCTGGCGAACATCACTTTTGAACATCTGTCCTTCAGTTCCATGATTTAACCTTGCCAGAGCCTAGACTTTTGAATCAAGCAGATACCGATGTCTTCCTCACGGAGGATGGCAAGTAGATTATCGTTGGCTTAAAGACTACTCCATTTGTTCGGAACGTGCGTCCATCTCAGACAACCGCGGATCGTCGAGCTGCTTTTTCGTGTCGTCCCCTATTTCCTCAAAGTTGTCGTCTGGGGCAAAAGAGGCGGGGAAGCCCTTCACTTTGACTAACCTGAGGCCGAAGCGGAGTTTAAACTGCTGAATGTCGAGTGCCTCCAGGGACCCGTTACTGATCAACAGCCGAACGACAGAGTAGTGTCGCTGAAGTTCCTCTACTTTGATGACAGAGTCCTCCATCGAGTCTTTCATCGCAACCTCAGGGTTTTGCATTTAAAACACTGGACAATTTCCGAAATGTCCAGGTTCATTTTCGGCAACCAAATTCGGGCTTGTGGTCGTCTTACAATCTCTGAAGTAGGGATGAGCTTTAGAGAAAGCCCCTCTTAGGGGTTGCTAACCATAGCAAGGCTCTTCTCCAGAAACTTCTTCAAACATTTTTATCATAAGACTCTGTGAGGAAAGGAAACCTCTAAAGCGTGAGTTGAAAGAATGTTGGTACAACTGCCCTCTATGGTGTCGCAGAGTTTGAGCGTTTGGTCTGTCAATTAGCTTGTTTGTTTTCTGCATTTAATTATATCAGCCAACCGCAGGAGTGCTCTGCGATTTTCACCATCAATTGGGCATGAGACGCGTGGCTGCTCGACTCGTTACAAGGGAGTTGAATTTCTTTCAAAAACTTCATCAGAAGAAGGTGGCTAAAGGTATGCTTGAGCAAGTGAATTTGGACCCAATGTTTATCCAGCGCATCATAATAGGTGATGAGACGTGGGTACATCCACATGAGCCGAAACCCAAAAAACCACGTCAAAGTCGATGAAAAGTGAAAGTCATGCTACTCGTTTTCTTTGATTATCATGATGTTGTGCACTCGGAATTCATTCCAAATGGTTCTACGGTAAATGAAGAATATTATTTGGAAGTTATGCGACGTTTGAGAGAGAATGTGCGTAGGAAACGGCCCGATTTGTGGGAAGAAAACTCATGGATCTTGCATCATGATAACGCACTGTCTCACAAGGCTCATATTGTGAACACTTTTTTTACCAAAATCACGACAAATATCATGGAACAACCACCGCATTCACCGGATTTAGCCACCTGTGACTTTTTTCTTTTCCCAAAACATAAATTGCCACTCCGCGGATGCCGCTTTGAGTCGATAGATGTCATTAAGGAGCATTCGCTGAAGGAGCTGAAGACGATCTCTTCAAATGCATTTAAAAGGTGATGATGACTTTAATGACTGGACTAATCGTTGGCAAATGTGTATTGCTTCGAATGGAATCTATTTTGAAGGCGACAAAATAGATTTTGATGATTAAACAATTATTTTGTGTTTTATTGAACAATTCCCGGACCTTTTTTGACAGAATGCATTTAGATGTACAAAGTTTTTTTTTCCAAAGGAGAATTAATTTCTGAATCAAACATTTGAACAAAGTTTTGAAGTAAAGGCAAAACAAAGATGAGTATAAATAAAAATTGTATAGAATAGCTATTTAAGTAAGTTAGTTTTATATTCAAACGTATTTTTTAAATTGTATTTTACAAAATTTTTATTGAAATATCAGATGATATTCTAAGGTACTTTTACTCCATTTGTTTCCAATGGGTTAATGGAAGCAAACTGTTGACACTTATAAATCGCTTTTGTCAAATTGTTAAATAAGCATGTTTTCAATGGCTTGCTCACTGTGCGTATAATAAGAAGTAAACTGAAAAGATGTGGAAAAAAGTAATAATTTTGAGATTTATTCAGTGTTGAAAATTTATGGGACAGATTTTTTTTAAATAAATTATCTTCGGTTCTTTTTAAATTTTTTTATTTTTCATTTTTATAGCAAGAAATGTACTTAAAAAAAAATTGTTCAGAAAAGATATAGATCTTTTTGTCAAAAAAAAAAAACAAATTAATTAAAAAATGGAATAAAATTCACCGGTATTAATCTCTAACTTGACTCCTATGTATTTAATAATAGTCTATTCTATGCTCACTAACCTCAGTTTTCATTATGGGATTTCATTAACTTTCGAGTTATATTCAAATACAAGGTGAAGTCCAAAGTAAACAAGACTGGCGTCATAAAAATGCTTTTGAAGGCGACATCTTTTCAATGTTACATCCCTAGCTGACTTCCAGTGAAAGCTTGATGACATTCGATGTAGTGAAATCGAAGTTATTGCGTCTAAAGTGTCAGTATGTTTGTGTCATCGGTACAAAAATTAGTTTTGATAAAAAGAGCGGATATCAAATTTTGATTTAAAATCGGTAAAACGTTTACCGAAACTTTTGAATTAATGAACAAAGTTTATGGCGACGATTGTCTATCTGGTTTACACGTTTCAGAGATGGTTGTGAGGATATAATTAACAATGAACATACGGGCTGGGCCGCCCAAAATCAGTAATCACCGAAAACTCCATCCAAATTGTTCGTCAAATTGTTTATCAAAAATGAACCGAAATCATCGTTGAAATTCATGGAATCGTATTGAATATCTCTAAAACATCGATTTATCTCATTTAACTGATTATTAGGGCCTATGAAAGGTCCGTGAACGTTTCATTCCGCACAAGTTAACTAAGGGCCAAAAATTGCTCAGAATTCAACATTCGAAAGACCTCATTAAAGAGGCGAGAAAAGACGAGAATTTCCTTTACAACATTGTAACTGATGATGAAACGTGGAGTTTCCAACATGAACCTGAAACGGAGCGTCAAAGTGCCGAACGGAAGGCCCCAGACAAGCCACCATCCAAAAAAAAAACGCGTTTGAAGAAGTCAAAAATCAAGTCGATGCTCATTTGTTTTTACGATTCCAAGGGAATTGTCCACACGGAGTTCATGCCAATGGGCCAAACCGTCAATGCAATTTTCTATCTTGGCGCTTTGAAGCGTTTGTTGCATCGCATTCATCGAACTCGCCCTGAATATCGCGAAGGAGGAAACTGGCGCTTATTGCTTGATAATGCACCATCTCATCGATCCACTTTTGTGACTGATTTTTTGACTAGAAATCGCATTTTAACCATCAATCACTCACCGTATTCGCCTGATATGGCTCCCTGTGACTTCTAACTATTCGGAAAATTGCATTTTGCCATGAAAGGAAAGCGTTTCGCGTCCATAGAGGCCATCCAAAACGCTTGTACCGACATTGTGAAGGACATTCCGGTCAATGACCTGAAACACTCTTTCGAAAAGCTTTTAGATCGCGCAAAATAGTGTGTCGCGGCCAGAAGGGACTATTTTGAATAAATAAACTCGAAGTTATCTGATTGAAGCTCCTCCTTCACCAGGTGTGTGATATTTAAACCCGCAATATCCGCAAGTGTGGCAAAGAAGTAAGAGCCTAGATGTCTAAATCTTTGATAGAAGATAGCAGGGCAGCTGAGAAGAAGGTGCTGAGATGATTCCACCTCATCCTCCAGACAGTTTCTGCTGAAAGAAGATGAAGCAATCCCAAGTCTCTAACTAAGTCTGACAGGCCACAATTTGCTAGCGGCACACGCATACAAGATAGGAATTACAAGCAACGATAGCTGCAGATTTTGCAATGAACTGGAAGAGAAGGAAACTCTTGAACAGCTTCTATGTTCTTGCCCTGCATTAGCTAGAACCGGAATAAAATATTTAGGAGCTCTACAATATGAGAGGTTACAATGTCTCTCTGGGTTAGAGCTTCAGAGTTTACTTAGACGCAGACGTATTACAAGATGTCTACTACAAATAAACGTAAAGGTCTAGCTCCATCTGGTAACACTAGGTCTATGTGATGGTCTTCAGCCAGAAAAGTCAACCTAACCTAATCCCAGGTCTCCCCGCATGGACACTCAACGGACAATTTCCGGTAAGGATAAGTACCAAATTCATGAGCTGCGGCTTTGTTAGTCTTAGAAGATGAATAGAGATTTTCCAGCCTTTTTTTTACAAGTGCCCTTACAGGTTATCGGAAGTTGTGTTGTGTGTTGTGTTTCAAAGAATTCTGATTCTCTTGTTAGAAATAAAAGTATTGGCAAATTGACATTGCGTCGATAAAGTTGTTTACCTGGAAGCATTGAAGGAAAACAGAGACTACAAATGTATGTCAATACAACGGATCCTCTCTTGGTCTTCGTGGAAGTATGCAGCCAATATCTCCAGCTAATTCAACCCAGCTCATTTGCGAAAACCGAGTACAGTGTTGAACAATAAAGGGCCAGAAGGTTTTGTGCCAACATTTCTCACCGTCAGAGAAGCAATAGGAGGTGAGTCCTTCTTCTAACATACGAACACAGCTTCTTCTATATTATATTATATTATATTTGGGCTATATGCTGTTGTTCCGATTAGTAAATAATAGAACTCTTCGATTCGCCAGGCATTAGCTAGCACTTAAGGAGTGGAGCTGGGAAGCACTTAAGAAGTATTAGTAAGACTGCGTTCATATAAGTAAACATTTGTTACTTCATCTCCCTTTACTTGATGTTGTTGTTGACTTTAGACTAAAAACTAACTATTACAAGGTGTGTGAACACGACGGACAACACCAAAAGGAATTCGCAACAAAATTCGTTGAAGCAACAAAATTTGTTTCCTTGAAATGGAGTTTGCAGCATTGAAAATGGGGAGCTATACCAGTTGTATGAGGTATGGCGCTAGCGGCGAATTTTGTTCGATAATTTTTGTTTTTGTTTGCTTTCACGTGCGATTTTTTCGTCAATTGAGCAGAGGCCAGAGATAGCGTACAGAGAAGTGGTGAATGGAAGGCGCCTAATAGCATTTCATTTTCTTTTTGATTTATTTAAAAACCCAAAACACATACATTGATTATGTAGATGCAGATTAAATTAAAGATGAAATTAATCACTTAATAAATACCCGCACTAAGTTTTTTGGCAAGCTGATTTGGTGAAATATGGCACCACCTGCTGATATTTGCTAAACTTCTCAGAACACCTACTGTTAGTTTAAATTAGCTGGGAGCATACATTTTGGACATAACGCTTTGAACTATTTTTTATACCTTGCATAGCAGACTCCTCTACTCTGTTCATAATTTAAAGTAAAAATTTGGGGCTAAATTTGAGTAGGTAACACTGGGAGGCCTTGGTAACACTCGGATTAGTCTATATTGCGCAAACAAGAAACAGCTTTTGAACTGGCTCCGCATGAAGCAGTTCTCAGAATACTCGTAAAGGGTGATCCATTTAGATGTATCGGATTTTAAATTGAAAAAAAAACAACGAAAATCCAAATTGATTGGGCAATCTTTATTATTTTTGTGTAGAAACATTCATAAAATTTATTTTTTAAAGATAGTCCCTTTCAAATGTTGTTTCAAATGGGGTTTCGTAAACACCAATTTTGAATGACTCGTTGGAGACTTCGGTGGGTATCTCGTGAATAACTTTAGTAATGATGGCTTCCCATGACTCAATCGAAGCTGGTTTAGACTTTAGACAAAAAAGTTAGACTTTACATACCCCCACAAATGAAAGTCCAAAGATGTGATATCACACAATCTTGGTGGCCAATCCACCGGTCCGACACGAGAGATAAATTGCACACCGAGACTACAACGCAGTAAATCCATTGTTTCACGTGTTGTAAGGCAAGTAGCGCCGTCTTATTGGAACCGAATGTTGTTAAGAGCGCGGACTTTAATGTCCGGCATAGGCCGCACTAAACGGTTGTTTTCAATGAATTTGAGTAGCTTCGGGTTGCTCTTCAGCCCAAATACGGCAATTTTGCTTATTGACGTATCCATTAAGCCAAAAATGTGTCTCAACGCTGAACACCACAAGTTGGCCTGAAGGCGCGATTGACACTTTTCACAGAGCGTTGATTTTCGTAATGAAAGGTTTTCCAATAAAAGGTGTTATTGTGATATTCAAAGAAAAATGCTATTGTATTTTTTAATATAAATGATCGGACGTTTATTTCATTATAAAGAGGAAGGTATGCCATTAATAGTGGAAAATAATATCAGGCAAATGACCATCGCGAACCCCGCTTACAGGACAATATCCTTTTCATGAAATTTTCCATAACCGAATTGCCAAGTGGCTGCCCTATGTCCTCGATAGCCTCACGAATTCCATCTTTGAGGTCTTGAATCGACCCTGAGCTGTTGGCGTAGACCTTCTCTTTCACGTGGCGCTAAAGAAAAAAGTCACAAGGTATTAAATCACAAGATCTCGTTGCCCAATTATGATCACCTCTTCAAGAGATGGACTCTTCAAGAATTTTCCCGTTAAAGATCAATGGTTTCGTTGCTTGTGTGGCACGTAGCGCCGTCTTGTTGAAAATAAACGTTGTCCAGATCAATACCATCCAATTCCGGTCATTAAAAATCGTGAATCATCTCTCGATAGCGCAATCCATTCATACATGACACGCGTTATTGGAAAACCCTTTAGAATTTTACGATTTGTAAACGTTGTTGAGGCTTAAGTCTTTCCATGATGAAATTTCAATGAATACCGAAAAAAATTATGTATTTACTTTGATAGTAGTCATGCGTGATCTGTCAAAAATTGGAAAGAATACCTCCAATCTGATCACCCTTTACAATCCTTCTCGTCATTCTGAAACTTTTTGCCTGAGATATCTCAATGAAACATTGTACAAATGCCACTCTTGATAAAAGGTAGTTTTGTTTTGGCAATCGAGAGAATCTGGCAAATAAATTACCTTATAAATTTATGTGTTGTAAACTAAATTTATTCGAATATATCGAATGCTTTAATAAATTTCATAAATGATATTGAACATACAATGCATACCTACTTTTGTTTTCTGTCTTTATTTACCTGACTACAAAATTTCAATAGGAATATAAATACACTAATTGAATGGTTAGATTAACAAAGAATTTATAGAGCTATTCAAAATAATTTGTTGCCAAAATACCGCAAATTATGCAAAGGCACGAAATTACTATTTCGACCCGCAACTTGCGCGCTTGTTCGCTATTTTCATTAATGTGTTCGTAGATTTATACATACACTTATAAGTATGACCGTGCACACCGAAAATGTACATACATACATACATACATACTTTTGTTGAAAATATACGCATGTTTGTTTAAATTCAAATTTGATTGGAACGTCATTGGGGGCTACCAAATTTCGGTCGAACAAATCACCTGCCAAAATGCTTATAAAAGCCCTGCAGAGAAATCATGAAGTATTTACACCAAGTTCTAGTTCACGACTATACTAAAGTACATATGTATGTATGAAATATTGTACACTTAACATCCCTGCAGCGAAAAGCCAAACGAATTCTAGTTCATGAAGTGACTTTTGATGGAAGCAGTCATACTAGTTGGAGAGTGACTGGAATTATACCAGTCGCAAAATGACCAATTACATATACAGTATAAAATTGCAGGTCCCTCTATCCTCCATTTGTGGAACAACAACAAGATGCATGCCACAAATAGGAGGAGGAGTACGGCCAAACTCCTATATAAGGGTGTAAGCGCCAATTATTTATTTAGCTTATTTATGCGACAAAACGATATCACCTCACCTGCCTTGTCTGTTTATATTGTTTTTTCGAATCTTAATTAATTTTGTATAAAACTATAGCGTATTGTCTAACAAAAATCGCAAAAACCAACTTTCAAACTTTACACCAAAATTAGAAAAATTCCAAAAACTTGTCATCATAATTCCGCGGTGCTCAACATCTACAGGGTGCACCATCTTTTATGCCGGTATGTAACGCTGAATAACTTTGTCATTTACCAACCGATCGACTTCAAAATACATGTTTTCGATACGTCAATTCAGTACAATTTCAACCGAAGGTTAGGTTAGGTTAGGTTATGGTGGTAGTCGGTCTGCACAACCAACTCACTTAGACCTTACAGGTCCGTTGTGATACCACTGTGCTACACGGGAACCTCATTTATCTTCCTTCGTGGAACCATTTCGTGGCTCTTATGAAGCGTAGAATTGATGCCAACCCCACGCCAGACAGTTCTGTAAGAGAATTAAAAAAGTATTTACCTAGACAACCTGCTCTGATTTTAGCTAGGGCTGGACAATTGCAAAGGAAGTGCTCAACTGTTTCTTCCTCTTCCTCATCTCTGCAACTTCTACAATAATCATGGGAGAAAACTCCTAGTCTCGAGGAATGCCTGCCAAATAGCCAGTGACCGGTTAAACAAGCCACGACCTTCGAGATATTGTCTCTTGAGAGACTAAGCAATTCCTTTGTTCTTTTCTTGTTGAAGTGAAAACTTCTTTAGAATCGTTGGGAGTGATTTGAGGAAAAGTGAAACGAAAAAAGCGACCTACTTGGCTACGAAGCGTTATATTATATGTTGATATAAAAGTAGCGACGAACTAAATAAAAATAATTTTTATTTTTTCTTTTTCTTGTGATTCGAACCAAGGATTTCGGGTCGGAAGCTCACATTGCTAGTCGCTCGGCTACCGCGCCATGTTGTCGTAGCTGGCCTAAAAGTTATTTAGTTACGAAGCGTTATATTATATGTTGATATAAATAATTTTTGTGAGCGTGTAATTCTCACAAGTTTTATTAGGTTTATTATTTAAAATGTATTGACTAGGTAGTGTGGTTATCAGCTTAACATCTGATAAATCCTACATCGGAGGACAACAAATGTTAAACTGATTTTTGGAAATGGGCGGAGTGTTTTAGGGGCTTGCTCCGCCTCTGCCACGGGTTGACCCGGTATTGCAGTACCGCCGGGATTTCGGCTTTGAATAAATAAAAGAAAAAATATACTAATACATTTAGCTTTGGTGCGAAGAGCCATAAATTTTTATATGAATACATGTAGACGAAAATGGAATTTTTTTTTTTTGAAATTTGCATTGTAGGACATTTCTGATTATATATTGAAAACAGTTTTTTGGTTTAGATACTGAAAGTCAGTTTAAGTGAATCGGTATAAATATTTCGTACATTAATTTTTGTGAGCGTGTAAATTCTCAAAAGGTTTATTAGAAAATCTATTGAAGTAGGTAGTGTGGTATCTGTTCCTATCAGCTTAACATCTGATAGATCCTCCATCGGAGGACAACAAATGTTAAACTAATTTTTGGAAATGGGCGTAGTGTTTAAGGGGCTTGCTCCGCCTCTGCCACGGGTTGACCCGGTATTGCAGTACCGCCGGGATTTCAGCCTTGAATAAATACAAGAAAAAATATATGTACTAATACATTTAGCTTTGGTGGGAAGAGCCATAAATTTTTATATGAATACAAGTAGACGAAAATGGAATTTTTGAAGTGAAAACTTCTTTGGAATCGTTGGGAGTGATTTGGGAAAAAGTGAAATGAATTACATATAAACGTAGCGACGAACTAAATAACTTTTAGGCCAGCATCGGCAGTATGGCGCGATAGCCGATCGGCTAGCAATGTGAGTTTCCGATCCAAAATTCTATTTCAAAGATATGTTGACAACATCGAAACCAAAGCATTTGTATCATATTTTAGCTATCATAAGCCACTCGTATCATTTGTTGAAATTGAAAACATTGAGGATGAATAATAATAAAATGAAGAAAATAAAATATGAACTTTATAGCAATATTATAATGAACCTATAATTATCTTGCTCCTAATGCTGCTTTCGTCTTATTCTCTCTCAGTTTGTTTTACGGAAGGTTTCACTTCTATCGCGTCTAACCGTTAGACTGGTGTTTTTTTATTTGCGGCCATAGTAGCCTAGCTGTTAGACACGTATCTTCATTTCTCCATGAGCTATTGGCCTCTTGGATAAAGTGGTTTTTTATTATTAGTTTACTCGTGGCCATGGGTATTCCAATGGTACTTTTATCACTCAGCAGTTGGAGAGCGGTACCCTTTCTGGCTAGCTCATCTGCTTTACAGTTTCCCTCAATATCTCTATGTCCCGGAACCCAAATAAGACTGACCTTGAATACGTCACTAATATCATTTAGAGCTGCCCGGCATTCCTGTGCAACCTTTGATCTTAATAAAGCCGCATTCATTGATTTGATGGCCGCCTGGCTATCCGAGAATATATTTATAATCGTTTTTGTTACGGCGTGCGTATTTAGGTATGTAAAAAATAAATAAATAATTGGCGCGTACACTTCTGTTAGGTGTTTGGCCGAGCTCCTCCTCCTATTTGTGGTGTGCGTGTGGATGTTGTTCCACAAATGGAGGGACCTACAGTTTCAAGCCGACTCCGAACGGCAGATATTTTTATGAGGAGCTTTTTCATGGCAGAAATACACTCGGAGGTTTGCCATTGCCTGCCGAGGGGCGACCGCTATTAGAAAAATGTTTTTATTAATTTTGCTTTCACCGAGATTCGAACCAACGACCTCTCTGTGAATTCCGAATGGTAATCACGCACCTACCCATTCGGCTACGGCGGCCACTTCTTTTATAGCTAGTACCTCTGCCTGATAGACGCTGCAGTAGTCTGGTAGTCGAACGGATAGTTCCAGTCCTAATTCCTTCGAGAAAACTCCGTAGCCAACCTTATCGTCTAGCTTGGAGCCATCTGTATAAAAGTTTAATTCCCCCCTTCTCCATGGCCTTGTTGTGTGCCACTCCCTTCTTGACGGTATACTCGTCTTGAAGAGCCTTTCAAAGGTGAGTCTAGGGATAGAGTAGTCTATTTCTTGTTTATGACTATTCAGAGAGTGCAAAATGGAAGCGTGGCCAAAACACCGGTCTTTCCATAGCGCCATACTTTTTAGTCTGAGCGCCGAGGCGGCGGTCACGTGTTTTCCTACCAGATTTAGGGCAGGTAAGTTGATTAGCACTTCCAGCGCTTTGTTTGGAGTAGTCCTTAAAGCGCCAGAGATGCATTAAAAAGCTGTTCTTTGGACCTTACTCATGATTTTAACGTAAGTCGCCTTTTGAGCAGATGGCCACCATACAAGTATTCCGTACATTAAGATTGGCCTAACTACGGAAACAACGCGCTGAAATAGTGCCGCTATATGTACGTCGAACATAGTCGTTTTATTGTTCTAACTCAACGCGCATATCGCAAAAAGTATCGCGGCAAACAGGCACCGTCGTTTGGTGTCGATTTTTTTGAGCACGGGAAACTAGGAGATCGTCAACATGCCGTTCATCAACGACCAAGACGTTTCAATGAACTTGTTGAAGCAGTGAGGGAGAGCGCTGCGCAAGAGCCAATAGTGTCGTATCGTCGTCGCGCTCAGCATTTTGGCGTCGGTGAAACCACAATGTGGCGTATTTTGAAGGTTGATTTAAATTTGTTTCCGTATAAAGTGCAATTAACACAAATGAATATTGCCGACAGACCATTCACGTCGCTTGGAATACGGCCAAACAGTCGCTCGAATGGTTGACACTGAATCCAATTTTTGGAAGGAAATTTTTAAGACTGACGAGGCATATTTTAACTTCTCTGGCAGCGTGAATAAGCAAAATTGTCGCATTTGGGGTACTGAGAATCCACACGAGATCTATGAAATGCCATTGCATGACCGGAAAGTAACTGTTTGGGCCGGCATTTGCGCCAAAACCATCATTGGGCCATATTTTTACCGAGAAAACGAAACGGTCGATGGAAACCGATATCGGTTTGTCTGCCCGCAAATGCGTGAGAAAGGTTTAGACGATTACTGGTTTCAACACATTGCAAATGCCACAATTGAATTTCTGCAACGAAAATTCCCGGGACGACTACTGTGAAAAAGAGGCGACATAGACTGGTCCCCCAGATCACCTGACTTAACTCCTCCGGACTTCTTTTTGTGGGGTTATCTGAAAAGTAAGGTTTACGCTAACAAGCCGTTGTTTGTGATTGCTAATAAAGGTGGCCACTTGATGGCGCACCCTGTACAAATTGTCTTCTTAACGAATCAAATAACCCACCCGGCACTTCGTCCAATTGAAGTAACAAAGGCTATTTGTTTCCATGACAGTCGGTTCTACGTTACCGGAACGACCCGGATTTATATCCGGCCAATGACTGTCACTCCAGCAGCATTCCCCGTCCATGTTTGGGGAATGTTTATGCTGCTAAAACAACAACAACAACAACAAAGGCTATTAATGATCACCTAAAGCCAAAATAGAGCTCATTCTGAGTAATAGGCAAGATTCAATAACATAATAACAATAATAAAATATTAATAAAAAAAAATTTCCCAGTTTTTAATTCGAATTTCCGCGAATAAAACAAATAAGATTGAAACGATGCAAGAAAGTCTGGAAAATGTAGAACTCCCGTTTGGTAAAACTATGTACATCAAGAAGAATACCACAAATTGGCAAAGAGTAGAAATAAAGACCTACTTCTAGCCATTGTTTGGAATTCATTAAAGAGGCAACAGCTTCAAGCCTGCTGATTTCCCAGCAGGCCATATTCAAGTGCTATACCCGCATGTGCAGGTGCCTCTGCGTGTAGCTCATTCATATACGTTCGCACTCTAATAGATTTACTTTGGGGTGTAAATTGTGGAATAGGCACAAACATAACAACGAAACAGTTTTTCTCAGATTGATTTCATTCTATTGTTTGATTTCGATTATTTCTTGTTTTAATAGACATTACAGTCAATAATTGTAAATATGAGCATTAGAGGCAGAGAATGGAGAAAAGGGCAAATGGTTTTCTTTGAAGAATAAAGTATTTATGCAAACGTTTTTATAGAAGTTAGAGGAATTGGTTGGATTATGTAGGCATTCATTTACAACAATTACATATGTAACTACTTACATGTAAATAATCTCTCTCTAGCTCAATATAAGGACAGAATGCTGAGTACAAGAAAGGTAGAGAGATACCAACCAGCTCATCTGGTATATCGGCAAATATTAGTTTGGCTGAACGGAATCGGCAAAACCAAGATTGCACGTAAGTAGCCGTTGCAGTATCAGCAACATAAACACCATTTACTATTTCAGCGGCCTGCCTTGCATTTTCGCTTCAATCAAAGAAAAACTGTAAAATGTACCGAATTTTCCCTTTATTGACTTCCATTGTTAACACCCTGTAACTCACAACTGAATGGAACAAACAAAAAACAGCAAAGGAATTTTTTTAGTGTGAAATGTCACCTTGATAACGAGCATAAATTTTAAACTGTTTGATCACTACTTTACGAGATATCGATCACTGCAGCCATCTACCGAGAAAATAATAGATTTCTTTTTTCTTTTTCCTTGGGTATAACATTTTACCAAAAATAACTAAGAAGACATACGTAGGAGAGATGGCGGGAAAGGCTTTTACAGTATTCCTGACATGTAAATCAATTACAGGGAAATTACTGCGTTGGGAGAATTGCACAACGAAGTACATGTCCCAGGGCATCAATTTTCTAAATTGACACCTCTTTATATTCATATCCAATCCTAACAGAGGAGGGCTATCCAAAAAACCACCAAAGCTGTCATTGGCTCATACATTCATCAAAATCGCTGGAAGTTTGTTATTCTTGCTGAAATAATACCTAAAGTTCTTAAGGGGCTCAACCAGTGTGACTGACAAAAAAAACAGGTGGTTTTTGAAAATTTATTTTTAAAAAAGTTTTACATTGATTGTTTTAAAACTTTGTGAGTATATTAATATATAATTAAACTTCAAGTACAAATTTTTTCAAAGGAAAATCTGGACTTTTCTTCTAATAATAGGGCATCTCTCGAAGGTCCAAAAAAAAAAAGTTTCCCCACTGCTGCCTTTGTTACGGTCTTCAGAGTGCCTCAAATAAAAAAAAACAAAAAAGTCATTAAAGATGATGGTATCACGCGTTGATTAACGCAGGATTGTGGTGAAAAAACGAAATCCAAAAAAATCCCGCAGTTTTGAAAAAAGTATAAAAATTTAGCTTGAAAATGTGATAGTATTTCACATCGCAAATTTACAATTTTTATTAGATTGAAATATCGGAGGGTCATTCAATGTAAAAATGAATACTTAAAATGAGGAAACAAGATTCAAGTCAATCGTAAAATTAGTTTTTAAGTTACAGTGGCAGCAAATTAAGAAAACGCTATTTTGAGAAAAACGTTTTTAAAGAAAAAAATACTGATCTCACATTTATAAAACGATAAATATCATACCTAATCCTAATCTGCTATTCCAGGCCCATATAATTCACCTTCTTCTTCTTCAAAAAGTTGCTGCTTGCTTGCTGAAAAATATGAAACAAATTTTTTTGAATTTTTCAAAGTTTCACACTGGTTGAGCCCCTTAATGATATGAGGCTTGCCGCTACCGATGTTCAGTTTGGTCAAACGCTCAAACACTGAAGTGGATAAAAAAATAGTAAGAATTTTAAAAAATCCTCTTAATGACATATTATTAAATGTCTAAACGAAAATATGCAAAAAAAAATTCAATTCAAAATTCTACACTAAAATACCCTCTTAACGCCTTATATTTGCCAAATTATTACATCAGAATAACTAAAGAAGCACGGAAATCTTTGAAAATTGGAAGCAAAATAATAATAAAACGTTCTATTTAAACTATAATTTTTTCAGAATTACAACGATCTTAATTTTTATGTTTTTCGAACAATAGAGCTGACTTAACCAAGAATGATTCAACTTTTTCCCAGAGAGAAATGCCCTAAATACCTACCAAATATTGAAGTTAAATTGAGGGCTTGCCAACTCGCATCAAAAGATATCCAGAATTGACAGCACCAAAATCTTTATGTTTCTTGCGCTGTTGGCAATAAAATAAAATAAAAGGAACCATTTGCAAGAACAGACGTCTGCGATTCCATTAGAACATCACACACGGCGATTGTCGGGTTGGTGCGCGTCTATCATTCAAGACGCCCACCACAAATAGGAGGAGGAGGTCGGCCAAGAAGGGTTCAATCGCCAATTATGTATGTAAATATCACAAATTTTAAGAAAGTCTAAAATCAGCAATAAAAGCCCTGGTATTTAAAACACACTCAGAATGTTTTAAACTTCTAAATGACGTATCTAAATATTTGGGTGCCAGGCCACAGGAATATAGCAGGGAACTGCAAGGCAGATGAACTTGCCCGAATCGGTACAACTCTTGATCTCGAAGTGGATAAAACGCTGATACCTATGCTTATAGCCATAGAAAACTACTAAACTACTTATAGATAGGAAAACCAAGTTGGCAAAACCTCACAACATGTGACCTAAGCAGACAAACATGGATGAAATGGAACAGCGGTCGATCGAAAATCTTGTTAAGATTTAGCAGAGAAGCTATAAGAAACATGATAGGGGTATTAACTGGTCATTGCTTACGTAATAGGAAGCCACGCTAGAAGGTTAGGACTCCCGTATTTCGATTTCTGTAGAAGCTGTCTTAACACAAAAGAAGAGGCAGCAGTCAGACACCTTTTGTGTAAGTGTGAAAACTTAGCTATAAAGAGGTTCCGCACTCTCGATACGGCATTTTTAATTGTTGTAGCGGACATAGCGCATCTAAAACTAACGAAGCTTTGCTCGTTTATTAAAGGTACCGGATGGTTTGAAAAGAAACCCATAGGGTAAGGATAAGTTCCAGTGGTATCACAATGGACCTACGAAAGGTCTAAGTGTGTCATTGCGATAGCCATCCTAACTACCTACCTACCTACATAGACCTCTAGGGTCCATGGTGTTGCCAGTGCTATGCATTTGGAGTTGAATTATTATTTTATGTAATTCTTAGTGCACGCCTTCGCGAGTTTTAACAAGCCGTTCAGCTATTTATCAGCAACATCATTCAAGGATGAAAAACAAGTTGACCCTAGGCACATTTATTGAGTCCTACAAAGAGCGGAGCAATGATTAAGTAGGTGTTCCAAAGTACTCAAAGATGTCTTACACGCATCGCTCTGAACTAATCCCATTTTGGCTGCATGATATGGGGTGAGACAGTGTAACGGAAGACCAACCAATATTTTGTAGTCTTTTCTAGAGAGTGATAAAATAAAGTTTATAGTTTTCGTATTCCAAGTGTTTATCATAATTTTGGCAGTTTTGTACGAGGTTGAGTGTTTCCATATCGACTGCGTTTCCAGAGCTAGTTCTTCATTTAGCTTCGTTTTCAGTGATGGGTATATTTGCAAGCTAAGCTCAGCTAAAAATTTTGCAACACAAACACATTTTTTAAGAAGTTTCCCTTATGGTGTGCTTTGATTTTGTTAAGGGGTTTCATACGTCCAGATTTTCAAAAAATCGATATTTTTACAGATTATTATTCTTTATAGTTTTAGGCGTATTTCTGTGAAAGTCGATTGTAAAAACTTCCCATAGATACAAAGTTATGGTAGAAAATGTTACTGCCCGAAGAGAATTTTGATGCGCACAGGTAGCTGCCCTTCGTTTGAGGCAGCTGGCCGTTACTTTGGGAGCCTTTCAGTCTTTCAGTTCTTTTGTTAATCTAAAGTATGTATAGGGACATCTATAAAACATTATGAGGGTATGTGTAGGGTCGATATGCTAAGGAGAAAATTCGAACCGGCTAAACACGCACGAATCAAGGCTATGAAAGCAACAAAGGAGGCCAGAACATCTCGTCGACTGGATAAAAATAAACAAAAACAATTGCTTACTAATCAGGAAGGCATACAATATGAAGATGGAATGGGAGATTAGACATAAGTTAACAAAATAAATTAAAAAGCTCATTTTAAGTTCTTGCTTTAAAGGCACGCGACTTCGAGCGAAATGCATTTGAAAGTTCAAACTCGTTTTTCCCGAAACTATATTACTTTTTCCGGCACGGTCTGCATAATAACTCTTACAGTTTTTAATATTTTTTTATACGGTTTTTATTTAAATATTTTAAAGTTTTTTCTCTATAGATTTGATATTTTTGTTAAACAATTTTATAAACATAATTAAAGTGGAACATTTATGACGTAAAACGCATACTCTTTTTTAAAATGCCGTAAGTCGCAAAATTTTCCAAACTTTATTTTACAAGAATTTTTTTTACTTTTTACAAATCCATCAACATTTCAAGGAGAAATGATGCAGGTGGACCAACTTTTTTTCATTGTATTTTGGGTGACGTGATTTTTTATATACAAATTTTTGTAAAGAAAAATTAAAATACATTTTTTTTATAAAGTTTAAGTACTAATAAACAATGTATACAATTTTTTATATTCATTTGTATTGCTATCCCTTCTAAAAACAGTTTTTCTTTTAGCACATTTTTGGCGCTGCTGGACGTATGTAACCCCTTAAGAACGTATATGTTTTTTTCAGTTCGCCAACATTTTCGGTTACATCTTGAAGTCGGTATTTGTTTTTTTGCCAAAAGGGTTTTCGTATTGCTTGCGTGCACTTCTATTATGACTGGCCACGCTATTCAAAATTGCTCCTCTAAAATTGTTCATAACAAAAATGTGTACGTGCAGAACTGCCAATGCATACAATTACATACTTTATCCAAGCAAACAAATCAAATTTTCTGCCACCTCAGGCAATATACAGGTATGCAGGTGGTGGTGGTGGTGTTTTCCGCATAATTAAATGGAATATTATTAGGTGCTTAAAGCAAAACGGCTGCGACTGCGAGTAACAGTCATGTGGAAAAACAGTTTCACTGGGCCAAGCTCACGACCTGCCTGATTGATCTGACGAGCCGTTTGCGTTCGTTAGCGAAAAGATCAAACGCTGTGGAACAAAACACAGAGCAGAGCACAGAGCCAAATCCAATATAGTACCTTTGGAAAGCGCTCTAAATATAGCATACATGTGCAAATTTTCAGTCATTCTACTTAAGCGCATACACATGAACGAGTACATATGTACGCGTGTGTATATCTACAAGTGTAAGCTAATATTTTTCATAGTTTTGCGTTTGTTAAAAATTTACCTCTAAGATAATATTTAGCAGATCTGTTTATGAAGTCTTGCAATGTAGATGACGAAAGTCTAATACATTGCGTAAAAATATGTGTTTATAAAGAATTAAGAAATTGGAGCATAAAACATTCGTAAGACCTGGCAGTAATATTTACCAAATATACAGTTTTTATCGATACAAACGTACGAGTAAATGCCTTTGCCTTAAAAAACTATAACTCAACACACCTGACCATAAATACATATCTGAGATATTTTGTGGCTCACTATTATATACGTAGCTTTGTATGTGCCTGTTAGGGTGGCCCGAATTTTTTTTTCATTTTTCATCTAAAATAAAGTAAGGGGTTAAATTTAAAATGCATTTTTTCTATTTTTTTCAGAGGGAATTTTCAAAGCGTAAAACCGGCTACGTATTAACAAAAAGAAAAAGAAAAAATAGGTGTCTTCTTTTGTTAGGTATAGAACAAAATTAGGGGGAATTACGAAAACAGGAAAAAACCTTTAAGAAAAAAACCTTTTTTGGGCCACCCTTATACGAGGGGGGTTCAATAAGCACCCGTGTTAGAAATGAAGACACCATTTTTTCCAAAAAAAATTATTTTGTTTTTTAAGATAGAGGACTATTTAGAATGTTACACTTCGTCCAACGCTTCGACCATCTTTTTAACCCATCCAAAGAATAAGATTTGTTGAACTCTCCAAAATACGCCTCTGTCTCGGCGATGGCATCCTCGTTTGAACTACATTTTTCTCCCGCGAGCCATTTCTTCATGCTAGGGAACAAGAAGAAGTCGCAGGGAGCCATATCGGGTGAATACGGGGGGGAGGGGCAGCAATTCACGCAGTTTGGCGGCGACAACTCCGGATGAATGTGCTGGTGCGTTTTCGTGGTGAAACAGCATCTTCTTTTTCGCCTTCAATTCTTCTCCTTCTCTGTCTCCTTCAATTTTTTGTGAAAGCGGTCCAAAAATTCACTGTAGTATTGCCCAGTTATAGTTCTGCCGTTTTCTAAAGGGGGCCCGGGCCCGAGAACGTTCAAGGTTAACCTGGCTTCACCAAGTCATAGCCGAGTTGAAAAGGCTACGAGTTAGGAGCTGGAAGTCTTTTGCTATGAACCGTGTAGATTGGAAGAGGGTTCTGGACGAAGCTAAAGCGCAACCTGAGCAGAAATCGGTACTTGATGACGATTGATGAGAGTAAAACTAATTTGCTTTTATTTTGAACAAAATTTAACTTGATGATCTCAATTTCCATGCAGAGTGCGTCGGTCTACGTATAAATAGTAGAGTAAAACTAAATCCATGCCAATCAACACCTCGCAAGCAAACAATTTTGAAATATATGGTGAACAAATCGAAAGCATCGACATATTTACCTATCTGGGAAGCCAGATTACACCAGACGGCGGAACGATGACTGATATAAGTGCAACGCGATTTTGGCAGAGTTTAAAAAAGCGCACCAGTCGTCTCTTTCTCGTGCTAATCGGCGCCAGTTGGACACAGCAAGAGAAGCCAAGTCTTTCTCCACCTGATCTTTCCAACGCAGAGGAGGACATCCTCTTCCTCTGCTACCACCAGCTGGTACCACATAGAATACTTTCAGATTCAGTTCTTCTCTACAGTTGTGAAACTTGACTTGTATCAGCATCTACCACACAAAGCTCACAATCATTTGTTAATCGTCACGTCAGAACAATCCTGCGCATTTGGGGGTGTGACAACCGTACTTCGATCGAGCAACTCCTTGCAGAAAGCGGAAGAAACCCATTAGGCACTATTGAAATGCGAGAACATAAATGGAGATGCATTGGGCATACCATCCGCAAAGCAGCTAATAAAACAAGAAGAAGTTAGACTGGAACCCTCAAAGACATCACCGCAGAGGACGTTTTTGCTTCAACATAAATTGTCTTCGGCGCATAACGTAGAATTTATACCGGAGATCTTCATAGACAACTCGACGGATAAGACCCTCAGAAACAGTAAGCTTCTTCGCAAGAGCGCTCATTGATTTTGAAGGGTCCTCGTCAGTTATCGCTCAAACTTGTTCAATAAATTCTACATATCGGACGATGTTAGAACGTATGTGTGAGATCTACGTAGTAACAAAATCAGCAGATTTAGCCATAGAAAACACTACACCAAACTCTCAAATAAAATTTTACATTGACAGCCAAACAGCCTTCAAGGCAATAACAGCTGTAATGACAAACTCACAATGCGTACGAGAATGCCGGGATATGATGGATGAGAACTGAGAAATAAGCCACCATCTACTAGGTTACAGGACACAAGGGAATTGAAGGAAAGGAGAAAGTGGATACATTAGCCAAAGCAGGTACAAACATTCTTGTAGCTAGCACGGCCGGTATACAACATCCTCTCCAACCAAACAACGACTAGATTTCGAGAAGTGAACTCAAGATGGGATAGAACCAGTTCATGCTATGAAGGCACAATGTCAGATCTACAAACTATATATATTTTATCGTCCCCAGGAAAGAGTGTAAGCTTGTAGTGAGGATACTGACGGGTCACTGTCTCACTACACCGTACATGGCCAAACTGGCGCTGGGGCAGAACGATACATGCACAATATGTAACGAAGTCAACGCGAGAGGATCTTTGGAACACCTACTCTGCCACTGCCACAAACACGAATCAATCACAAATTAACTTCAGAAAGTGTGGCAGATCAAAAAATTAGCAACCTACTTAAATTATCAAAACTGGGTATTAGTGATAGATTATAAAGTTCTTAAAGGGTCCCTGTGTTCTAAAGCTCGAAAACCACCAGGACCCCTTAAACTCTCCATATAAACACTTGGTATCACTATGGTTCAATTTCTGGTCTATGTGCGATCTGCAGGATCTGGCGCCGGGATCGGTATTGTTTCTGTATTCTCTACAGCGTGCTTTTAAGGCTAGCTAACTAGAAACCTTCGAAGATTCAAGTGGCGAAAAGCTCCGCACATATCCACACAACATTTTATATACTCTTATACTCTAGAGAACGTCGGCGTTTTTTTCTAAAGTCTAAACTATTATAAATCAAAACTAATCTTCACTTCTCTAAGACCACTACCATTCCACGGTACCATCTGAGCTCTAAGCATACCTACTCAGTAGTTGTAAATCTAGTAGACGATAAGATAATACCGGAAAATGGTTTTGGATCAATAATATGATGGCTCATTCACCCCTCGCCGGCTCGTCCACTCGTCATTTTTTGAGTTAAGTTGTAGTTATCCATGTCCTATCTCAAAAGAGCAAAAAGAAAAATAATGGTTTCGGGCAGTTATAGCCACATATATGAATGTAACAACTATCGTATGTACCCTGTACTTTAAGATATTCGCCAAAATATTTTGGAGAAATATTAAAATTTATTTCAGTCGGATCAAATTGAAAAAATCAGTAAAATCTAAATTCTTTATGAGTAAAATTAGTTTTCCAAAAAATCATATCAGTTAACTGAAGAGTCTTAGCTTAGAATGTCGGTAGATTTTCGGAGGTATCTTGAAACCGATCCGGCTTATGTAAATCTTAAGATTTTCCCAATAAATTTTGGTAGGAGTCTTAAAATATAATGAATTTCATAATTCTGATGGAAAATCAATATGTAATAGTATTTTTTTCTTATGGAGAGTGATACACCCTAATGTCTGCACGTATCGGCTTCTATTGTAAATATTTTGTGGAGATTCCATTTACATATATGTACATACTAGTTTATAAACATATTTTTATACCTTTACATATACGGATAGAAGGTTACAAAACAATACTTCACTTTATTAGCATTACAGCTAAAAATAAACTTTTTTAAGAATATTGAGCATTAAATGCAAAAATCACTAAAGTACTTAACTCTAAGAGTTAACGTATTGCCTTCCATGTTCCATATGCGAATGATTATGTGCGTGATATGTACTGTATGGATGCATGTTTTCTGTTTGTATATATTTCTAATGGGTGGTTTTTTTAGAGGCATAATGCTTTCCAAAACGATTTTAGTGCAATTAGCCGGTTAAGTAAACACACGTTTTTGACACTTCTGCTCAGGATGCTCTGTCAAATTGTGATGCAAAAGCTAAAAACCGCAAAGCGCTTACAAATCATGGAAATTTATTTTAAAAATTCATCTTCTGAGATTATAAATGAGCTTCCAGTGGCCCAGAAAATGATTTAAAATGCCGTTAGCGCAAAAACTGGAGCCAAACTGACATAACGGAGAACGCCATTGAGCTTAGAAGAGCCAAATTAAAGGAAATCTGCTATGAAAATCTTTGTCTAAATAAAATGTTGAAAATCCGAGCACAGTGTAATTATTACAATTTATAAAAAAAGCCTTGGATTCTTCCATAATTTACTTGCGAAGAGGTACTGTCCCCTAGTAGGATTGAGTAATTTCTTGAAAAATATAATGTTTTTTTTTCTTTCTTCACTTCGTTCGGGTGTAAAGGGTCTCGACAAGACTCGTGACAAGACCCATCGCACACGGTTCTGGGCGGTTATTTTTGCGCTGCCCCTAGTGAACTTCGACCTTCTCCAAGTAATCTTTGGTAGGCCGCGATATTTGCTTCTTTTGCGTTTTCCAGTTCCGTGTCATTCTCGTGATGCTATCTGGTAGTTTTCTAAGCGTGTAACCTATCCATCGTCACTTTCTGCGTTTTATTTTTCATAGCGTGGGCTTCTCATTAGTTGATATCCACAGCGCGTCGTTACTGATGGTGTTTGGCCAGAATATTCTGCAGATGATGCGAATGCATTTGTTGACTAAAGATTGTGGCCTCTGTGTGATTGTGTTAGAGACCATTGATCAACAATACAGGCTTCACACCTAAGCTAAATATTCGCAGTTTAGTGCGCCCAGAGATCTACGAACTCGCCCAGAATGTACGCATTCGCCCGAATACGTTCGCCCTTACCTTGTTTCGCCTGCGATTGACATTTTCATCTGCTCCGCCTTCTGCCATGGTAGTACAGCCGAGGAAGCACAAGCTTAAAAACTTTCAGCTTTTCAATCAGAATTTTTGGAAAAATTATGATGCCTTGAAATTTGTAACCCAGAAGATTTATAGCCCATTAAATCATAATAAATAAAGCTTTTTAAATTCAATTACTCTTTTCCATGTATTCCATATCATACTAGTCGTGGACATACCGATACAAACTCTTGAGCGAATTGTTACTCGTAAGTACACCATTTTGAAAATGAAATGTTTTTTTTAGAAATTTTACTTGTCCTCCACTTTTACTCAAAATTTCTAGAGCCAGCAACCCAGTGTCTAGCTAAGGGAGCCGATTTGTCAAGAGGGAACGAGGAAGCTGCTTACTGAGGAGCACACCTTTTACTATTGAATCAAAGTGAATCTATTAAAGGTGGTATCGGTAAATCAGCTTTTTTTTCCTTTACCATATCCATGTGGCTGTCAGCCCAGAATGAAAAAAGGCGAATCCAATCTTTGTTTTCTACTTTGACAATACTTTGCTTTGTCAATCAAACTTACAAAACATTTTTGTTGGTCTAGTGCAACCATGGTGAAAAGATTTTTAGAGGTGTACTACCTAGAAGATCGGCTCTGAGCGAATTTGACAGATATGCCGACACCATTCGTTTTTTGTTTCACTAAACTAAAGCAAAATTTTGTGAAACACAAAACGAATGACGTAGAACCCAAAGTTCGTCCCAAAAATTTTTTTTTCACCATAGCTAACGAGCAAATCAGATATCTATCATCCTTGTAGTGCAACCACCTTTAATGGATGTGGCTTAGTGCTGGCTCAATTTTATTAATAGCATGTCGAACATTGTCTTTCAGTTCGGTTTTTTTTCTAAATTTCAATAACTCCAGAAGAAAATAAAAATTGAACTGACTCATTGACATTTTTTTTTGAGTTATTAAAACTTCGAAAAAACAATCACAAAAAAACCCAATGGCGTCAAATAACATAAGCGTGGCGCGCCAATTTACATCACCGTGGTGGCAAGAGGTGCCCGGCTCCACTAAACTCGCGTCGTATTGATGCGGGATTTTCACAGTTTTATGTAATTCTCTGTGACTAAACCTCAATGTTCACGCTTGAGAGCTGCCAGACACCAAGCTGTGCGACTGGCACAAAACCAAAATGGTCGAAATGGAACTTCCTATATATTTTATCTACAAGTGCACACATTCATATATGTAAGTGTACAAATATATAAAATTACATGAGATGCATATAATTTAAGAATTTTAATGCTATGATTTTCAAAAGGTTTTGCATCACATTGAAAATTAATGCTAAGCCATTTACATCCGCAGACGTTTTAAGTGCCTATATACATTTTTACACATATCCACGAAAGATATGCATGCAGACTTAGTTGTTAGCCTTCTTCCAAATGGTGTCATAAGCATATGAAAGTTTTTGGCAAGAAAGTATAAACAATAGCGTGCATTGGAAATAATAAGTATAATTAATAATATAACGTGAAACCTGTCAGATATTTACAGAATGTTTATTGTCAACTCAGTGTATTATTATGTGTGAACATGCAAAGTTGACGCACGTATGTATGTGCATATTTGTGTATGCTGTACCCGCCAGGAAAAACTTGTATTCATTGCTGCACGAAACGTTGGCCTGGAAATAAACTGCAATCAAACGTTAGCAATGCGACTAAATAATACAAATTCCAACAATACTGTAATCGAGGCAGTGTTCTACGTCGAAAGTCTCTGCTATCTTCGTAGCGTAGTGCCGATTAACGGCGGAGCTGAAGAAGACGCAGAAAATGGGGTACGGTACACTAGACAGGGCTAGTTTACTGGGGCGGCAGCCCTTAGTCGGGGAAAACCCGAGTCATTCCGGTAACGTAGAACCAGCTGGCATGGCAATGTGGCGCTAAACCAGTGATTCTCAGTGGACGAAGCTACAGACTTGTCAAAACACTGCCATCGTCGCAGTCCTAGGCAGGATGTTTTTTGATATCCCCACTTCAACATCTACACGACGAGGCCCATATGCTCCTTGTAAAGGAGCATCATAAACTGCTCAGCAAGCAGTTCCCACCCATGCAGGCACATGCTTGAGCGTGAGCCGCCTTTCAGGCATGTCAGGGGTACCTCCTCAATTACGCGAACGAGTTCCAGGATAAACCAGAGCGACAATTACTGGATCGGTCAGTGTGCAGACAGACAATTAACGGCATTCATCGGGAGACTCTTACAACCTTCTTAAGCTCCCGACCCCCGAATGCCGTCATCGGAGTCCAACCACCCCCCATTGCAGACGAAGAGCTCCAACTTCCTCGAGAGTCTCGCGTGACCTTAACTCAATTACGTTTTGGATACTGTAGTAGGTAAAATGCCTACCTATCCAGAATTGACAGAATTGAAGTCGACATAATTAACTTATGTGCGGCATGTGAAGGCACGACACTAACCACATTCCCCATCAAATCCACTCATGTAACATCCCTCTGCCTCTGGACCCTTTTGGTCGATTAGCACCAAAAAACTGAAATAAGAATATTTAACGTTTGTGTAAAATCCATACTCTTATATGGTGTCGAGATGCATTACGCAGAAATTGGTGAAATTACAAAGCATTACAAAGAAATGCCTTCGGAATATATGTAAAGTTTGTTGGCCTATCCGAAATGCGGATTTGTGGCAGATCACCGAGCAAAAAACCAATCCAAAAAGTGATAAGAAGACCTAAATAGCAATACATCTGGTACACTCTCAGAAAGCACAGAGAATACATAAGCAGAACAGCGTTGAAATGGAACCCAGACGACCCGGTCGTCCACGAAATACCTGGGGGCATTCTAACCTTCGTGATGTAGAAGCAGTTAAAAAAGGTGGGATGCCGCAAAGGGAACAGTAGTTAATCGAATAAGATGTCAATGGTTTGGTGAAGCTCTGTGTTCCCAAGTGGAAAAATAAAGGAATTTAAAAATAATAATAATTGCGCTAAATGTAAACTGATATCACAGTAGAAAGATCTTTAGCAGTACAAAGGCGGCTAAGATGGTGAAATATTGTGTCAGACTTCAAAGTTTCTCGGAGCAAAGACATGGAGCAAATCCAAGACGTTTTACAGAGCATTTAATATCTTTAATATTAGGATTGATTGACAAATTTAGTTTTTATTTATTACGCAAGTTTATTTATTTCTTACTTATTTAATTCTAATCATTTTTTTTCCTACAAAAGTCATGCAAATCCAAAAATTTGTGGAAATTAAAAAGGAAAAACATGCGAGGAATTCTCATCACAACTTCGAACCTTTTAACCAGAATTTTTGAGTATGTTTTATAGTTCATTGATTTTTATACCCCAAAATCTAAGTTTAAAGTATCTGAAAAGTTTGATTTTCGATTTTTTTTCTCCTTATAAAGAATTTCCAAAAATTTTGTGATAAGGAGTTCCTGATATCTAAAAAGCACTTTGTTCTGTAGTTGTTAAATGAATTGAATAACTGCTTGAGCGTTTTTTGAAACTTTTTATATAGATACATACGAAATATTTGATTTCAGGTTTGCACCTCGATCTCTTGGCCTTTTGTGTGCTCTACACATCGGAGCACCTCATTTAAACCCAGTTGCCTTATTAAACTCAAGATAGAGCTGGGTTGTATTGAGCGAATGTGCCTTTCTTTCGGCTGCATTTGGCCGAGATGACTCAACCTTCTCCGCGCTATAGCGCTGTATTCCAGCAGAAGGTGCGTTGGAGTCTTTCCGGGATTGGTCGCAGAAACGACCAGAGTCAGTGGAACGACAAAAGTCCGCTGTATTTCTCTTTGTTGACTTCCATTGTTAATACCCTGTAACTCTCAACTGAATGGAACAAACAAAAAACTGAAAATTTTTTTTTAGTGTGAAATGTCACTTTGGCAACGAACATAAACTTTAAAATTTTTGGTCGATACTTTACGAGATATCGATCACTGCAGCCATCTACCGAGAAAATAATGGATTTCACTTACACTGGCCATGAACAAATGAATTTCATCTGAAAAATTTAGTGTAGTAGTTAGCATCTTGCAATCAAACCTATTAGTTCTAAAGGACCTTACAAAAGAACAGTTTGCTTTGCAGCTGAAACAGTCCGTCTTCTAATTTTTCAACTGGTATTTCAACCAAGACGATGTGCTATGAAATGTCAACTCCCAGTCTTTTACCAGTTAATGCACTGGTTCATAATGAATAAGAAACAAGAAAACAAACCATAGGGAATTGACTTCATCACCATTTATATTCATCTAATCCTCATTTAACGCAACCTTAACATTTGCAGCATTTTTATTTGTAGCGATCCAGTGAAGAATAACTCTTGCCAACAGGTGCTACTTTGGGTTGGGTAGGCAATTGAAAAGCAGAGAACGCCCTACGAAAAAAGCTCTATCAATCACTCCTCCTCCCGGTTGTTGTTGTTATAGTAGCATAAATATCCCCCATGCATATACGAGAATGCTGCTGAAGTGACAGTCCTTGGCCGGATATAAATCCGGGTCGTTTCGGTAACGTAGATCCGACTGTCGTGGAAACGGAACTAACCAGTCCAGGTCTTATTTTATGGTGAAAAAATAGTTCGTTTTGCGTGAATGATGCATACCGAATATAATGAAACCGCGATCTGTACGAGCTGTACGTCGACATCGACATAGTGAAGCGCATTAAAATTCAGCGGCTACGCTGGCTAAATCACGTTGAGCGATTGGACAATAACGCTCCAGCAAAGAATATGCTCTTCTCAAAATGCACTGGTGGAACTCGCAAAAAAGGACGTTCTCATCTACGTTGGAAGGACCAAGTCGACGACGATCTGACCGCCCTTGGTGTTTCTAACTGACGTTAACGCGCGCAATGCAGAGGCGATTGGCGCAACATTTTGGTAGCGACTAAGACCGTCTATCGGTTGTAGTTGCCAGCTAAGTAAGTAAGTATTTATAGTAATAGAAGAAAATTTTTTTTGCATACTTTTCTAATTGGTTATCTTGCAAGTGGTACAATTCGAGACACTCTGGAGCTGGTGCGCAATCTTAAATTGGCTTTTCAGTCAGCAGTGCTCCAGTTGTAAACTATGAAATTTTCTTACAGGGTATGCAAACATACACACAAACACACACACCCACACACTAACATATAGTGTATCGACGAGTACATATGACAGTCATCAAGCTATTTACTAGATGACAGTCGCGGTCAGGAAATTTGTGACAAGGCATGCACAAAAAAAAAAAACAAAAATCACAATAAAGACGGCACTGATTTTCGTTCAATGACCTTTCTTTAAAAAAATATTTATTTTTAAATTCAATTTTTAAACTCAACGGATGTAAGCAAGAGGATGGTAATTTCCCATTTGCAATGATGCCACGAGTAGGAATCCATATAAAAGGTGCATTATTTTGGAAAAATTGGTGTTATCGCTTTATGCAAATGATTTTTAATTATACTTGCATATACATACATATTTATGGTAGTAGTAGGACTAGTAGTAGTAGTAGTAGTATTTCTTAGTATTTTTTTTAAAGAATATTTGTAATACAGTGAATATGATATACTATTTCAGAATAGGTAGAACAAAATAGTTAAAAGCAATTGTTGCAATAACACGGTGTGACAAAAAAAAAAAAATTAAATATACTTTTATGGAGACCTAGCACAACTTGTAGGTATAGTAAAACTAAGAAACATGGTATAGGAGAAATTTCCAATACACCCCCAAAATCTCATTTTATGGCCATAAAACCGTTTTTCAGTAGGTTGATGTGAACAATCACTCCTAACTTCGCCAATTTCCATCCGATTTCGAATTTGTTTTTTTAGTTCGAAAGAACAAAAACAAGCCTTTTTGACAGTGTGTTGACAATTTTTCTGAAATGACAACTGACGAGACTGTAGACGGAAGTATTTGGAATTTTTTTATTTTTTCTCTATTTTTTCAACTTTGACATCATTTTTACGATATTATCCGATATTGAGGATGTTTTTTAGTACACTACTGTTATAGTAAATTTAATTCTGCGTCGAATGAACTATATTTGACTGTAATTGAATTAAAATTAATAGAGTTGTGTGAGTTTTAAGATTTTTTTTTTTTTTTTCTAATTTGGTATGTAGGTATAACTTACGCTAAATGGGAATAAGGACGTGTTTTAATGCGTTATTATAGATACATAATATTTATTGGAGTATATATGTATACATAGGAGTACACTGTACTGCATACAACAGAACTGGTTAGAACTTACGAAAATATTTGACATATTATAGCACATTTTTTTTCAATAGAAATATGGAAAAGCTTTATAATAATTACCGTTTGCGTCCGTTTTATAAAAATAACAATCATCTGGTTTATGATAAGGGTGGTGATGCCACATCATCCGAGAATATTGAGAAATTCGACTTATCTGGCAACGTTTTGATTTATGTCTCTTGAATTTCAATGAAACAAACAATGAAACTTTGACGTTTTAATAAGGTTAAATTATAATAACAAACTTCTTTTGTTAATCAATGTACAGTGTGAACTTTGGTACACTTGGGAGCTTTTCCATATTTCTATTGAAAAAAAAATGTGCTATAATATGTCAAATATTTTCGTAAGTTCTAACCAGTTCTGTTGTATGCAGTACAGTGTACTCCTATGTATACATATATACTCCAATAAATATTATGTATCTATAATAACGCATTAAAACACGTCCTTATTCCCATTTAGCGTAAGTTATACCTACATACCAAATTAGAAAAAAAAAAAAAAAAATCTTAAAACTCACACAACTCTATTAATTTTAATTCAATTACAGTCAAATATAGTTCATTCGACGCAGAATTAAATTTACTATAACAGTAGTGTACTAAAAAACATCCTCAATATCGGATAATATCGTAAAAATGATGTCAAAGTTGAAAAAATAGAGAAAAAATAAAAAAATTCCAAATACTTCCGTCTACAGTCTCGTCAGTTGTCATTTCAGAAAAATTGTCAACACACTGTCAAAAAGGCTTGTTTTTGTTCTTTCGAACTAAAAAAACAAATTCGAAATCGGATGGAAATTGGCGAAGTTAGGAGTGATTGTTCACATCAACCTACTGAAAAACGGTTTTATGGCCATAAAATGAGATTTTGGGGGTGTATTGGAAATTTCTCCTATACCATGTTTCTTAGTTTTACTATACCTACAAGTTGTACTAGGTCTCTATAAAAGTATATTTTCACTGTCGCACAGTGTAATTTATAGGATTGTGTGCCATACAAATAGCAAAAATGTGGAAACAATTTAAGAAAACTCATTCAAAAAAAAAAAAACAGGGAGAATAGTTCGAATAACGCATAATACTTAGTTGCGTCCCCCTAGGAGCGTTATTACTTTCGCTAAATCTATAACTTTTTCATCAACTTTTGGGCGGCAAAAAGGTTACTTTCTTAATAAAAAAAACGTAAAGGCTTCTCAACTTGCTCAAACCTTTCAACCAGCCAAACTTGCGCTCCATAAAACATGATAGAAGTAGAGGCTGCCTCAAAGATTTTCAGTTTCTTTGAGGTATTTATCTATGGATTATTAATATACTAGGTTGTTCAATAAGTTTTGCGATTTGGTAAAATAGGGCGTTGCTACTAGTGTAAATTTTTAAAATTGTTATTTTCTGCAATGGAAAAAATCAAGTATCATGCAGGAACTAAATTTTTATTTTTGCAAGTTTTAAAATCGAAGAAAATTTATGAACGTTGTGAAAAGTGTATAAGGACTTTTCGCTATCAATTAGTACAGTAGAAAGATGGGTTACCGAATTTAAGCGTGGTCGTACAAGCCTTGAAGACGATCCACGTCAAGGACGTCCAAAAGCAGCAAAAACACCAGAAATTGTAGAAGAAATACAGGAAATCGTATTGGAAAACCATCGAGTGACTGAAAGAGTTTTAGTAGATGACGTAGGCATCTCATTGGCGGTGTAAGCAATATTTTGACTAAAGTATTGGGTTTCAGAAAGCTGTGGGCAGCACAAAGCGGGGTGCCGCATTCGCTAGCAATGGAAAAAAAATCACATTCGAATGCGACTTTCTCAGCAACATTTAGAGCGTTTTCGAAAGGATAAGACTGGTTGGATGTGACTTGGGTGTGACTTGGGTGTATCAGCATAATCCTAAATCAAAACAAGAGGCTTAAGAGTGGTGTGAACCTGGTTCTACGGTTCCAAAACGAATTCGTGTCTAGAAATCGGCCTCGTTAGCAACAGTTTTTTTTAAATGCGAAAGGAATTTTGTTTGTGAATTACTTGCAAACTGATAAAACAATAAATTTTGAAAATTATTGTAACCTTTTCGACCAGCTGAAAGAAAAAGTTCGTGAAAAAAGATCCAGTTTGTAAAGGAATTATTATTTTTCATCAGAACAATGCACCTCGTCACAAGAACATTTTGACAATGGATGAAATGCATGAATTAAAAATCGAATTGTTCGTATTCACTAGATTTGGCCCCTAGTGACTCCCATCTGTTTCTAGATTTAAAAAAATGCATGCGTTGAGAGCGTTTTTTCAACAATTAATGAGGTCATACGGAAGCGTATTTTGCAGCGCTTCCACAATCTCACTTCAGGTATGGAAATCATAAATTGGAATCTCATTGGAACAACTGTATTGATATTCAGGGAGACTATGCTGAATAATAAAGTGTATTCCAAAGCATAAAATTATGTTTTTCTTATCGACCCGTTAAACTTATTGCACAACCTAGTAAGACTGATATACTACAATGTGGGTATCAAACAAAAAATAGTTAAAAAAATTTATTGCAAAAATACACTCTTCAAGGGCTGGCACTTTTCACTCAAGTTATTAGAAGCATGCATGGATGGACAGCTGTACACCTGTCGACAAAAACACCCACGCACCCCTTGAGACTATAAATTTTGATATATAATTTTTAAATTTAATTAAATTTATTTTTAGCTAGCTTAAAAAAATATGTATGCAGCTTATTCTTTAACAAGAATCATATGCATCAGAGTTCCAAACTTTATACGAAATTCTGAAAAATTCATAAAATTTTCATTCAATCTCCAATACTTTCATTAGAACTTTTTTTCATTATTCATAATAAAAAAACTATATTTCATTATTGAATTACACATTTATCCGATTTGTTCGAGAAACCAAGCGTGTCGACTGAAAGCCGTCTGGCAAGCCGTTTGTGTTTGCATCGATGACGCACATCTACTACATCCAACATACAAGCAATAGTTTCACTTTCAATCACCCCAATGTCATGAAATATTTATTCCAAGTCAGAAAAGAATGCACCTTTTTAACACATACCAGGTTTTTAACACCTGAAAATGCGCTCTTTCAAAAGCCCTTTTTTTGGGCTAGCGTAATTATTTTCCGCTTATTTCTTAAAAATGTTTATTAGAAAAAAAAAATCGTCCGAAAATGCTTAATTGTGCAGTAAATTTTGTCAAATTATACGTTGATCATAAATAGTGTAGTATAAATTTTAGTTCACATTAAACGGCCAGTCTCGTTGTAAATCACGAATATGCACATGCCGTACATTTGGATTTCTGTACGAATATTTTCTACCCAAAAACATTGCATTTGGAGTAATACTTTTAGTTTAATACTTTTTGGCCTTCTTCCGTGTCCTATTATGCATACATACATACATGCGTATGCATGTAACGGCAACTGTAGCACGTCAGCGCCGGGAGAGAAATAAGATGTCTTCAATGCTGCATACTGAGGTCGATGACGACAATAATAGCCAACAACCCATGTGCATTGCCGAATGCTCCTAGTCAGTCTAGCTGCAGTGGCAATAGATGCCGTTGCGTATTATCTTTGGTTGCGTATTAAAAATAAACATTATTTTCTACACACATACATATGTGCATGCATACGAGTATAGGAGTCTGTTCATTAGGCTAGATCGTAGAAAAAATTTTGTATAAAATACTGTAAGAAACTTTATCAGAAAAAAATTTGATTTTATGGCCGAAAATGATTACTGATTAGATTTTAAAACGATTTATTATTTTTTTATGATTAATTTATTATTTTTCATAATTTATTTATTATTTATTATAATTTTTCATATATAATTATAAGATATTATAAATAACATTGGGTGTAAAGTATTTAAAATAAAAATAAAAATATGAATTTTTAAATAAAATTATTTATTTATTTTTATTTTATAAAGGTTTACATAACAATAAAATTATTATACAAACTGAAAGTAGTGTACACTGTATACAGTACAGTTTTCGTAGCTCCTATGAGAAAAGGCATCATGAGTTTCGAGTTTCACAACTGCCTTCAATTCGCCCGATCACCGAAATTAAGCAGCGACAGGCGCTCTTAGGACTTGCTCTTAGCAATTCAAATTCAAGTTTATAAGTTAAGGTCGAGAAATTTCAAAAAATCGATTTTTTGTTGTTTCGATATTTCGAAAGTATAGTATCTTAATAATATACTGTGAAATTTTCATGCGAAAATTCCCAATATTATAGCTTCTACAGCGCATTAACTAGGTAGAGAGCGGTCCACGCGCTCCTGTACCTCAAATTTTAAACTCAATTATCTCAAAACTACTTTTTCTGGCCTGGTGTTGTTAAAAAAAAAAACTATTCAACCGAATAGTCTGAAATTTTAATATGTTGTTCACAACATCAATGGCTATCGCCCGTATTAGTATCATATTGGTATTTCAATTCTTTCCTATTATTTTTTTTATTAAAAAACTGAAAAAACCCGATTTTTAGAGTGTCAAATTCATTTTGTGAAATTTTTTTTATTCTAGTACGAGACATAGCTGCAGTCATACTGATTAATCATTTTTTTGATTTTTGTGTTTCATATAAATATGTAGGAGAGCCAAAATGGGCAAGACCTTCCAGGTCCAATTTTTCGGTAGGGTCAACTTCAGCGGCATTCTTAAAATTATTATAATTTAAAAAAAATTTATGAAAAAAAACATTTTTTATAAAATTTTTGAAAAAAAAAAATTTTAAAAATTTGTTGAAAAAAAAAATTTAATGAAATTTTTGATAAAAAAAAATTTATGAAATTTTGAAAAAAAAAATTATGAAATTTTTGAAAAAAAAAATTTTATGAAATTTTTGAAAAAAAAATTTAAGAAATTTTTATTCAATATTTAAAAAATTTTTTTTTCAATTTTTCAAAAAAATTCATAAAACAATTTTTTTTCCTAAAATTTCATAAAATTTTGTTTTTTCATTAAAAATTTCATAAACAATTTTTTTTCATTAAATATTTTTTTTAAATAATAGTTTTAATAATTTTGCTAAAATTTCATTAGTTTTTTTTTCATTAAAAATTTCATAAACAATTTTTTTTTAATTAAATTTTTTTTCATTAAATATTTTTTTTAAATAGTAATTTTAATAATTTTGCAAAAATTTCATTAGTTTTTTGTTTCATTAAAAATTTCAAAAAAATTTTGTTTTTCATAAAAATTTTTTTCATTAATTTTTTTTTTATATTAATAATTTTTCAAAAATTGCATAACAATGTTTTTTTTTATTAAAAAATGCGCAATAATTTTTTTTCATTAAAATCTTTTTTTTAATGTTTTCTTAAATTTTTTTTTTACATATTTCTATGAAATTTTTTTTTCATTAAGTTTTTTTTGTTTTTAATTTTAAAAATGCCGCAGAAGTTGACCCGAAAAATTGGTAAACAATTTAAATATCGTTTTTATCGTTGTAAATTATATTGTAAAAAAAAATCCTGAAAATACCCTAAATTTTCGAGCTCTAGACCACCGCTACCCCTTAAGCAGCGACAGGCTCGTTTAGCACTTGGATGGGGGACTGCCTTCAATTCAATTCAAATGCAAGTTTGTTCGTCAATAAAAATAAGCTCGTTGGGCCTTCACACGCCGTTAAAATACAAGATACCAATGCAAGTCAGCTGGTATACAACTTTTTAAATTTCCAAGTACGAAATATAGCAACGTTGCTAAAAATATAAATAAATTATAAAACTTCAAAAACGTGAAAGTACCTTCTTTTTTGTATCACAGAGTTTCTTCTTACGGCGTGTATTGATTGATGGAAAAAAGTAAACAAAAAAAAAATCAGAAGGAAAACCTATTTTATTTTATCTATACGGTAAATATGAGCCGTTTTCTGTGAAAGTGGTGTAAGTCCATTTTATATTATATGGAGATATTTAAGGGTTTGCATTTGAATGATTTGAAGAATTCTGGAATATGTTAAAGCACTGATTTTATGTTTTTTAAATATTAAATTGATTTAAATTTATAATGTAATCATTTTTCAAGTGTGATTAACAAAAAAGAAAACGGCTCTTATCGTATACCTATAATACCTATAAATAAGGTAAATTAGTAATCAATTCATTAATAGAGCAAATGGTGTCGTATGCCAGTCATAATTGACACTGATGAATTAGACAGCTTCAGTATACAAACAAACAGACAAGCAATGAGCGCGTAAAGGTTGAAATAAAGATTTCCATCACTCAAAATCTATTTTTTTGCTTAACAAAAAAATTACTCAAAAATAAAATTGTATTATTAAATTTGTGCCACCACGTGCTAAATTTAAAAGCATTTTGTTCTTGTTTTTTATAAATTTTCTTGCATGTGCTTGAAAAAAATGCTAACATCGAAGACAGTTTGTGACCCTCATTCATTGACGACAGTGTGTTTGCTTTAATTAATCAGTTTTTCAATCCACTTGTTAATTGCCATTAAATTTAATTAAAATTCTCTTGCGTATTTTGTCCATTAAGAAAAAAGTGTTGTGCACTCGTTAGATGAAGAAAGTGCGTGCCAGAGAAAAAAATTATAAAAAACAACAAATATTTCGAGCTACATCAAACTTACACTTTTTTATATTAAATTTTAATGGGTAATAAAAGTGTGTACCCAAATTTTCGTTTTTTAAATTATGTCATCGATAAGATACTACATCAATCGACAATGCAGGAAAAAGAGGAATGCTATGGCAACCGATTTCAATGGGACATTTCGAAGACCTAGATTTTGCTGATGACATCGTTCTATTCTCTCAAGGGAAATCGGATATGCAAAGCAAGTTGAATGATCTCGTAAAACCCCTAGTGCCGCTTAACCTAAAACCAATGCAAATAAAATCAAACATTTGACAGTACACACGAACGATGCATTCTACAATATCGGAGGGGAAAATATTGAAAATGTTAACGTTTTTCAATACCCTGGAAGCCAATTCACTGCGGAAAGTGGATGCAAAAAGGATGTATCTACAATATTGCAAAAAGCAAGAGGTGCATTTGCAAATCTTCGCCCGGTGTGGCAGTCCGAACAAATGCACATTACAACAAAAATACGGATTTTCAACTCCAATGTTAAATCAATTCTGCTCTACGCCTGTGAAACGTGGTGTCTGCCTGCGGAAATTGTACACTAGCGTCAAGTGTTCGTGAACCACTGCTTGAGACGCATTCTACATATCTGGTGGCCTGACAACTGAATATCTAACACCGAATTGCATCGACGATGTCATCAAAAATCAATCGCAACTGAAATAAGAGAAGGCTTGGCCATACCCTACGGAAAGGTGGCACTGAAATCAGCAGACAAGCGCTGAACTGGAACCCCCAAAGACAGCGCAGAAGAGGCAGACCTAGGGGCTCTTGACGTCGGTGCATCGAAGAGGAATACAAAGCCGTGGACAAAACAATGACCTGGCAGCAAGTGAAAAATATATCCGGGAATCGCACAATATGGAAAAAATTCCCTTTGGCCCTATGCTCCGCAACGGAGACGAAGGAATGATGATGATTATGATGATTATACTTCATTCTGTCACCACTACCGGCCAACATATCATCATGATCAGCCTGCGTTACAGCTCGGCGTGAGCTTTAGCTTCATCAACTAGCCTTCTCCAAGTTACACGATTCAAGGCAGCAGACCACCAGTTATGCATTTTCAGTTTATTGATATATTCGATAGCATTGCCAAACCAGCGTTTCCAAGGCCTTCCTTTACATCTGGTGGCCAGTGTACTGTAATTTAATAAGGATTTTTGGGGACGTTCTTTACTCACGCCCATGACATGGCCTAAGCATTGGAGTCGTTGTGATTTGACGAATTTAAAGACACTTCCTCTTCCCTTGAAGACACTCCAAGGCCTTCTTCCACTTCTTGTGGCCAGTGTGTTTTGATTTAAGAAGATTTTTTGGGAACGTTCCTTACTCACGCCCATGACATGGCCTAACCATTGGAGTCGTTGTGATTTGACACAGGCAGGGCCTCGCAGCAACTCCTCGTTGTATCTCATTCTGTAACAACCATCCTCAACCCGTATTGGATCATACACTTTTCGTAAGACTCTGCTTTCGAAAGTTCGAAGACTTTGTGCATACTGTCAATCACCCATGGCTGACAGCCACACGTCAAAACTGGTCCTTTTATTGTTTTTTACATAGTGTATTTACACCTGCGCGATAGTTGTCTGAATTTTAGTAAATTTACTTTGGCGTAGAAAGCTCTGTTTGTTGCAACAAGTCGGTCTTGGATGCAGTCCTCAATACTAATGCAATTTGTTACTTTCTTTCCAAGTACTTGAAACTCTCTACTCCTTCAAAAATTCAAATTTTCAAGCTTCTGCCATTGAACATCGCTTGACATTTTCATGTGTTTGGTTTTGTCGGCGTTGATATGAAGCCCAACATCCTTCGCTAATGTTTTCATGTTAGAAAAAAGTTCATACCTTCGATTTCGGGCAAACGATGGTTAAATCGGAGCTGCTGAGCCGGCATTTACAGCGTCTTTGATTGCGTAGTGCAAAAGGAAATTGAACATAGTTCTTGATAAGGGGTCGCCTTGTTTGACACCATTTTCGACGGCAAAGTTGTCCGAGGTTAACTGTTGCCCAAGAACTTTTCCTTTGGTGGTGTTAAGCCCACCCTTAAGTTTATTTTAAGTTAAGTTAAGTAAAATCCCGTGAATGCTTGAGGTATTTTGATTCTAAAAACTCTATCAAAAGCTTGTTTGAAATCGATGAAGAGCCTATGCAAATCGTTGTTGTACTCGTTATACCTTTCCAGGTATTGCATTAGATTGAACACCTGATCAGTTGTGGAGCGACCGGGGCGAAAACCACACCGAAACTCTCCCAAGACCATACACCGGTCAAAATATGGTGCCAACAAAATAGGAAAAAGGTATTAAAATATGGGTATCAAATACCATTCAGAAATACTTCTAGCGGAAAAGCCATGTAACCCCCATTGCAAAAGCTGCAGGGACCTTTCAGAGAAGGAGACTGTTGAGCACTTTCTCTGTAAATGTCCAGGCAGCTAGACGACTAAGGTCACTGGGTGCTCCTTTCTTCGACAGCCTGGGGCCGTGCGCCAACCTAAATCCAATCAGTATTCTCCATTACATCAACAGCTCTGCCAGGCTGTAGATATCTCATAATGGTCTCATAATGGTATCAAAACGGTGCTTTAATTTTCAAGCAATTTTGAATTTAAACATATTTGCTAAAAGCAAAATCAAAAACGCATTAAAATGTATTGCAAATTGTTTCTGGCACCATAAATTAAATACACATTCAAATTTAAACGGGTTTTCCTTTTAGAATTTATGAAACCAGGTTGTGGTTAAATGAACTCTTGGCGGTCAAATGCCACTATCTCGAAAACTGGAGCCACTCTGACAAAACAGCGAATGCGATTGAATTCAGAAGATGCCAATTAAGACAAATCAACTAGCAAAACATTTGTTCAAATTTTGAACTTGCACAGAGCCATTAATTATTTATTGTAGAGCAAAAAAACACGAAAATAATAAAATGAGCTGAAAGAAAAACATTCAATCGATTGTTTGTACGATCAGATGCACTTAAGACACGAGTATACAAAATCTGTATGGATATTTATTTTGCGTGTATTTTTAGTTGCACTTGTGTACCTTAAGAGTCTATGTGACGTCACAATTGAAAATACACACATTCTTCGCCTAATTCATCACGTATTCATAAATTTACATTTGTACGTACATGCACAGGGGTGTATGTATGTATATCGTCATAAAACATTACTTGAATTCGTATCTAAATAGAATTTCACATATGATTTGTTTGCGTGTATTTACATGGCTTCCATCTGACTGCTTTGCGATTGATAGCGATTCCAGCAGATTATTATTATTATTTTTCAAATTTGAAAATACATTTTTTGCCTTAATATTACTTCAACTGCAAATGCTTAAATAAACTCTTGCTTTTTATTTCTTCTATTTTTTTAATTATTGCCAGCTAATAAAATTCATTTTAACACTTTTCCAAAAATCACTAAGCTTATTGCAGTTTGCCCATTTCAAATTAAAATTATTTTGTTAATTAAATAGTTAACACAGAAAACGTAAACTGTCAACCGGTTACAAAAGAAAATAAAAATTCTCACACGCGTGCACACAGGCACCACACCACTGCCGCGGCGTCACTATTTTTTTCTTTGCTATTCCGACGCGCTTTGCTTTTCAACGTTCGCTCGAGAGTTTGCTACTGACACTACATAGCCGCGCTGACCATCTCTAGACCATCTTCGAAATCGTGCACGTTAGCGTGGTGGTGATTCCTCGATGTTGACGTCGTGCTTATGACGATTTTTCTAGCGATCATTGATTTCCACTAGGGACATAGGCATACATGCACGCATATGTATGTATACATGTACATACAATATAGTTTACTTTACTCCGGAGAGCGCAAGACGATTCTGCGCAGACTATTCAGCATCTTTGAGTAGCGTTGCGGTACCCATGAAAGTGCCGGTATTTTCAATTGGTCTGCAAGTGGTTAAGATGCTGGCCCAATGCAGACTGGATTTGCTTCCATAAATGCCAAAAATGAATGAAGCAATACTGAAATATATGAAATAAGAACAAATGGCCATTGTATAGACCCATAAGTAAAATCACTCTCAGCTGGTTGTCAAAATATGCCCACAGCTGGAATCGCCTGATTCTAAAACGCTCTTTTACATCCAATGGTTGCATGAAGAAATCATAGAAAATCGTATAAAACAATCTAAAAAATTACGTACAAATTCAGATATTTCTCAGTACAAATCATTATTATGGGGTTAAGGGTAGCCAGAGGTAGTCAGTTGCTTTATTTTACAAAAATAAAAATATAGCATTCCGCGACACTCCGGTGTTCAAGGAAACGAAATTGCCGACGAATTGGCCAACCGTGGATCAGCGGTGCCCCCACAGGGACCAGAGCAAATAATCGGAATCAGTTCCGCAGGAATCAAGAATTGGATCAGCGATTATGTAGGCAATCTACATAAAGAGCGATGGACCGGTCTAGAACGCTGCAGAATTGCAAAGTGTTTTGTGACAAGCCCGAACAGAAAACTGTCAAACTTTCTACTAAAACTTAGAAGGAAATACATTCGGTTGATGGTCGGCATCATTACGGGACACAACCCATGGGGCCAGCATATGACCACCATTGGAATCATCGAGGACCCAGTATGCCTGTCATGCTTGGAGGAGGCGGATATCACTGAGCACTTTCTCTGTGAGTGTCCAGCCTTTGCTAGAGCACGGCTACGAGTATTGGGTTCCGATGTCATGAGAATCATGTTTCGACTTGACTTTAACAAAATTAAAAAAAAAAAATAATAATTGTAAAAGTTATGACTGTTTGTGTGGAGCCCGTTTCTCCAGAAGTCCCTTGCGGTGATCATCTCAAGTCCTTGGAGATTCATCTAAAATCAACCCGACAAGAGAAAATAATTTTGTTAATAGATAATCTTGTGCTTGATCGAAGCTTTTTTTTTGTCAAAATTAACAATATGGTGGTCAGGAAATATTTTCCAGATTTTCGAGAAAAAAACCGATTAATTGTTTAAAAAAAATCGAGATTTTTGAAAAAAAATCCTTTGATCAGCCACGAGCTTTTTATGTGTTTCAAAAGCAGTATAAATTGTATTTAAATCTACCAAGCGGTTTTTAAGTAGCAGTGATCACCAGTTCAAAAAACATAGTTTTGAGAAAAACCCATTTAAACTTTTACTATCGATTACCGGAGCGCCCGAGCGCCCTTTGTTAATTGTTGAATAACTCGAAAAGTATTTATCGGATTCACTTCAAATTTTCACACAATATTTTTAAGATATTATGCTTTAAGAAAATGCAAAAACAAAAATCCAATTTTATTTAATTCTGACTACCCCTAACGCCTTATAGCTAAGAAATATAATATATTAAAGTGTCTTGAACACCTCCGTCTTTCAATTAGCTGAAAGTACCCATTTTTTGCTGGTCTAAATAAAAGGTGATCGTTTACATTGGCGCCAGTCTCGTCTCCTCTGGATAGCCTCACGAATTCTATCTTTGAGGTTTTGCATCGACCCTGGGCTGTTGGCGTAGACCTTCTCTTTCACGTGGCCTCAAAGAAAAAAGTCACAAGGCGGCCAATTCTGATCACCTCTTCGAGAGATAACACGGTCCGGAAACTTTTCCCGTGAAATATCAATAGTTTCCTTGCTTGTGTGGCACGTAGCGCCGTCTTGTTGAAAATAAACGTTGTCCAGATCAATACCATTCAATTCCGGCCATAAAAAATCGTTTATCATCTCTCGATAGCGCAATCCATTCATACATAACACCTGTTATTGGAAAACCCTTTATTTGAATTGATAGTTACAGTTCCAACATTTACCTTAAAAATTCTGATGACTTTCTGCTATTTTTAGAACCACATCAGTTTTGTGTCTGCTCATTTCAGGTTCATGGGCGTCAGCCAGAAATTGAGCTTACATATTGATTCGCTCAATATCTTGGATGTATTTTGCCACTATAACCACCACGATATCATCCGCAAATCCAAATACTTTGGTTCTAGGACGCATATCCCGTCTAAGGACACCGCCGCACATAAGGGTCCATAGTAGTGAGCCTAGAATTGAACATTGGGGAACCCCTGCTGTTACATTATACTCCTCAATGCCTTTGTTGGATTTGAACCTCAGAAGACGGTCCGAAAAATAGCTCCCAATTATGCTGATGATACCTATAACTGAGAGCCTCTACTTTTATAGGGGTCTCTATTATACGCACGCATTTGATAGCATCCACCGTTGAGCGGGATTTCCTGAAGCCAAACTGGTATGTGGATAAAATATGTATATCTTCTGCGAAAGATGATTGCCTGTCGCAGATAATTTTCTCAAGAATTTTCCCTATTTTATCTAATAAGCAAATGGGTCGGTAAACAAGGCTTAATTTCGATGAAACAGTACTGACCAAATTTAAATAAACATTTTAAATGCAAAATTAATCAACCCATCGGAAGATTGTATAATTTGTGCAAATGGCATCGAAGGTAGGTAGGTAAGTAAAATGGATCAAGAACCCCCATGGTCCTCTCCAAGTAGCACTAAAGCGCCATTTTGATGCCTTTATGAGGCCTCCAACAGGCAGATATCTACTGCCAGCCAGAGCAGTTGATGTTATGGTGGTAGTCCATCCGTACGACCAACTTACTTAAACCTCACAGGTCCGTTGTGATAGCTGTTGATGTAATGGAGACGGTTGATGGGATTTAGGTTGGCGCACTGCCCCAGACTCCCGAAGAATGGATCACCAGTGACCGTAATCGTTTAGCTGTCAAACCCAGATATTTACAGAGAAAGTGCTCAACAATCTCCTTTTCTGAAAGGTCCCCACAGCTTCTGCATTGAGAGCTAAATGGTAAATATGTGCCGATCGTCCAATGACCGGTAAGTTCCCAGGACTTTCAGAGTTCTCCGTCTATTGCACTGGTGCCAAAGGTTTTTCGAAATAGCACATGAAGAAATGGAGTTTCATCTGATTTCCTGTGAAATATAGTAAGTTGTGCAATTCCCCTTTAACAATAGTCAAGAGGATGCCGGTGATCGGGTAGGAGGTCCCTGATACCAATTTAGCCGACCCTTTCCTGGCAAGCTCATCAGCAATTTCATTGCCCTCTACGTTACTATCCCCTGGAACCCAAATAGAGATGTGTTACCTGCATACCCAAGATATTTGAACTCCTCCTTGCAGGAGTTGACTAATTTGGATCTGCACCATGGCGTCGTCAGAGCCTTGATCGCGGCTTGGTTATCGGAATAAGCGTTAATATCTGCTTCGCTGCCACGTTCCCTAAACATTACAACGCTTATAAAGTATATTCCTACAAAAAAAAATGCAATAAATATTACGAAAGTCTGCAAACTATTTATCGCAATTAAAAAGTTTTCTCAAAATAATTTGTCAAAAACAATTTCGTTGTACAACATCGATTAATTGCAATCGATTACGCGCTACATAATTATGCCGCACCTGCGCCATACTCGTATTACCAATTTAGGTAACTTTCGATTTGAGTCCATCAGCCATCAACGTCTTTACCTCGGATGGTCTAATGCGTTGTGTCTCCGGTAGATAGCGCCATGTCAACAAAAAACAGTAAATGCATACTCCACCGCAAGGCAAAAAGCAAAACGGACCTATTGCACTCTCCACGACCGGGAAAAACATGCCAATCAAAAAATTGCCAGTCCAACATGAAAAGTTGCCGGCAGACATACCCACTGATCGAGGTGGCAATTCAAAGAGTTCTGTAAAAGCAAAATGTACACATAAGTAAGGGTGTCTCCCCGTAATGGTGCTCATACTCACCAAAGTAAACGTACGTCCGTACGTCCGTATCAGCTGACACGATGAAACAACGATCTACGATACTAGAGAACGGTGGAGAGAATTCATTTACATGGGGCTCTCATTAGTTTCATCGTATCAGCTGATACGGGCGTACGGTTACGTTGGTGAGTTTGAGCACTATAAATATTACCTGTTCCTATAAAGAATGGTATTGGACCCAAGCCGAAATTGAAAAATATTATAAATGAAGCCATTAAAAGCACGCAAAGTATTGGAAACCAGCTGACAGAGTCCTGAAATATATTCAAAAAACACTACAGCAAAAAGCAAACACACAAAATACTTACTATGTATTTCAAAGCGAATCCCAATCCGAAGAGTGAGATGGCGCAAGCACCGCTTGATAGCAGCATGCAGGGTCGTCGATTGAATTTCTGCATAACGACGAAACTGATGAGCGCAAATATAAAATTCAAGACACCCGCACCGAAATTCATCCAAGCGGCGCTTTCAGTGGAGAAACCGCATTTTGTAAAAATCCTCACGGAGTAGAAGAAAATGCCATTGATGCCGCTCAATCCCTGACAAGCCATAAATGAGATAACAATCAGCATAGGCAGACACAATTCCGAACTTTTCATCACCGCCGAGAAACTCAATATTTCACTGCTAGCAGCAGCAGATGCTTTTATTTCGGCTATTTCGGCATTTATGATATCATCAGCATTTTTGCCACGTAAACTTTTCAATGATGCCCGTGCAAATTCCTCATCTTGACGCACGTTCATTATCCAACTCGGTGACTCTGGGAACCAAAATATGGGCAGAAAACCGATAAGAACACAAAACAAGTACGAGTCCAAAGCCGCATCCCAATCTTTTACATTGCCGAACACTTGTTCAAAACTGAATATTTGGCCTACCACAATGCCACCGGTAATGCCGAGCAGCGTGAAGACACCGGCACTGCCCCGTAAATGTATTGGCGCGCATTCCAACAAATACATTGGTTGCGCAGTGTAAATCAGGGCAGTCGAGATGCCGATCAGAAAGCGGCCCAAGAGTAACATCTCGACAAAGCCAATCATGCGACAGAAACCTAGCAAGAGGCCAGCGCAAATTAATAAGCAGCCACTGATTAAAAGACAACCCCGTCTGAAACGAGAATTGTAAAGCTAAATTTTAATAAGTATCTGGCATATGAAAGCATATTTTTGCCAAACTTTTCCAAATTTGTTCTTTATTTTTTACTCACCTTCCAAATTTATTGCTGAAAGTGCCAGAAATGAAGGAGCCCAGAATGCCTCCAACTTGGAAAATAGAAACGATGCTAGCCCAGAGCACGTCAGCGTTCGTTGGATTAAGTTCGGCACCATATGTTTCGGCTACACTAGCGACAGCCCATTCTTTGATGACCTTCAGACGGTAGGCGGACAGAAGGCTAATTGAGTAGTTTTACTCAATATTTTCTTGGATACTCACCTCTGCAGGCGTATTCATAACCCCCAAAGCATAACCGATGGGCACAACTGCACCTACGGTGGTGCCGATACAAATTAGCAGCAACATTGGCGTCCAACCAACACTCTTCGGCTGTTTTTTAGAAATTGCATTTCATTATGTTTAGGAGAATATCAAATTAATTCAATATTTCAATACTTGAAGCAAGAGAGCAGTTGCAAATTCTTGAAAATTTTCACTTACATCTGTTGGCATTTTACAAAAATTGAATTTACTCTGTATACAAATAATAATAAGTAAAAATATTGTATTAGCAAAAACTTTATTGCATTTTTGAATGGAAATGACACTCCGAAAATTAAATGTCGGCATGACATTCTTCCTCAATTACATTTTCGTTACGTCGCACAGTGTAAAGCAATGCGATTTTGTATAGTTAATAGCTTGGGAAATAAAGGGTGATTTTTTAAGAGCTATAGGAAAGTTTTTCAAAAAACACACGTAAAATTCAGAAAAATGCATGAAATTTTTATTTAAATCGATAGTATTTACTCGTATATATAATTGGCGCCCACACCCTTTTTGGGTGTTTGTGCGAGCTCCTCCTCCTATTTGTGGTGTGCGTCTTGATGTTATTCCACTAATGGAGGGGCCTACAGTTTCAAGCCGACTCCGAACGGCAGATATTTTTATGAGGAGCTTTTTCATGGCAGAAATACACTCGGAGGTTTGCCATTGCCTGCCGAGGGGCGACCGCTATTAGAAAACACTTTCCTCTTAATTTTTGTTCTCTCACCGAGATTCGAACTACGTTCTGTCTCTGAATTCCAAATGGTAGTCACGCACCAACCCATTCGGCTACGGCGGCCGAACGTACAGTCCATATAATTTAATGTTTGAAGATTATTTCATGCAAATGTTGACCGCGACTGCGCTTCAAATGGTCCATCCGCTTAGTCCTTTTTTTGGCATACTCTTTCCAATGTTTCGGCCGGTATCTCACATATAAATGCTTTAATGTTGTCCCACAAAATATAATCTAAAGGCGTTATATCGCACGATCTGGGTGGCCAATTGACAGGTCCCGAACGTGAAATAAAATGTTCACCGAACTCGCCTCTCAACAAGTCCATTGTTACGCGTGCTGTGTGGCATATGGCACCGTCTTGCTGAAACCACATGTCATGCACGTCAAGCTCTTGCATTTTGGGCAAAAAAAAAGTTGGATACCATTTCACGGTAGCGCTCAGCATTCACAGTTACGTTACGATTCGCCGCATCTTTGAAGAAGTACGGTCCAATGATACCTCCAGCCCATAAACCGCACCAAACTGTGACCTTTTCTGGATACATTGGTAGCGTATGCAATTCGTCTGGCTGATCTTCACTCCAAAATCGACAATTCTGCTTATTTACGTACCCATTGATCCAAAAATGAGCTTCGTCGCTGAACACAATTTTTCGATAAAAAAGTGGAGTTTCGGCCAACTTTCCAAGAGCCCATTCACCAAAAATTCTGCATTGCGGTAGGTCGCACCTAAGTCCTTTCGCAAAATTTTCCATGTTGTTGAGTAACAGAGGCCCAATTGCTGCGAACGGCGACGAATCGATAATTGATGGTCATCATTAACACTGGCCGATACAGCTGCGATATTTTCTTCATTTCGCACTCTACGTAAGCGTGTTGGTGGTTTGATGCCCAATAATGTAAATTTGGTTCTAAATTTAGACACAATAGCTCGAATAGCCGCTTCAGAGGGTCGATTAAACTGACCACAAAATGTTTAAAAAGATAATACCTAAAAAATCACCCGTTATTAAGAAATACTGAAATTATTAATATCATTAGTTGCTATCGCCCCGGTTTTGGGCCTAAAAAAATATTGATATAATTGATCCAATTCGTAAACGAGCACGCCCACTTTCTATTCAGATACACAGAAAATTAAATAGTACCAGATGGTGGTAGCCAAGGAAGAGGAAGGCCCCTGGGAAAGAAGAGGAAGGCCGTTGGAAAGATTAGGTGGAGAAGGACTTGGTTTCCTACTGCGCCGGTTAAACTCAACCGAAATCGCGTGAGCGGTTATCGCGCAAATCAAGAAAAAACGAAGATGGAAGACGTCTCTAAAATCGAATACATTTTCAATAACGGAGTTCTTAACTAGATTCTTAAGTGAATTTTCCTAAACCTTTAAGAAAAGTGTTCCCATGTCCATAGGTTCGTGCGTTTTTTAAAGGTGTTTTTTAAATTAATAAAAAAGATGTTTAAAGTATTTATTAATCAATAATATATTTTCCTTCATTATCTACAATGGCTTCCCAACATTAAGGCAAATTTTTAATTCCCTGCTCAAAAAATTGTTGGTCCTTGGAGCCAAAATACGCTTCGATATCCCTTTTTATAGCTTCTTTTGAGGAGTAGTTCTTGTTACTCATATGGGATTGAAGTCCACGGAAAAGGTGATAATCACAAGATGCAATATCCGGAGAGTATGGTGGATGCGGCATTAGCTCCCATCCGAGCTCGTTCAGCTTGCCTAATGTTTGCCTTATGAAAATGTGAAAACAGCAGAGGTTGACTGATATAATTAAATGCCAAAAACAAGCTAATTGACAGATCACGCTCAAACTCTGCGACTCTATAGAGGACAGTTGCCCCAACATTCTAGCAAAAAGAATTTAGACATATGTGTAACGCGCGTTTTTTAAATGAACAATTCCCGATATTCTTGTGACAGAATGTATTAAGAGATACAAACGAAAAATTAATAGTTCTCAGAAACATAGACATATTGATCGTTAGTGGTACCAGATGGAGCTTGCCTCTTACGTTTCCTTGTAGAAGGCTTCTTGTAATAAGCCTGCGTCTTTAGCGAATCTAAGTAAGATCCGAAGCTCTAACCCCGAGAGACATTCTAACCTCCCATATTGCAGAGCTCCTAAACATTTCATGCGGGTTCTAGCTGATGCAGTGCTAGAAGGTATTCAAGTGTTTTCCTCTCTTCTAGTTCATTGCAAAATCTGCAGCTATCGTTGTTTGCAATTCCCATCTTGTATGCGTGTGCCGCTAACAAATTGTGGCCTGTCAGTATGCCTACGATAGTTCTGTTTTCCTTTCTGAACGGACAGGGCTAGTACGAATTGACAGATTAAAAGTAGGGTGAGCAAAACAGTATTGCCTGATAACTTTTCTAGCAAAAGTTTTCATTTCTATGCTTTGAGTACTTTTTCTTTAGAATTTGCTCGCAAATTAATATTAGCTCAAGATGGCTGACACAGGGTGAAAGTTAGACATTTTACATCACCTTCAAATATGGCTTTATGGCTTTTTTTACAAAAAGCTACCACAAAGTCTACAAAAATTAATTATATTTAATTCACAAAATTAAATTCAACTGAATGTGACTTTTGTTTTTTGAACCAGAAGTAAAAGTATTTTTATTTTTATTCTGTCAAAATTTACAAATTTTTGCAAAAAATAAATTTTTTTCTAAATTTTGTAAAAAACTTGGTAACGTTTATTTTTAATATAACAAAATAATATAATAATTATGTAATTATCTTTTTTGTTTAAAACCGTTATTCGGGGATATTTGGAAAGCCACACAATGGGAAAAAATGATGTAGTTTTTCAAGCTCAACGAGGAATTTTACATAGGAATTGGATAGAATCAGACCATAGGTTTTGTTTTTGGCACCGCAGCCTCGGCGGCAGACCTTCATCCTATGGTCCAAATGACGCTGAGGCATAATTAAGGTTCTATGCCGTTAATGTGGCGAATTATCTCATCCTTTAGCTCTTAAATTGTTGCTGGCTTATCGACGTACACCTCTTTGATTATCATTCGCCCCAATGCGACAATTCTGCTTATTGACGAATCCACTGAGGTGAAAATGTGCTTCATCACTGAAGATGATTTTCTTTGATATGCATTTTGATTTGAACGCCCGTTTTAATAATAAGCCTGAATAGCTTTAACGCGTTGCTTGATTGTATATCTTTCCATGGTTCAAATTGAATTAGTCTGAAATTGAAAAATGTCAAATGAAAGGCAGAAAAAAACTTGACATTTAGGTGTGGTTCACATTCAACACCGGCCCTTGAAATTTAATCACCCTTTATAATGTTTGAAAAGAAAACATTTTGTATTGCCCTAATTTATTGAATCTTCGTAACGAGTTGTTCCTGGTATAAACGGGTTGTGCTAATTTTAAAATTCTGTTCACTTATTAATTCTTTATTATCTTACTTTGTATACTTCTTAATTATTCCAGTTTATACATAAGTACTTGCTTCGTACTTTATTGTTTATTTATATTAAATTTGGATTACAATTGCAAATACGACCATCACACCTTTTTTGCGAACTTTTTTGTCATTGGTGACATTCATATACTCGTACGAGTAAGAATTGGTGAAAGCGCACATGCACCCGCACACACAAGCACACGTGAAGAAGTGAAGTAGTTGAGGCGTTAAGGGGGGACCCTCATTTAGACGGTCGAAAAATGCATCATTTTTGGGAATTTTTTTCTCAGGTAAAATAACTTCAAACGTTTTGTAATTCATAAAGTACTTTAATAAATGTCTTGACTGTCTACAAAAATTTTCGGAGAAGAAAAAAAACATTTTAAGTATGGAAATATACACCTCGTCCATGGCCCCTCATTCTATCTGTGTACATTCTAGCGCTCTGAATTTTTTTCTGAAATAAAAAAACCAAATTTTTTTTAAAACTTTAGGATAATACCTTCGATGTGACATTTTGTTTTAAAAAAAAAATGTCGAAATTGATATTTTTTACCCAGTTTTATGTTAAAAGTGATTTTTCATGCATAAAAATTGACTTTAAAATTACAAAAAAATATGAAAATCTTTTTTTTTTAAAAAACACTTAATGTCACATTGAAAACAATTTAATTATCTTTAAAATGGCTATTGTAAAGCCTGATTGGTTCAATACAGCGTTCTCAATTGTGTACACAAAATCGAAAAATGATGTTTCGAGAAAAACGCGTTTAAAGTTTTGGATACAGGCGATCAGGCCACCCGTCGCGTCCTGTTAAAAATTTTGTCACTCCTTCAAAAATACAGATATCGACTTGAAATTTTGAAAGTATATTCTTAAATAGTTGTAGAATAGATTAAAATTATTTCCAAAAAATCGATTTTTTTGACCCGATAAATGAGGGCCCCCCTTAAGGAGCTAAGAAATGTAGAGTAACTGGTGGAGTACCGCAAGTTTCCATGCTGGGTTCTCTATTATTGAATGAACTTTTCGACGGATTCCTCCGCATACTAATACCAAAATAAGCCCAATTAATCGGCTACACGGGTGATATTGCGTTGATAATAGTGGCAAAAGAGCTTCACCAAACCTTCAGCTCGCGGATGAAAAAATTGAAGCAGTTTTGGTCACAGGCAGGAAAAAACTTGAGAACATCACGCTAAACATTGAGGGGTAAAACATCAACACCCGACTGTATATGAAATACTTGTGAGAAAGCAACACGAGTAAATGCGGTTCTATCCCGAATAATGGTTAAATAAGCGGACTAAGTCAGAACAGAGGGCAAAAATTACCCAGTCCAGCGTTAAAATATGAAACAAAATCTCTGTTTCGCCTGAGCGCTATTAGAGTTGCAAGCGCATTTCGCCCGATATCCCATGAAGCTATCGGAGTCGTGTCTGACATATTGTCTTCAGACATAATAGCTCTGGAATGTAAGAGAATCTACATCTAACAACTGAGGAGCGCGAGGAAGAAAGTCACGAGAATTAAGCTAAATGGAAAAGATGCCCAACAACTAAAGGGGGATGGACGCACAGACTCATTAGAAATGTACAGGCATGGGTCGATAGAAAATATGCTAATGTTGACTTTTATATGACGCAGTTCCTGAGAGGACAAGATTGTTTTAGAGAATATATCCACAAGTATGGTCAAGATGAGGTAGTAATATGTTCTTTTTGTGCCAAGGCAAATGAAAATGCGGAACATATTTTCTTGTACTGCCCAAGGAGTAGTAAAGAGCGAAAGTTTTTAGAAAGTAAAACAATTTAAAATATATAGAGAGATGGCGAAAAAGCGAAAGCTTAGCGCTAAACCAGTGAATAAATCCCTGAAACTGACGATACCAGACAAAGAAACTTTTTTTTTTTTTGAAATTACTGATACGAAAGGAGTGGCTCTCTCATCAAATAATTTAAACAATGGGTGTTAACAAGCAGATGCTACTTTCGTCGTACTGCATCAGAACAGTAACAGCGTTGAGTACAGTGCCCAAAACGCCTCCCGACGAAATACTTAACGGTAATACCGGGGGATCGGTACTTTGACGATAGGGGGCTTAGTTCGGATTAAGTGAAAAGAAAAACGCAAGAAGTATAGTAATGTGATATTCTTTTTAAGCACAAAGTGGCACAAAATTTATCATTCAATTTTGTTTTTGAATAACATTTTTACAAAATAAAAAAATATACCTTCTGCTCAAATATGAACGAGACTTTATCAATAAAACGGTCCGCGGATGACATATGGCAAAAATTAATTTTTTGTTGGATGGTAGCTTACATGGCAAATGTCAGCGTGATATGTCACTTAGTTCGTTTTCTGTGCTACTGTAAACAAGTCAAGCTCGAGTGTGTTTTTCGAATTTAACGATGGAAATTCAAGTTGAACAAAGAATTTGTTTGAAATTTGGTTATTCCAACAAAATTTCGGCTTCAGACGCCTTAAAAATGTTGCAGACAACCTATGGGGACTCTGCTCTAGCGCGTGCACGTGTTTTCCAGTGGTACAAATCGTTAAAAGAGGCCGTACATCGGTTGAAAACTTGCCTCATGAACGTCGTCCAGCTACATCAGTAAACGACGAAAACATCGGAAAAGCAAAGGAAATTGTGCTTGAAAATCGTCGTGTGACCGAAAGAGAGATAGCTAGTGAGCTGAGCATATCAAATGGATCCGTTCATACTATTATTCATGATGTCTTGGGCATGAGACGAGTGTCCGCGTGTCTTGTTCCAAAATTGTTGAATTTTATCGTGACTTTTTCCTGTTTCCCAAGCTCAAGTTGCCGCTCCGTGGAAAACATTTTGAGACAATTGAAGTCATAAAAGAGAATTCGAAGAAGGAACTGAAATCCATACCGAAATCGGCCTTCCAGAAATGCTATGATGATTGGAGAAAACGTTGGCATATGTGTATCGCTTCCATTGGTGATTGCTTTGAAGGAGATAAAATAAAAATTGAACAATAATTAATCGTTTGTGTTTTATTAAATCAGTCTCGTTCATATTTCAGCAGAAGGTATATATTTTGAGTGCTTGAAATCTTTACTATGATCTATACGGGCTCCAATTGTTTGTCTTTTCGTATACTGCAGCTGTCAAGTTTGCAAAAATTATAATTAATTCTGTATCACTTTGCATGTAAGCTTGCAGGTGTTACAATTAGACATTCACACCAAAATATATAAATGTCTATAAATGATTTTTATTCTAAGCTACATAAATTATTTTCTAATTTTGTATTATGCTTTAATTTCCCTCCAAAAGCAAAGCTCCGTTAAACAAATTGGATTTATTTAAATAAAGCATGCACCGGTCATGATTTGTTGCACAGCAGCTGTACACAGGTGTTTTGTAACAGCCAGACATTCCAATAACTAATTAAAAAATGCTTCACAATTAATGAGCTGAGCTGTGAACGATGCTCTGTATAATGAGTTACAGGCTTTGTTTGAACCAGGAAGAGCTTAGTAATTTGTCGCTGATTGTAGAATGAATAGAAGTACTACGTGCGCTATTATAGTTTTGCCACTAAACATCTTATTATTGCTAATTTTATTGCAAATAGCTTTTTCTCAGTCTCACGTGTATACCTACTTATGTATGGACTTGCATATGCCCGAGTATTTAAATACAGTTTATATGATACTTAAGAAAAGTATAAATAATAGAAATACTAAAAAGTAAATATTCCCCAGGCAGTTGTAGTGCTGATCCACGGGCGGAAGAATTAAATTAAATTTTTTTTGGCCGCCGTAGCCGAATGGGTTGGTGCGTGATTACCATTCGGAATTCACAGAGTCGTCGTGGGTCGAATCTCGGTGAAAGCAAAATTAATAAAAACATTTTTCTAGTAGCGGTCGGCCCTCGGCAGGCAATGGCAAACCTCCGAGTGTATTTCTGCCATGAAAAAGCTCCTCATAAAAATATCTGCCGTTCGGAGTCGGCTTGAAACTGTAGGTCCCTCCATTTGTGGAACAACATCAAGACGCACACCACAAATAGGAGGAGGAGTTCGGCCAAACACCTAACAGAAGTGTACGCGCCAATTATTTATTTTTTTTTTTTTATAACCCGCATTAAAAATTACAAGTCTTCAGGGGCAGATGAATGGCCGCCAGATATTTTTAAACATATGGGCCAAACAAACGAAATACTCACCATATTCACCCACTCCACAAGAAGGGAGACAAATTCAAATGTTAAAACTATACAGCGATAAAACACTCCTGTCAAAAAAATATCGGGAATTTTTCATTTAAGGCACCTTTCTGGTCTAGAGACGTCAAAATTGAAGACGTTGAAAAGTGAGGAAAAACAATCGGTATCAATTAAATATCGTTTTTATTCATTACAACTTATCACTTAAACAAATACTTTTTTTTGTTTTCAATGACAATAATAAAAAAATTGCTTTTCCTTATGTAACACATGCCACTGGCGTAACTGATTGTGTGGCTGCTCAGCTACGTCTGAAAACAACAAATTCGGTCTATTACACCGGCACACAAAAAAAAAAAAGTGGGGAGTACTTTTGACTAGACCCATATATCCCTATGTATTTTGACGCGCTGAATCCGAATTCGGTGTCCGTTTTGCCCGTACACCCCCAAAATTTTAAGTAAATAGCGAAAAACCGTGAAACCCCATGAAAAATCGCTGAAAATCGCATTTATAGACGTTTGTCAATTTCAAAAACTTTTCTTATTATGAGTGTATTATACCTGATTTCAGTGTATTTTGACGCACTGAATCCGAATCCGGGGTTTGTTTTTCCCGTACACCCCCAAAATTTTGATTAAATAGGCTAAAACCGTGAAAACCGTGAGAAATCGCTGAAAATCGCCTTTTTATACGTTGGTAAATGTTAAAAAGTTTTCTTACGAGTGTATTATACCTGATTTCAGTGTGTTTTGACGCACTGAATCCGAATCCGGTGTTTGTTTTGCCCGTACACCCCCAAAGATTTGATTAAATAGCGAAAAACCGCGAAAACCCGTGAAAAATTGCTGAAAATCGGTTCACGGTTTTTCGCTATTTACTTAAAATTTTGGGGGTGTACGGGCAAAACGGACACTGAATTCGGATTCAGCGCGTCAAAATACATAGGGATATATGGGTGTAGTCAAAAGTACTCCCCACTTTTTTTTTTTTGTGTGCCGGTGTTATTAATCAGGAGATATTTATGTCACTATGGTGGGAAGCATATTTACAAAAAAAAAAATTTTCTAGATATTTTATCTGTTTATTGGAAAAACAAAAAAAGGATTTTTTCTCACGTTGCATTAAATTACATCAATCAACCGCAGGTGGACTCTGCGATTTTCACTACGGATAAAAATATCGAACAAAGAATTCGTCTTAAATTTTATGTTTTGAACGGGATTTTGTGCCGAATCGATGAAAATGTTGCAGAAATACTATGGCAAGTGTGATTTATCAAGAACACGGGTCTATGAGCGGTATAAGGCTTTTGCACAGGGCCGAGAAGTCGCGGAAGACTTGCCCCGATCTGGTCGCCCATCAACGTCTTAAACGGAAGTTTAGGAAAAGGTGCTGGAAAACCATCAAACCATCATTTAATCAATTCAATCATCATCAATTCGCAACATTTTACACCATCAATTGGGCATGAGACGCGTGGTTGCTCGACTCGTTCCAAGAGAGTTGAATTTCTTTCAAAAAATTCATCGGAAGAAGGTGGCTGAAGACATGCTAGTCCAAGTGAATTCGGCCCCAACCATAGTCCAATTCCAGTGCATCATAACAGGTGATGAGACGTGGGTGCATCTACATGAGCCGAAACCCAAAATACCACGTCAAAGTCGGTCAAAATTGGACGTCACGCTACTCGTTTTCTTTGATTATCATGATTTTGTGCACTCGGAATTCGTTCCAAATGGTTCTACGATAAACAAAGAATATTATTTTGAGGTTATGCGACGTTTGAGAGAGAATGTGCGTAGGAAACGGCCCAATTTATGGGAAGAAAACTCATGGATCTTGCACCATGATAACGCACTGTCTCACAAGGATCATATTGTGAACACTTTTTTGACCAAAAACTTGAAGAACAAATATCATCGAACAACCACCGTATTCACTGGATTTAGCCCCCTGTGACTTTTTCCTTTTCCCAAAACTTAAATTGCCATTCCGCGGACGCCGCTTTGAGTCGATAGAGGCTGTTATGGAGAATTCGCTAAGGGACATAAGAAGATCCCTTCAAATGAATTTAAAAGGTGATGATGACTTTGATGACTGCACTAATCGTTGGCATAGGTGTATTGCTTCGAAGGGAGCCTATTTTGAAGGCGACAAAATAAATTTTGATGATTAAACATTTATTTAGCGTTTTATTGAACAATTCCCGGTACTTTTTGACAGAATGTACTCTAACATTTGATACGAACGGCTGCGTCTATTTGCCGATAAGATAGTAGAAAATTATCAGGCTTTGCTTTAATATCAGGAAAGTCCACTATAGACCAAATTTTCACCCTAAGACAAATCCTTGAAAAACCCCAAGTAAAGTAAAGTAAAGAATATAACCGTATTTCATTTGTTTATTGTTTACTGTCATCGAAATTCATAACAAGAAGTGACCACCTTCAATGTCCACTGTTGAATCTCGCCCTTGAAAAAAGAATAAAGGAAGTTGGCGTTACCACAGACGGAACTACTTATATATTCTTGAAATCGGTACAAATCCTAGCAAATGCAGATGATTTGGAAATTATAGCGAGACATCGCTTGATGACTTTAATGAAGCCTTTATAAAAATTTAAAGATCGGCAAGAAGAATGCGATTATCACTTAATACAAGCAAGACGAAGGTAATGATGTCATCATCACAAGAGCAAGCAGAGCAGAACTTCGGTCAAAGTTTTAAAATATGCTTTGTTATAGATTATCTGGTTATCTTATAGGTGGAGCTTACCAGATCTTCCTTAGGCTTGTAACTTATCGAAGCCTTTCTTGGGCTAATTAAAGTTAAAAAAAGAAAAAAAACATGATTGTAAACCCGATTGGAAACCAATCTTCAAAAAGTACTCACATTTTTGAGGCAAATCCATCTGCTTCGGCAGCAGGCGCATCGGGTTTTGCACCTCCAAACTCATGTGTAAGCGGAATTGGAATTGTTTCTATTGAAACCCCGCGTCCCCATGTCCCGCCGGTGATGACAGGAATTGAGAAGAGAAAGGAAGATATAAGCCGAAACTAACTAACTGCGGTGAGTACTTAGATCCCATCTGTCGAATTAAGTATTACCATTTTCTCGAGCTACCGAAAACGAGATACAATGAGGAACACTCCGTACGACATACGACGTAACGTAGGGTAAAGTGAAGAAGTTTCTAATGTGAATAAGTTAGAAAATTCCAATTACGTAGCAAGGCATAAGCGCACCGATACTTGTGAATTTCCCTGCAGGCTTAACTTATCACCAATGCCATTATCTAATGGCGATAGAACTTCTGTACATAAAAGCTATGTACTCATATATAAATACTATGTACCATGTCAGTGTGCCAATTGAAAGTGTAAATATTGGTTACATGCATTCACGTTTCACACCTGACTAAGTGCCTGATGAGGAACTGAAAACTATTTAGAGATCCCTTGTTAAAAAAAAGTTAGCTGTAATGGTGACTTGAGTTAGCAAAAAAAATCTAAAATGGAAACTAACTTTATTTTTTTTGTATTACGAGTCCATGGCAATATGGTGCTAACGAATAATAATTAGTTAATATTGTTAATGCACTGGTGTGGCAATGGAGTGGCAACGTTGTAAGAATAGCGATGTCATATGAGAAAATTATCGCAATTGAACGGATGAATATATATGTATATATTTATTTTTTATTTACTTATTAAGCCAATGAATAATATAGATTCTTATAGGCTAAGTAGACATATTTTAAGGTTAATAGCCATTAAAAAAAAGGAAAGTACAAACAGGCTAATTATAATAAATATTTAAATTCCAATAAGCGATTTTTTGATCATGAAAAATCTATCTAAAAAAATTAGAGATTTTTGGCAGAGGAGGACCTACCTTCGAAAGGGCAGTACGCTTACATGAAGGCTAAATCCACAGAAACAGCTCTTCACGAGGTTATTGGACACATTGAGAGATCCTTGTATCAGAAACAATTCACCATGGCGGCCTTCCTAGATATAGGCTAAGGTGTCCAAAATAAACAAGACTGGCGTCATAAAAATATTACATCCCTAGCTGACTTCCAATGAAAGTTTGATGACATTCGGTGGAAGCCAAGTTATTGCGTCTGAAGTGTCAGTATGTTTGTGTCATCGGTACAAAAATTAGTTTCGAACAAAGAGCTATGTAATATCAAATTTTGTTTTAAAATCGGTAAACCCGTTACTGAAACATTTGAATTGATGAAAAAAGTTTATGGCGGCGATGATTGTCTATCTCGTGCCAGAGTTCATGAGTGGTTTACACGTTTCAGAGCTGGTTGTGAGGACATAAATGACAATGAACATACGCGCCGGGCAGCCCAGAATCAGTAATCACCGAAAGCTCCATCGAAATTGTTCGTAAATTTATAAAAATGAACCGAAATCGTAGAGGAAATGCATGAAATCGGAGTTGAATACCTGCAAAACATCGATTTATCGCATTTTAACTGATTATTTGGGGTTCCGTGCAAATTTCATTTCGCACAACATTTTCAACATTCGAAAGACTTCATTAAAGAGGGGAGAAAAGACGAGAACTTCCTTTACAACATTGTAACTGGACGAGCCACCACTCAAAAAATCGCGTTTGGAGTCAAGTCAACGCTCGTTTGTTTTTACGATTCCAAGAGAATTGTCCACAAGAAGTTGTCCACAATGGGCCAAACCGTCAGTGCCGTTTACTATCTTTGCGTTCTGAAGCGTTTGTTGCATCACATTCGTCGAGCTCGCCCTTAATACCGCGAAGGAGGAAGCTAGCGCTTATTGCATGATAATTCACCATCTCATCGATCCACTCTTGGGACTGATTTTTTGACTAGAAATCGCATTTTAACCATCAATCACTCACCGGATTCGCCTGATATGGCCCCCTGGCCATCCAAAAGGCTTGTACCGACATCCCGATGGACATTCAGGTCAATGACCGGAAACACCCTTTCGAAAAGATTTCAGTGTAGCAATGCCTGATGGGACTATTTTGAATAAATAAACTCGAAGTTATCAGAACAAAGCTCCTGTCGTTTCTATTTTAGCTCAGTCTTGTTTACTTTGTTGGACTTCCCCTTGTATATCCGTCGAAACCTCCAATAGATTATCGCTAGCAACTCTAGGAGTCAATGACTGCGTGCGAAACTGGATTCGATGTATGCTTCCAAACAGAATTATTCCAGCATCAAGTGGAGATGCTTCGTTCACCCAAATTGTGAGTAGAGCTACTCCACAGGGTGGGGTCCTCTTCCCACTTTTATGGGCCTTATCGTTAAATAGAGGGGGAGTGAAAGTAGTCGCGTACGCAGATGACGTCGTGATCTTAACATCAGGCCTATTTACTTCCACTATTAGTGAAATACTAGAAGGAGCTCTAGGAAAACTAAGTAAATGGGCTACAAACAGTGGTCTTAAGGTTAACCCAAGCAAACCCCAGTTAATGTTGTTAACAAATAAAAGCAGTATCAGTTACAGTTTAGACTTTTAAGATTTTTTTTTCAAAAACCGCAAGACTAAAAGATTTATCGAAAATAACTTAATGATGCCTTTGGGGAAAGCATTCTTTATGGAAAATTGTGGCGGTTAAAAAAATTTCCGTTGCGATTTCAAATCAGAATATAAAAGATGCGGGCCAATAAACTCGTATGCATTCAAACGACGAACGCGTTGAAGCTGGCCCCGCTGTGGCGACTTTTGCTCATTTTCGAGATTTCAAAAGAAATTATTCAATGATGATGCTCAATTGAAATTCACACAAAACGGCCAGTGACTGTAAATGCGTCGATTGCTTCAAGAGAATATCTTAATGTGGATGCGCTGCCAAATGCGGCAATTCTGTTTGTTAATTTTAACGGCCGATAATAGAATAAATTTCAGCTAAAAATGCGATTTTCCGGTATAAATTTTTCTCTTCAATTAACTCAACCTTGGAAATTTGGTTTTAAGGTTTCCAACTTTTTTCAAGAAAAACGCGATTTGCTCTACGTTTTTAAATAGAACTCAAAAAGTTATAGGGGTCCCATTATGAAACTTCAGAGATTATTGAGTACAGCTTCTGTTATAATGAAAAAATCTGATGGTGCGTGTTTTTCAAAAATGACAATAAAAATTTATTCGCTAAAAATTTAGAACAATATAATAAAAATATTTTTTTTCCAAAAGTTTTTTTAAAAGGTAGGTCAGGTTAGGTTAGTTTAAGTTAGCCAAGTTGCTTGTCTAGACAATCACAGTTTAGACTACCGTCAATCAATGAGATTGAAATTCCGCTTTCAGACAGAGCGACGTATCTAGGAGTAGTACTAGATCCGAAACTAAACTGGAGGCACAATGTAGAAAAGCGAGTAGAAAAAGCTTATGTAGATTATTATACGTGGAAAAGAGTTATTAGCAGGAATTGGGGTTTAAAGCCTAAACTCGCTCTATGGATGTACACTGCCATAATAAGAACGATTTTGACAAACGGATCATTAGTATCGTGGCCTGCATTGAACAAACAGTAAAACGTTAGACAATTAACTAGTGTACAACGATGTTGATGCCTTCCGAATAATAGGATTTGTCTAAGCCTGAAAATGGGGCATTCGTTTCTGCAATCATCTACTCGTTGGAATAAAATCTTTTTCTCCGCAGCCATTTCTTCGAATTGGGGAACAAATAGTAGCCGAGGGATCCGAGGAAGTCCTGGGGATGTGACACGAGTTGAAACCCTATTTTCCTTAATTTTGCGACCACAACTGCTGACTCGTGTGCTGATGCGTTGTCGTGATGGAAAACGAAAATAACTTGATTTCTTCAATGCAAACGAATGTCGATTCTAAATAACGTCAAGTTTTTCAAAAACATCCTTTTTTCTTGTTTTTTTTTTTCTCAAGTGCTCAGACAACAAGCAATGCAGCTTATGCGCCCGGATAAAATACGTATAAAGAAATTGTATTTAATTTTTTATAGTTTGCTAACTGGTATTACAGTAACAGTACGAGCTTTTGGCAATTTTGAGTTTAAAATAGACTTTATGAATAAAAGTCGACAATGACGAAGATAAAGCGCACTTTTAATGGCTTTAATTTGACTATGACTATGATTAATGTTGATTAATGGTTCGCCTAAATGAAAAATCTAACATAGCATAACATAAATTATATTTATCCATTCTACATGCCAACGATTTAAGGCAAAGTTGTGTCAACGACAGTTTATTCATCGTGATTAAATATTTTATCAATTCTGATAAACCGCTATAAAATACACCCCCATGCAAAATTATGATTTGATAACGAAGGCGAGTCAATAACATCATTTAATTAAGTCTATGGAGCACAGCGCCATATATCAAAATCCAGTACTGCATAGTAAGAAGAACACAAGTAGATATGTATGTATTTGCACTTTACAAGAGGTCCTTAATCTTCATTTGTACAAATGGAAGACTCTTCTTGTTCTTTGGAAATACTAAATTGGTGGAGATCTAAACTTGCTTGATATTTCTAATTGATGCCAGTTTATAGTTTAGTAATACGAAAAATGGTTGACAATTAAAATTTGTTTTTCAAGTGGAACTAAAGAAGATTCTCTCTTTCCATACATACTTACATAAATATAAAATATACGGTCAGCGTCAAAATAAAATGGACACAACATATTAAAAGGCTTTGACTATTTAACTATTTATTTTTTTGATAAAACTATTGTTGAAATTTGAAAAGGCGAGTCAACCACAACCGAGAGAATAGTAACTGCTAAAACACTCAGGCTAAAAATCCCTTTTTATTTAAAGCTCTGGAAAGTAAAAGGGTAGATGGTCAAGGAGGAAAGGAGAGCAGTGACAGAGAGAAAGAGATAGGATAGAATAGAGAAAGAGATAGATAGTTCTGTGAGAATTTTCCAGATTCTCTAGCAATCTTAAAAAATAACCTTCAATTGAAGAGAACAAATTTTACTCATTCTCACGACATCGGAACCTAAATTTCGTAGCCTTGCTCTAGGCAGGACACTCACAGAGGAAATTATTAGTGGTATCCGGCTGCTCTAAGCCCCGGAGTTTTCGGCGAGTCACTTCAGACGTGCGTGTCCTTGCGTTGTCCTGATGGAACACAACACCTCGCCTGTTAGTCAATTCTGCCCGTTCTTGGGCAATCGCTAGATCCAGTTGTTGTTGGCAGTAGAGATCTGAATTTAGAGTTTGGCCATATGGAAGCAACTCACATTAAATGATTCCTTTCAAGTCGCACCAAAGACAAGTACAGCCTTCCTGGCCATTAGTCTTGGTTTACACACCGTTCGAGTTGCTTCATCACGCTTTGCCCCCGAACATTTTCGCACAATATTGTCGTACGTGAACCATTTCTCATCCCTAGTCACCATCCGTTTAAGGAATGAGTCGATTTCATTCCGTTTGGCCAAGGCTTCGCAGATGGAAATTCAATCCATCATAATTTTTGGTGTTAATTGGTGTGGCATCCAAGCGTTGAGCCTAGTTTTGAATCCAGCTTTGCGCAAATGGTTTAAAACTGTTTTATAGGCGATTTTTAGCTCTTGGGTGATCCTACGACTACTAATCTCCCGGTCAACTTCGATTGTTTCTGTCTGTGCGAGGTGGATCTCTAACATTAAAAATGTCTGAACGGAATTGACGCAACCAAAGTTCAACGTAATTAATTGTTACAGTATCGGCACCTTAAACGCCATTCACAATTTCAACGGCATTGCACCTGGCTTGTATTTTCGCCTTTACCATAGAAAAACTATAAAATGTAACGAATGCTCTTTGTTGGCTTCCATTGTTAACACCCTGGTGGTTGGTTTAAGTGGTGATTCGTCCAGAATCCAACTAGCGCTGCCGCACCATCTTGTTGCCACATCCTCGTTACCAACTTGTTTACCAGTTATTCACAGCATGACTATACAGGAACCTTATCAGGTTGTTCACATCTAGTTCGAGACTCTCGAGGGATGCCCATTTTGGCTGCATGTTCTCCCACAGACCAAAAGCCGGTTATAACTGCCGTTAGTCTCCAGGCTTCCGTTGTTTCATGTTTATCAATGTCGACGATTGCTTGAGGTTGTAGGTGGTCCATAACGTTCTGCTAATTTTGCATTTCGTCTGGTCTCTCCATCTACAATCCGCCATTCGGAGGTATTTTAGGAAAACTGTATTCTTGAGTTCACCTAATGGTATGCATACCGATTCTACCAGATCATTATTCATGGCAAATCCCCAACTTGCCAGTTCATCTGCTTTTTCATTACCTTCAATGCTCCGATGTCCCGTGAGCCAGATTAAAGTAACTTTATGGTTTTGGCCCAAGGTGGTAAGGCTATTCCTGCTTTATTTTACCACTTTAGAGGTTGTTGTCGGTTGGCTATCCGAAAGAAAAGCGATATTGCCCTTAAAAGAGGGTTCTGCGATTAGTAACCTACAAGCTTCCCCAATTGCCAGTTCTTCCGCCTGGAAGACACTGTTGGTATTAGGAAGACGCACAGATTTTTCAATTTTAAGCCTATGAGAATATACACCAGCTTCAACATCGCAATTCATTTTACTGTCATCTTCATAGACCGTAGTGTCGAAGTTGTTTAATGAAAATCCCTTATTCCATTATTCCTAGATGGAAAGAGAGTGGCAAAAGTTCTGTTGAATGTTACCGTCGGGACGATGTAGTCAGACCTCTGGGTTTGTCGCAGTAATAGACTGGCTTGGCTATGAGTTTTTTCCTTCCAGCAACCCGCTTCTTTTAACCTAAATGCACTCATGGTTGCCATCTTTTTGATATGTAGATCTATCGGAGTAACGTGTGTGCGTTAAGGAAGGCTAGAACCTGATCTGATTGCACCGACTGTTATTGCACAGGCTGATCTTTGTATTCTGCCAAGTAATTTGATGTTGTATTCTCTCTCTAGAGCTTTCCACCAAACCATCGAGCCATACCTTAAAATTGGTCGTATAACCCCTTATACAACCATAATGTATACTTGGGTTGAAGACCCCATCTTCGTTCTAGCATACGTTTAAAGGCATATGAAGAGATTTCTGATTTCTTTAACCGATCTTCAATGTTTAATTTCCAGCTAAGTTTGGAGTTCAGAATTACTCCTAAGTACTTTGCACTGGTTGAAAGTGAGAGGGGTTGTCCGTTAATATTTGGTAGGGTAAAAATTGGTACGTTATATCTGGTGGTAATTAGCATGAGTTCTGTTTTGCGCGCGTTTAAACTTAGGCCACAGCCTATAGCCCAAGAGTTAAGCTCACCTAGCGCCCTTTGAATGATCCCACTGATCGTATTGGGACACAGTCCTGACGCCATTAATACCACCTCATCAGCGTACGCAACCACTTTTCTAACACCCTGTAACTGTTCCATTCAGACAAACAAAAAGCAGCAAATAAATTTTTTTAGTGTGAAATGTCACCTTGACAAAAAGCATAAACTTTAAATTGTTTGATCGATTCTTTTCGAGATATCGATCACTGCAGCCATCTACCGAGGAAGCAATGTAGTTCTTTTTCGCCAAACAATATCATCAGAGTTTGAAAATTCATAGACCTAATGCATGGAATAAAAAATCAAATCAGCAATACTACCTTTTTAATATACCTTGGAGCCACCTCTGTCCAGGCAAAAAGTATGCACACATTTTTGACTAAGTTTTATTTTTTTAATACAGAATCTTGCGACATAATACGACAATAACAACTTACATTAGAATGCATGAGAATGGTGTGGCCTTAAGTTGTGTGACAGATGAAATTATTAAATAAATATTTATCTACAAATAGCTGCTCAAAGAGCACACGCAAATACTTCCAGTGACGAAGAACGTACAATTAAGTTTTACAATAACAACAAGGAATACATATCTACATATTGTTTCATATATGCACATATATACATACATACACACTATTGCCTTTAACAAAATTGGTTTGCCTAAACTACAAAAGTAGATATCACGGATTAATGAACTTTTGACCGAAAACCTTTTGACATCATTGGCTTTACGTCCGCAACATCTTTTCCGCGAGTCTCGGGCAGATAACGCCACGTCAGGAGGAAACAATACAGGCACATTACAGCACAAGGCAGAAAGGCGTAAGAGCCCCAAACAGCCTCCAACATCGGAAAGAACATGCCAATCATAAAATTGCCACTCCATGAAAAGAAAATGCCCATTGATATGGCCACCGAACGCGATGCAACCTCAAAAAGCTCGGCGCCCACAAAATATGGCACAGGCGCCAAGCCCAGATTGAAGAAGAATATGAACAAAGCGATGAAGGCAATGCATAGAATGGGCAACCAGTCAACGCGATCCTATGAGAATGCAAAGGAAATTACATGCTTAGTATACAAATATACGCATACATATACACACATACACGTGCATGTATGTTTGTGTCAAGAGCTATAAATTTCATTTAAAAAATACTCACAATGTAATTTAAAGCAAACGCCATGCCGAGAAGTGACAGACCACAACCTCCAGCTGAAGACATCATTAGCGGTCGGCGTCCGAACTTTTGCACCATCACCGGGCTTACGGCAGCGAATGCCAAATTCAAAAGACCAGCACCAAAGTTCATCCACGTCGCAGTCTCCAATGAAAAGCCACCCTTCATGAATATTCTCACCGAGTAGAAGAATATCGCATTAATGCCACTCAATTGTTGGCACAAAGGAAACGAGCAACAAATGACCAGCGGCAACAGGTATTCAGGATTCCGCACCACCGCCAAAAAACCCATCTTCTCGTTGGCCGTACATGTGGCCAGCTCTTTCATGTCAGCGATTTCGGCATTCACACAAGCATCTGAATTTTTGCCACGCAAACGTTGCAGCTCATTGCGTGCTGCCTGCTCATTCTGACGCATCAAATAGAGCCAACGTGGCGATTCTGGAAACCAATAAACCGGCAAGAAGCTAACGATCACAAAGACGGTGTAGAAACTGAGTGCAAACTGCCAAAGTTCCTCGGTACCGAAAACTTGTTGCAAGCTGAAAACTTGTCCCACACAAATGCCGCCGGTCACTCCGATGGATGTAAACACCGCCGCACTGCCACGCAGATGAGTGGGCGAAATCTCGAGTAAATAAATTGGATGAACTGTGTAAATGATCGCTGCTGCAACACCGATGGTAAAGCGTCCGATTAGAAGCATCTCCACCGAATTTGTCATGCGGCAAAAGTGTAGAAGAATGCCGGAGAGTGTTAACAGAAAGGCGCTGACCAGCAGAGATCCCTTTCTTGGAATATGAAAAGAGAAAGGAGTAAGAAAAAAAAACTTAAAAATTTATGGACGATCACTTAAATGGAATCTGAAAATGAATGTTGAAATGACAGCTTAATGATTTACAATTTTTATTAGGAAGTTTCTGATTACATAATTTTTTTCTGGCAGCAAAAAGGTATAATACTCCATTGGCCTTTAATATCAATGAAAAGGGTTTTGACCGAAAGGGACTCGACTTTAAATACTAATAAAGCACGCACCCAAATAAAAATCCAACAAAATATATACATCCGGGAAATAATGCTAGATAACATGATTACGACATCCGTGAGCGTATTTTTGGCTTTGACGTAACAATTGGACAAGCAAGAGAGACGGAACGTAGTACAATAAATTCGCGTGCTTGCTACAGGACTAGAGGGTGCGGCACAAAAAGAATTGCTTATAAATGATAATGCGAGAAGTGTTTTTATTATACGCAATACAGTTTAGAGATGCAGCAACATCTCATAGAGCACAAAAATAAGAGTCTTCAACTGCAGTCTCAAGGCAGTACTGTTATATGGTTGCATAAGTTCGAGCTTGACGCAGGCAACAAATCGCAAGCTCCAATTTTTTATCACGTGATGCTTACGACAAATACTGGAATGTTCCCCCGACCGTCGGTTCTACATTTCCGGAACGACCTGAATTTACTTTACATTTTACACGGATTGTGACTCCAGTAGCACTTGAGAAATGTATGTATGGGGAATGTTTTACTGCTACAATGCCCTGCAGCCCTTGCTAACCCACACTGCTCTTCGAAATTAGTCGGTCAATGTAAGACAAAAGTAAGTTAGTCTTATTTAGGTGCCTGGACATTGTGGTTTTACAGTGAAAGAGTTAGCTGAAAACTGGCTAATGAAGGCTCTGCAAATATGCCTCTGAGCACTCTAGACCGTTTCTAGGTGTCAATTCTGCATTGATTTAACTATGGATTGACGACTTCATGAGGTCGTTGGTCTGGGTTGATTCGTGCAGAGTAGCCAAGAGCTTTGTGAAAGAACCAAACAGGAAATTAGCGATCTTTCTCCTAAAACTTAGTCGGAAGAAGCTGAGAGTACTGGTGGGTGTAATCACAGGGCACAACGCCTCTGGTCAGCATATGGCTGCCATTGGCGTCGTCGACAGCCCGATATGCCTATCCTATCTTGAGGATGACGACACTTCAGAGCATTTTCTCTGTAGCTGTCCGGCGTTTTCCAGAATCAGACTTAAGATATTGGGTTGCGATATACTGAGACGGGAGAAAGTTCATACTCTTCCTCTTCCGGATCTCTTAAGATTCATCAAGGAATCCAAGAGATTTGTGGAAGAGTGACCTCAATTAATTTTTCCGTCTTACCACCCACATTTTATCTTTCCTGTCTCTATTCCTTCTACTGAATTCTCTCCGGGTGTAGTACAATTGTCTCCTGACTGAGTGCTTGGACTTGTCCAACCCCCCACAAATCTAATCTAATCTAAGCAACAATACCAAAAACAAATACTGCGACTTTTCTGACCAAACTTTATTTCAAATTAAGAGCTTTTGTTACGCACAAGCATCAGCCCAGTCGAAGTAGAAATTGACTTAGCTAGGCTATATTCCGTGGGATCCATGGGCCCATGGATCGACTATACCAAACGAGAATTACAAGAAACCCAGGTGTCCTGGATCCAGGCTAAAACCTTAGCCAAAATTAGAGTTAGATGAAGAGAACTTGTCGATGCGCTAGCCTCATTTTGGAAATTTTACATTTTATTCATGTCTATATTGTAAATAAATTTTAAATAACGACATATATGTATATATATACATTAGGGCGGGTCGATTTAAAAATTGCTCATTGCTCTGTGAAAATCGTATTCTAGGGATCAAAATAAGAAACTTTGCCGAAGGAACCATACCTCTAAAACGAATTCTAATGTCCCCCCATTTGGGTCGAACGAAAAATCCCACTTTGACCCATTTAGAGTGCTCCTATCGAGTCCAAATGTATGACCGACCCCCACTTACATTGGACGGCCGATCCACCCATGGCAGTGGCACACCCCCTGGAACTCCCCTGGGGGGTTCCCCATACAATCATTTCAAAATATCACCATCCTTGGCCTTTACATGAGAAAAGAAACTAAAAAGTTCGACCCAAATTGGGGGACATCAGAATTCGTTTTAGAGGTACGAGTATGGTTCCTTCGGCAAAGTTTCTTATTTTGATCCCTAGAAAATGATTTTCACAGAGCAATGGGCGATTTTTTTGCCTCCCCACAAATCGACCCGGCCTAATATACATATATATGGTAAAAGCAAAACACATACTTAATGCACGTCAACAAATTAAATCCCTGAGAACGGCTTTGTGATTCGCGAATGACGCACCGCCTTCTGTACTCTCCCCATCGCACTATGGTCTGTAGGCTAACGTTTGCTGGCCAAAACGCATTTTATAAAGTATCAATAAATCGATTTATATTACAATATTCGCAGATAGTTATGAGTTCGACGAACAAGTTGGAGTAAGAGTAGCAGTACATTCATTCAGCCTGGGCACTGAAGCCTCAGGTAATGCAATGTGATGATTCGCGCCAGGCTTCCTTTGACTTATTGTTTCTAATTGAGCCCGTCTAATATCACCATTCAGGTAATTTTTAGAATAAAACTAGAAGAAAAACAATAGTATTTGTATTACCTTCCAAATCGGTTGCAACATCCACCAGCTATAAATGAACCGAAAATTCCGCCTATAAGAAATATCGACACAATCACCGTCCAAATCAGATCAAGTTGCGCTGAAGTTAGATGCTCGTCATAACGTATCGCAAAGGCATCCAAGCACCAGGATTTAATATACTGTAGAAATAAATAAGTTTTTGTAATGAAAAGTACAAAAAAAAGATTTTCGAATTTCGAGTTTTGAATTTACCTCAGCTGGTGTATTCATATTACCGAGGCAATAGCCTACGGGTATTGCAGTACCAAAAGTGGTTGCAACACATACCAACGCCAGCAGTGGAGTCCAACCTTTGCGTTGCGTCTGGAATCAAATTTATTATATATATTTTTTAGTTTGGAAATAGTTTTAGTTGCACAGGTTGACATAATTTTGTGAACTTTTTTTTATTAATCTTTCATTCATAAAATATACTTTTATTTATAAATACTTTTTTAAATACACTGTCATACATATATGTATGTAGATAAAAGAGTGTTCGGGGAACAAAAGGATTTTGCGCTTATGGACCACGAGCTCAGTGTTTTAATCGCGGGAGGAAATGTAACGCGGTTCATAAAGTCCGAAAGATTACGGTGGTATGGACACGTTCTAAGAATGAACAGCGAAAGAACGACCGAAAAAGTATTTGAAGCAAACCCTGAAACAAGAAGGAGTGGCCGGCCAAGCAGACGATGGTTACAATACGTAGAAGACGAAATACGAAAGATGAGAATCTCACAACATAAAGCGAAAGCGGGCTGTCGAGAGGAATGGATGCGTATTGTAGAGGATGCAATAGTTCACCCGAACTGTAATGCCAAGATGATATGGGCATTTCAATTATTCAAGGTCAGCGTGCGGTATGATTCACGGGAGTACGTACCGACGTCGGCCTTACCCCAATCTAATCAATAATGCGTACCGATTTGTAGTGTGGAATGGACACACTAGACACCAAAGGCACTAGTTTTCAAGGCCTATCTACCATAAAACTCTGCCGTACTTTGGTTCCGGCACCCGGTTGCAATGCAACTCCACATCGAGCCAAAAAGGCTCCACCCGCTTTTGAGTGTTAAACCACAACCAGCACGATACCTACTCCCCGAGTTATCGTTCCAGGTCGGAGCGAACTCCGAGGGCTCCCCTTCGCCGTGACAGCAGATTTAAGTCTCCGGTCAGAATTCGTAGGAGAGACTACTACTAGTTGAGATTCCATACAGCCCCACAAAAACACACAACCCTAGCTAATTAACTGAACGCCCAAAATATCTTTGTCATCTAAACACTTCATGTGCATACTGACTAAGCATGTCGACATTCCGGCTCACACCATACTGTCCAATCGGTCCAACTAATATCCACACTGCTCAATATTGTCTGCTACTCGCTCAATTTTTCATCCACCAAAATGAGAAAGTCGTCCGCATAGGCATAATAATTACAGAGAGCCCTTAACTGGCAGAGAGCAGTCTATCGTCATGTTTGAAATAAATGCACCATAAATGGACCCCTGCGGACAGCATCGCTTCCACCCCAAGCTGCACACTTCCATCTATACCAATTATGGGAGCTTTTCTGCCCGAAAAATAACTCCGCCACATTGGAATTTCCGGACAGCCAAGCTCCTTCAATCGTGGCAACACTCGATCCCAGCGTAAGTAAGCAAATGCCGCCTTGAAGTCAATAAACATGTCAAGGACATATTTTTTAACATTCTCTCTAAGCACACCCTGAACATACATCCACGCATCTTCAATTACTCATTTTTTCTGAACCCATATTGCCTATCCGACCTAACACCGCGAGTTAGCCCCTGAAGTCGCTAAACCAGAACCCTTTTCAACACTGGAAGAAGGTTGATACCCCACTAAGTTCAAGGATCGCTGCTGATTTTCTCAGGGGCTTCAAGAGAAGAGACGAGAGACTCACGAGAAAAAACAACCTGTAGGTCAATCCATTTGTGGAGAAGCATTAAGGGACACGCCGCAAATAGGAGCAGTCGTTCGGCCAAAACACCCAAAAAAAACGTGTGTAGGCGACAATATATTTATATACTAGGTTCTGCAATAAGTTTTGCGGTTCGATAAGAGAGAGCATTGCTACTAGCCTACATTTTAGAAAATTTAGTATTGACGTGTCACAGTATTTTCTACAGTGCAGAAATCAAGTATCGTGCAGCGATTGAATTTTTATTTTTGGAAGGCTTAAAAGCAAAGAAAATTTGTGAAGGAATATTGAGAGTGCAAGGAAATTAGGACTCTTATTTTATTTAAGTGTAATAAGGACTTTTCGCCATCAATAAATACAGCAGAAGGATGGGTTACTGAATTTAAACGTGGTCTTACAAACCTCGAAGACGCTCCACGCCAAGGACGTCCAAAGCAGCTACAACACTAGAAATCGTAGAAGAAATACAGGAAATCGTATTGGAAAATCGTCGAGTGACTGAAAGAGATTTAGTAGAGGCCTTAGGCATCTCATTGTGCAGTGTAAGCAATATTCTGACCGAAGTATTGGGTTTCAGAAAGCTGTGAGCAGCACAAAGCGAGGTGCCGCATTCGCTAACAATGGAAGAAAAACACATTCGAATGCGACTTTCTCAGCAACATTTAGAGCATTTTCCAAAGGATAAAGTGAATTTTGTGCGTCGATTCATCCCTATGGATGTGACTTGGGTCTATCAGCATAATTCTAAATCAAAACAAGAGACTAAAGAGTGGGGTGAACCTGGTTTATCGGCTCCGAAACGAGTTCGTGTCCAGAAATCGGCCAAGATCGGTAGTAGTGTCAGTTGTTAGGGATGCGTAAGGAGTTTTGTTTGTGGATTACTTGAAAACTGGTAAAAAAAATAAATTCTAAATATTATTGTAACTATAGATCAGCTGAAGGAAAAAATACATGAAAAAAGAGATTGTTTGTAAAGTCGGTTTACTGACGATAGTTTAACGTGACAACGTCATAAGAAAATACTAATGGAATGGTTGCAAAATTTTTATTTTATTTGTTTGATAGATATTTTGTATGTATATAGAGAAGGAGGTAAATGGAATCGCAATGGAATTGATCAAGTTACATTTACACAAACGTAAAAAATGACGAAACATTTATCAAATTCATGAAAGATATGTTCAATTTCAATTGTGCATCAGACGTTAATAAGTCAACAACACTAAGAGGCACCATCATCGATGTGACTTTTTCAAGACACATTACACTCGAAACACTCCCTTTCATTTCCTACTTTTGCTATCATCGTCCTATTATCAACAGAGAAATGGTTCATTACCAAGCACACAGGAAGAATACATACATATATAATATATGCTCACTCAAGTAGGCGAGAGCCAGATGTCGAACGTTGCCGAACGCGGGGCCGATTGTGCCTCTTTGTCGTTCGTTCCACGCTCTCGCTTGCAGTTCAAGCAAGGTAACGCCGCAAAGGCAAGATAACGACGCATTTTTTGGTGCGTGCAGCTGGCTACATCGAATTCTAATACGTTGTCACGTCAAAAATATCCAGTTTGCAAAGGAAACAAATTCTTTTTCACCAGAACAAAATGCACCTCGTCACAAGAGCAACTTGACATTGGCTAAAATCCATGAATTAAAATTCGTATTGTTGGAGATTACGGTGAATATTCACTCGATTCGACATCCATCTGTTTACAGACCTAACAAAGTTCATGCGTGGAAAGCGTTTTTCAACAATTAATGAGGCCATAGGGAAGCGTATTTTGCAGCGCTTCCAAAATCTCACTTCCGGGGCGGAATTCATAAATTGGAATCTCGTTGGAGCAAGTGTATTGATGTTCAGGGTGACTAGGCGGAATAATAAAATGTATTTTAAACCATAAAGTTGTGTTTATCTTATCAAACCACAAAACTTATTGAACAACCTAGTACATATGTATGTACAGCATTATGTGTAGAAAAGAGTGAAAAATAATCGTATGCGCGCAGTGGACTACTCCGCGAGTACTCGAACAATGATCCCAAGTTCTACTGAGTTTATTCCCACAACCTTGCGTTCGTAAAAATGTAGAAACAAAAGAATTAAAATCAGCTTCGCAAGTGTTAATATTTATAACATTCCTGCATTTAATCAGCATTTTCTTAATTTACAATATAAAACCTCATTAAACACATAATTGAACTATGAATTTTGCGTGTTGTTGCAGCAACTGATATTCAACTAAAAGTCCCTTCACTTATTCAAAGTACTTAAAAACTTACAAAACGGCTTATACTCGCCCATGCACACACACACATACATAACACTCTGGGGTATTCACTTGAATGCGGTCAACCAATTCTCCACTGATTAGCGGTCATAAATATTTACAATATTTAAACTGTTCTTGTAGAATTAATAACAATTGTAGGTATTTGGCGGATACTTGTTGTAGATAATTGTGCGCTGTTGTCTAACTCCCGACCTCACTAATTGCCCTTCAAGTATATTCACCTCTACCAATCATAAATCAACGATAGTACGAGTAAAAACGTGAGACGGCAATGAATTTATTTGTTTACCCAGATTATTGACTGAACCACACAATTTTGTTGCACAATAATATTACTTCCACGTAATGGTGCAAAGCAGACATACTTTGTGTTTTTGAGATTCAATTTTTAACTGAGGAATTTATTTTTGCTGTTTACTTGCACGATAGCAAATTTTACGGGCGGCACGAGCCAAATTTTAACTCAACTGTCTCGTGGTATGTGGACTAAATTTGCTAAAATAGTGGTAATAATTTGAGATTGATATTCTCGTGCATATAAGCAAAGATACAACACTAATTATAATAAAATAATAAAACGTCTGCCGCTTGGTATGTTTACTTTTCCCCATAAGCTTTTTACGTTAAACTTTCGTCTTCCGGTAACTTCCTTCACTTCAGAATCTCACACAGACGAACAAACAAGAGATATGAGCTTACTCAACATCATAGCGTTATAGTCCGGGGTGTGCATCTAGCTGCCTTAGCAATCCTCCTCCATTCGACACGATTCAGCGCTAGAGATTTTCAGTTTTTGACGCCTATTTTATTCAGGTATTCGGTGACGTTATGCAGCCAAATTGATTTTGGTCTTCGACGGCGTTTGGGCATAGAGGATTGTAGTCTAGCAGAAGTTTTCGTGGCCTACCGTGATCCATGCCTACCGTCATCTAATGCGTTGCGACATGAAAAATTTCCCAATATCTTCGACATTGCAGAGACTTTTACCGAGCTGCGAACCTACTTTCTCTCTGAATTCCGAATGGTAGTCAAGCACCAGCCCATTCGGCTACGGCGGCCGCCATTGTAGACACTTAGCAACTCCTAATTTGGCCTGATTCTGTACTCGCCATCTTCTGCGTGTATTTCTTTTTGCATTCCTTGTGCACTACTCTCGGGAGCATAGGGTCTCGACAAGACTCTTCCATCGTATACGGTTCTGTGTTGTTGTTTCTGCACCGTCCCATGGGGTGTCAGCATCTGCTAGTTCGCGCAGCATCGACGTTCTCCAAGTGGTCGATTGCGACCTCTGCTCCCTTGCAGGTTCCAGTCCAGTGCCATTCTCGTGAAGCTATCTGGTGGTATTCTCAATGTGTGACCTATCTATCGCCACTTTCTGCGTATGATTTGCCTAAGGATGAGCTCCTGGTTCGTTAATTTCCAGAGTGCGTCGTTACTGATGGTGTTTCGTCAGAATATTCTGCCAATGATGGGGTGGCATTTGTTGATGAAAGATTGTAGTCTCTGTGTGATGGTGTTAGAGAAAAGCTGTGTTTCGCTTCCGTACAACAATATGGACTTCCCGCATGTGCTGAATATTCGTATTTTGTGTGCCTGGAGATTTGCGCACTCCCCCTACTGTATGCCTTCACCCGAATGCCGCCCTTGCCTTGTTTAGCCCACAAAAAAAGGCCAACATCGTCAAATCGCAGCTGCGAGGGGGCTAATTGGTATCGCTGAGATGCCTGACAATGCAATTAGCGAACTTGACACGCAAAAGAACGATTGTGGCATGAACTGCCGCGCCAATTTGCTGAAACCAAGGATCGCTCAAGTGCCATTTTATCAATTTCTTGCCACAAAAATCGTTCATCATGCCACTGTAGAGCTCATATAAGACACCGAAATAACTTGACTTACTCGTATACCTATGTCGGTCTAGGAGTTTAATGAACTTTAATATAAATACTTTTATTTTATTATTTCATATATGCATATTTAAAATATATTTAACGACTTGATGAAATGCACCTTAATATTCAAATTAAATATCCCAAACACAATTTCAAAAACTCAAATATTGGGTTGTTCGGAAAGTAATTTCGTTTTTTCGCCGACATAGGATTTAATTGTATTTTTTCACAGCTAACTTCACACTTAAGTCGCAGTGTCATTATATGTTTTGACAGCTGACATAGCAAGGCTTGTGTGGGAACAGTGTTGCCATTTTGGTGATTTTGGAGCTAGATTTAGCTCTTTTTTTTTTTAAATTGCTCCAAAAATTTGGATTTAGCTCCTAGCTCTTTTTTTAGCTCTTTTTAAAATGAAATAGTTCTTTTTAGCTACAAATATTTTAAATATTTAAACAAAATAATTTACTACTCTTTGTACTTAAATTAATTCGACGTGTTTTTTTTTTGTTGCCGTGTGGTAACTCCTGTAGCCATGAACGATTTCTATGTTCTATAATCGATTAGTTTCAAAAGTATCATACCTAATACTATTGGCGCATTTTCACTTAAAACGCGCAATGGAGAGGTAAGCCTTTTTTTATTTTTCTAATTAATAATACTTTAAGATCACTTTTTACTTATGCAGATTTATAAGCAAAAGACTGCTGACTGCCGCCAATGAGGGTTCTGACCATGAATGTTTGGCAAAGCAAATAAGGTAAAATTTTTGTTATTTTGTTTAGTATAAAAATAACCTCTTTAATGCTTATAGGAAGTACGAGCAAAAACCGCGATCTACATGGCTTCAAGACAAAAGATTCAGGAAATGGTTGATCGAGACTGGAAAAGGTTTGCAATGTAAGTACTGCCAAATTACACGGCCTTATTCGTCACGCTGCCACAAGCAAGCACATAAATCCAGCTTCGCCATTTATGTCGGGCTCTCAGCCGACAGTTTCATTTATAAAAAAGCAAGAAATGGAAGTACACAGAGCGGAATTGGCCAATGCGTTATTCATCGGAGTACACACTTCAATTAGAGTGGTTGACCACCTAACCATTTTGCAAAGCGGGATATTTTCGGATAGCAAAGCTGCACCCAATTTGAAGCTACGAAGATCAAAGTGTAGCGCTATACTTAAAAATGTGCTAAGTCCCTATTTTAAAAGTTTGCTAATGGCTGATCTCAAAGATAATAAATTTTGTCTAATTATCGACGAAGCAACAGACATAACTACAAAAAAATATGTGGGCATTGTAGTCAGATACTACAGTAACTCATCGAAAGTTTTCGTTAATACTTTTTTAAAACTCGCGGAGTTGGAAAAGTGCACGGCGGATGGCATTGTGTTAGCCATTTCCAATACATTAAAGGAATTTAATTTAAGTTTTGAAAACATGGTGGGTGTAGGAACAGATAATGCTAGCGTTATGGTTGGGGTTAATAACGGAGTCATTACTCGACTGAAGGAATTCAATGCCAATATCAAACTCGTTCCTTGCATTTGTCACTCAATACAACTAGCTGTTTGTGCGGCTTCGAAATGTATGCCAAATGAAATCGAATTTATAATTTCCGAAACCTACAACTGGTTTTCAAAATCTTCGCTGCGACAAGCACAATACGAGTCTCTATACTCTACCATTAACGATGGTATGTGCTCATTAAAAATTACTCGAGCGTGTGAAACACGGTGGCTGTCAATCGAACCAGCAGTCAAAAGATCAGTGGTTGGAACTTAAAACTCATTTTGGCATAGCAGCTTTGAATGAATCATGTCACAAAGCCCAACTTCTTTCAAAAATGTACACTGATGAAAATTTGGCATATTTCCAGTTTTTAAAACCAATTTTAAGTGAAGTGCAAAAAGTGAACAAACTTTTTGAAAGTAACATAGCTGACCCTATGAAATTGTTTTCCGAAGTTGTATATTTAAATGATATATACGACTGCAACAATAATGATGATATTGTAGAAGATTTTTGTGGTGATGAAGAATTTGATATATTTTGATATATTTAAATTGATATGTTATATCGTTACACTTTATTTAAAAAAAAAGTAAGAAATGTATTTTTTCATTGTTTTCCATACATAAATGTGTTCCTAATGAATTCTTTAAAGTACAAGATTTATTTAATGTGATGTTTAATAGACTATTTTTTTTTTGTTTCTGCTTTTGCAAATAAATGAATATATGAACTTTTTCATATATTGTTATTACTGAATTGTTTAAAAATAATTTTAATTTTTGTAAAAAAATAAAATATGTGAATATATAAATGTGAAATATAATAAACGTCACTGAAAAAATTTTAGCTCTTTTATTTGCTCCAAAAAAAAATTGTTGGCTCTTTTTTTTGACAAATTTAGCTCCAACAGCAAATTTTTTCTGGCAACACTGTGTGGGAATAAGTTCAATTGATTTTACGCTGTAATTTTTGGTCGGTGCCCTTTTAAATATGGAGAGCAATAAGCAGCATTTTCGTCATATTTTACTTTTTTACTATAGAAAAGATAAAAATGCTGTTCAAGCCAGAAAGAAATTAACCGATGTGTATGGAGAAGAAGTGTTGACAATACGCCAGTGCCAGAACTGGTTTGGAAAATTTCGATCCGGCAATTTTGATGTCGAAGATGCACCACGTTCTGGAAGGCCGATTGAAGCTGATAAAGACGCGATAAAGGCATTAGTGAGATCGGTCAGAGGTCGAATTAAACTGCTTATGGCCACATGAAAGGCCTGGGCTTAACCTTGAAGCTCGATATATCCACAAAAACACGAAATTACTTTCCGAGCAACCCAATATGTTACAAAGAACCACAAGGTTTGAATTCAAAAATCACATATCATTTTCCAATGCTACTCAACTCAGCAACTTTTTGCATAAAAAAAAGAGGTTGTCTGTAAAGTCGGTTTACTGACGATAGCTTAACGTGATAACGTCATAAGAAAGTACTGATTGAATGGTTGCATTTTCAAAAGAAAATTTTAATTTTATTTGTTTGATAGATATTTTGTATGGATATAGAAAATGAGTTAACATTAACATAACATAATATACTTTAACATAACATAACATAACATAACACAACACAACATAACATAACATAACATAACATAACATAACATAACATAACATAACATAACATAACATAACATAACATAACATAACATAACATAACATAACATAACATAACATAACATAACATAACATAACATAACATAACATAACATAACATAACATAACATAACATAACATAACATAACATAACATAACATAACATAACATAACATAACATAACATAACATAACATAACATAACATAACATAACATAACATAACATAACATAACATAACATAACATAACATAACATAACATAACATAACATAACATAACATAACATAACATAACATAACATAACATAACATAACATAACATAACATAACATAACATAACATAACATAACATAACATAACATAACATAACATAACATAACATAACATAACATAACATAACATAACATAACATAACATAACATAACATAACATAACATAACATTACATTACATTACATTACATTACATTACATTACATTACATTACATAACATAACATAACATAACAAATTACCCCGTATTAAAGCACTTATCAACAGCTTTCATTTGATACCCATATTGTACATACACAACCAAAGGTTACCCGGGTCCACGTTTTGACCTATATCTCGAGACCCCAGTCACGGAGCGGCATGAAAAATACTCTGTACTAAAGCATTCACCAACAGCTTCAATTTGATATCCATATTGTACAAACACATTCTAGGGTCCACGTTTTGGTCTCTATCTCGAGACCCTAGTCACGAAGCAGCATGAAAAATACTCTGCACTAAAGCATTCACCAACAGCTTCCATTTGATACCCATATTGTACATACACATCCGAAGGTTACCCGGGTCCACGTTTTGACCTATATCTCGAGCCCTATTTCCAAAATAAAATATAATCCATGTTACTCGTGGATGATGTAGCTTTCGAATGGTGAAAGAGTTTTTAAAATCGGTCCAGTAGTTTTGAGCCTATTCATTACAAACAAACAAAGTTTTCCTCTTTATAATATTAGTATAGACAACATATCTTATAAGGTATATGGTAAATATTACCATACATTTTTTCCTTCATATATAATAAAAAAATTAATAATTATAACATTAAAACAACAGGTATTATTAACAGACTTGGTTTTATTTTAAATTCTTCAAGTGAATCAAATTAATAATAATCAATAAGAAGGCATATGCAAATACAAATACGTGAATTTATATATGTACATTTGCGCATATACATACATACATATATACGCTCACTTAAGTAGGAGAGAGCAAGATATCGAACGTTGCCGTTCGTTTGCTTTGTCGTTCGTTCCGCCCTTTCGCTTGCAGTTCATTCAATGCAATGAGCAAGGTAGCACTAATATGAGCAAGGTAACACTAATATGAGCAAGGTAACGGCAATGAGCAAGGTAACTACATATGAACAGTAATGAGCAAGGTAACTACATATGAACAGTAATGAGCAAGGTAACTACATACGAACAGTAATGAGCAAGGTAACTACATATGAACAGTAATGAGCAAGGTAACGACACATTTTTTCGTGCGTGCAGCCTGTTAAATCGAATTATAAGACGTTATCACGTCAAAACCGTGGCAATTATACTTGCGTTCCAGCTTTGACACTGCCATATTTTCAAAGAAAAAGTCAGCACTGGCGACACGAGTTGCAAACTGAAACGCAATTAACGCAATTTGTTTCACTGCTTCGAAATTTGTTCAGTAGTCATGGTTCCAAAATTTAATTTAATTTTAATTAAATGTAATACTGGAGGTTGCGTACGACGAATTGTATTTAATAAATGGAGTTAAGAAAATTTTTTTTATAAATAACTAATTCGAATTTTTCCTGCAGCGGTGCGTGTATATGGATTTTTTGGTATTCATTTTTCTAACGGGGCTGGGCAGCTAATCAGCTTTAATGAGTTGTACATCGATGTGATAGCGCACCCAAGCGCAGGCGTACCTACAAAGTTGCGAAAAGTTGCTTCTGTGCGAAAAGCACTACAGATTTCTTATAGACGTCGCATAAGGCAAATTGTATATGAAATTAATGATAAATTGGCCGTAAATTGTTTATGGAAACGCAAATGAAGAAAAGGTAATTTTCCCCATTGTAATTTGGATTTCCGTTTAAAGTAATTATATATTGAAATTTTAGCTGGCTATAAACATCGTAATTGAAAAACTCGAAGGCATCCTTGTTTTTAATTTATTTGGATTTAAATAAAAATTAATAAGCAATGCGAAAGTAATTATTGTTGCGGCTTTAAACAAAATAATTATAAGAATTTGCATTCCGATGTTTGTTAATTTACTATACCTGAAGTTGGATACAAATCAACTATCAACAAAAACTGGAAAGCAAATATTGAAATGGCAAGAACGTAACTTCTGATTTCACGCTGCACCTAGAAAAGTTCGAGCATCATTTGATCCACAGTACTTTTTTAAGATCCAATACTATTTTGACAGTTAATATTACTACTACCACCAGTTAGACTAAATAACACAACTATACCTAATGTAATGTTACAAAATATCTCGGAATGCATCTTGACTACAGGCTTACATGAAAAACTCATATGTTTACTACACGCAAGGCTCTAGGAATCAAACTCCGAAGTCTTTTTTGACTGTTAAATCGCAATTCCCATGTTTCCTCGAAAATAACCTCGCACTGTACTCAGCTATCATAAAACCAGTATGGGTATATGGCATACAACTCTGGGGCACCGGAGCTAACTCAAACATCAAAATACTACAAAAATTCCAATCGGAAACTCTCAGAATGATCGCAAATGACCAAATTGGCTGTGATCTCACAGCTCCTACAATAGCTGAAGAAATCAAAAGGTTTGACTCATTACACGATATAAGACTTCAATCGCACCCAAACCCTTTAATTATAGAAATCACCACCAATGACATTTCCTTTAGCAGATTGAAGAGGGAATCAACAATAGATCTCATAAGCTAAAAAGCAAAAATTGAGGAATGGGAGCACCACTGGATGCTTGCCATACACGTCTCGTAGAGTATCTTAGTTTCAAATATAAATATTTTTTAATGCTATTCAACAGATCACAATAAATAAATTTAAAATAATAAATAAAAAATTATGAAACGGGCAAAAATTTTAACAAAGAAGATTTGCAAATAATGACCGGAACGCGAGTAGTGCAGATCTCGCAACAGATGTACTTGTGTGTGAGTAATCTGCGTTTTCTAATTGGGTAACGCAAAAGTTATTTCTAGTTGCCATTTCTTCGAAATCACAACAATTATTCAGTCGCATTATATCCACCGTATACTGGTTATTCCTGATTATTAATTAACATGGATTCAAAACAGCTTTCTAAGGCTTAATTTATTTGTGAAGCAGATCTCTTTACGTAAATATTGGGTGGTCTAAAGAGTGCGGTAACCAGTTTGAGAAAAGCTAAAACTTGTTTTGTTGTTGTTGTTTTTTTAACTTTCTTTATTGAAATAATTTTGTTTTGTAACGTACTTTGTTAAAAAAATATGTTCGCTTGTATTGTTTTTGTTTTTAAGTATGTTTTTCGGTATTTCTAGGGTCAAATATTTCAAAACTGATTAGTTCTTTTATTTTTGTGAAACTTTTAGAAAGCCAAATATTGCTCAGAATTTAATTAGTTATACGTTATCCTATCTTGTATGCAATCAGAGCTTAATAGGCTTGAATGGTTAAATGTTAAATATACACAACTTCTTAAAAAGTATCGTAAATAAATTTTAGGAAACAAGTTTTAAATCTAAAAATGCGTATTAAATGTGATTTGCGAAATAAGAAAAAAATTTAAAATTTTTGGTTCTCAAAATTCAAACAAAGAAAAAAAAATTTCTGGTTCTCAAAAAATTCAAAGAGTGACCAAAATTGAAAATAAAAAAAATAAAAATGTTTGGTCTCTTAAAAAATTTAAAGAAAGTCCAAAATTCAAAAAAAAAAAATTAAAATGTTTGTTTATTAAAAAATTCAAAGAAAGCCCAACATATTATATTATAGAAAATAAGATAGAATTAAAAAATTTTAATTCTCAAAAAACCAAAAAAATTAAAGTTTTTGGTTCTCAAAAAATCCACTAATGCCCAAAATTTAAAATAAGAAAAAGATACAAATTTTTGGTTCTCAAAAACCCAAAGAATGCCCAAAATAGAAAATAAGAAAAAAATAAAAATGTTTTAATTCTCAAAAAACTGAAAGCAAGCCCAAAATAGAAAATAAGAAAAAATAAAGATTTTTGGTTCTCAAAAAACCTAAAGAATGCCCAAAATAGAAAAAAAATTGTTGATCCTCAAAAAATTCAAAAAATGCCTAAAATTAGAAAATAAGAAAAAATAACAAATTTTGGTTCTCAAAAAATGCCAAAAATAGGAAATAAAAAACAATACAAATTTTTGGTTTTCAAAAACTTCAAATAATGCCCATAATAGCAATTTTTGTAGCATTTTAGGAACAATTTAAAGGATCAAATTACCGTTTGGCGCGAAAAAATACATAAGAATCACCCCCAATTATTCTTTGTTCTGAGAAGGAGAAGGTAACACAAAGCAAATAGAATACTTAAGGTGGCGCCTTCCCAAAACAGTTATTTTATTTTTCGCGATTTTGGCAAGCAGGACGTCAGGCTCCTTCCCGATACAAAGCAAACGAACAAAACAAACAAGGGGAAGATAACTTGCATGTTTGTGAGAATTCAGTGAAGTGCTTGTTAATATTATATTTGAAGATTTATGGCATTTAAGCTAAACAAATTAATGAAAACGAAGTGCCACATGTTAAATTGTGAAAGCATGAATTAATATAATATAAAGCCTCCAAATGCATTTTTTGACGTTTTTATGCGGATAATGCCGCGGCAAGAAAGTGTGTATGTGTGCGTATAACTTCTTGTGTTGGGTTGTTTCCATGGCTTTCGCCTACTTTTCACAAACAAGTAATTCTCCTTCCTTTTGTTTTTTTATTCAAGGAGCCAGACGACATAGGGAATTCGGAAGGCGCATCCTTGTGTAGATCAGCTGTTTTTGTTATTTGTTTTCCGTGTACATTCTCGAAAAATCTGTGCGTCTTCCTAATGCCTGCAGTGTCTTCCAGGCGGAAGTACTGGCAATTGGGGAAGCTTGTAGGTTACTAATCGTAGATCCATTTTTTAAGGGCAATATCGCTATTATTTCGGATATCCAAGCTGCAATCCAGGCACTGGATTCGGCAACAACAACCTCTAAACTGGTGGAACAAAGCAGGAATAGTCTTACCACCTTGGGCGAAAACCATAAAGTTACTTTAATCTGGGTCCGGGGCATCGAAGCATTGAACGATTTGGCCACAAAATAGTTTGGAAGCGCTAGTTAGATTCTGGATGAGTGACCACTCTAACCAACCAACCAACCAACATTCGGTTGCCAGCACAAAATGAAATGACGAAAAGCCATTCCATTCACACGATCGCCGTATTCTTTTAGATTCAAATGCAAGTCGGCCGTTTTGGGGTGTTTTGCCCAGCTCCTCCTCCCATTTGTGGTGTGTGTCTTGATGTTGTTCCACAAATGAAGGGAGTTTTAAGTCAATTCCGAACGGCAAATGGTTTTTTATGAGGAGCTTTTCCATAGCAGAAATAAACTCGGGAGGTTTGCCATTGTCTGCCGGGGGCGACCACAATTACAAAAAAGTACAGTTATTTATGGCTACTTTAGTATGTGGTGGTTTTCCTCAATTCTTTTTCTGGTCGCCTACAACGGCGAGATTATTTTCAATATCGAAATTGTAAGAACACAAACTAACAAATCATTCCGCTGCTCCTAGAAATCGCAATTCTCCGATTAGCAGCCTTCATCTCATTCTTTCTTTTTTTAAAGCAAAAGAACTTATCGTGACGAAAATGCTCAAAATTTTTGCAAAAGAAAACTTTTTTCCAATAGTATTCTTGAATGTTCAGAATATAGTTTTTCAAACACTGATTACTGTTACCAGAAGCAATGCAAATTACAAGAGGTATTCAAGTTTAAAGCCGTATATCGACAATTTGTTACAGAGCTTTTTAGACTACCCAATATTTACGTTCATATAATGAATTGATTTTATTGTAAAAAGGTATATGATATGTGCGTGTGTGTGCATTCATTGAGTTGAAGATATTAATTAAATATTTAGAAATTTATAGGTATTCACTTGAAGCAGAACACAATACTATACATAGAATACTTCTCTAGTGCGTACCCTTGAACTACTTAATTAAAATGTAAGTGTCTACAAATATTTTTCGAACTGCCTTCGACTACAGCCATAAGCGAAGTATGGAACACTATCGGATCCTAGTAGATAGCACTCGTTTTGGATACAAATTAGTTAAGTTCTATTATTGTAAATTAAAGCTAATAAAAAAAATCATTATAATTTTGAAAAACTCTCAAGTGCGCCCTTCTTAGTTCTTGAGGTGAAGATTTTGAGTTAGTTTAATAATTTAGTACACTTAAGGGGTATTTTCTTCAAACAAATCAACTACAAATCTACTCAATAAATGAAACTGGAACTTTCAGTTCTACTTGAGAATTGCAATATATGGTACAGTGGTGGTAAAAATAAGAGCAGCATGACATATTATAAAGTTTTATCTTTTTGTATTTAATTTTTTTTGTTCAAAATTTATTATTTAAAATAAAAAAATAAAATAATTATTATATTTATTATTATATTTTTTATTTAATAAATAGTTTGCGTGGATGACTATAAGAAGGGGTTGTTAATCTCATTTTAATTTTTTTTTCGAACTAAAATATTATAAATGGGATAATCTAGAATTTAAAGAAAGCAACAGTTTTTTTATAAATAATTATTGAACAAACCTTTTATTCGATTTTTTCTTAAAAATGTTTATTTACAAATTCATATATGAAAAAAATTTGCGTAAAATTTGTCGGTCGCCCGCAAAAAAAAATTTGTAAAAAAAAATTGTTTTCTAAATCATTTTCATAAAAATCTACATGTGAAAAAATTTATGTAAAATTTTTTTTCAACGTAGAATTTAAAATTGGAGGTTCAGTCGAACCTCTTTTAAAATTTGGTGTTTCTGTTTTTTATAAACAATTTTCGAAGAATTTTTCTTTTTCAATTGTTCTTTTAAAAAATGGTTTTTATTTATACAAATCTACATGTGAAAAAAATTTGTGTAAAATTTTCCTCAACATAGAATTTAAAATCGCGCGTCCTTCAAAAAATGGTTGTTTCGAAAAAAAGCTGTGCAAAATTTTGTGTACACCCAAAATTAATAATTAAAGCGGGTACAAAAGTTTTTTATAAATCAGTTTTGAACAAAAAAAATTTTTCAAAATTTTTTGTGACTTTTTACTAAAAAATTTTACAAACCCAAATATGAATAAATTTTACCCAACAATTTTTTTTTCTTTTTCAATTTTTAATTGTTTTCCTTAAAAATCGTTTTTATACAAATCTACATATGAAATTAATTCTAAAATTCTCTTCACCGTAAAATCAAAAATTGCTGGTTTGGTCTCGCGTCCTAAATATGTGTAAAATTTTCTTCGACATAAAATTTAAAATTGCAGGTTCGGTCGCGCCCTTCCTAAAATGAGTGATGGCTTCTAAGAAAAATTGTGTAAAATTTTCTGTACATTCAAAGCTAATAATTAATTGCAGGTATATAAGTTTTCTTTTTTTTTGTATCAATTTTCGAACCAAAATTTTTTATTTTTTAATTTTTTTCTTAAAAATCGTTTTTATAAAACTCTACATATGAAAAACAATTGGCGTAAAATTTTCTTCAGCGTAAAATTAAAATTTTCGGCTTCGGTCACGCGTCTTTAAAAAATGGTTGCTTCGAAGAAAAGCTGTGTTTACCCGCAAAAAAAACAAATTTGTGGAAAAATTAACAAAATTTGTGACTTTTTTTTAGACATTTTTATAAAAATCTGCATATGAAAAATATTTGCATAAAATTTTCTTCAACGTTAACTTGAAAACTGCAGGTTCGGTCGAACGTCTTCAGCAAACGGTTGCTTTAAAGAAAAGTTCTGCAAACTCAGTTCTGCAGTTCTGTACACTCAAAATTAATAATTAATTGCAGGTAAATCAGAATTTTTAGTTTTGAATTTTTTTTCTTAAAAAATCGTTTTTATAAATAAAAATTTTTTTACATATGAAAAAAAAATGTGTATATAATTTGTGTACAATTTTCTTCAACGTAGACTTTAAAATCGCAGGTTTGTGCGCGCCTCTACAAAAAATGGCTGCTTCGAAGAAAAGCTATGCACCTGTCATATTTTTAATATATTATTTTTTACTTCTAAAAATTTAATTTATGTAATTTATTTACAATATAAACAATATTTTTTTTTTATTTATGTATATAATTTCCCAAGGTTCCGCCTGGAGGCAAAAAGGTTACAACAAATTCCGATCCGTTCTCAGGTATTTTTCATTTTAAACACACTTTCTTTTATTAGCATCGTATCGCCAACTGTCTAGCAAAAGCAAAAAGTATCAGTGCCAACAAAGTTTTGGAAAACAAAATAGCCTAAAATCCAACGGTTTTTGCGTTCTAAAAATGCACCTTCAAATTTGTTTATTTTTTGTTTACACAATTGGAGAAAAAATTAACAAAGATAATTAAATAAATGTGGAAAAAAAATATTTGTATTTTTCACATTTATTTAATAATTTTTTTTCCTTCAATTTTCTTATCCATAACTTCCACCTTAAATATCACAAGTGAAGTTAAAAGTTTAAAGTCAATTCAATAATATTGAATATATTTCGGCAGCGTCAAACAAAATGTACACCACATATTGACAAGATTTGACTATTTATTTATTTGTAATTTCAATTATTTTTTATAAAAATATAGCTCATACTACAACAACTACCACTTAAGGCAAGTGGTTTTTGACAATTTTTGCTGCTGACGGCTTTGAGTGTTTTCTTCCATATAAACAAATGTGGAGCAAGCGTTAAATGGAGAAAATGCACAAGACCGCATCCGAAAAAAACTCTCAAAAATCAGTGTGACTTTTGATCTACCTGAAACTTGCGCTTTATTATACCGAAATGCAATAGTCTATAAAACTGCATGCACGAAACTTTTCTAAAACTACTGATTAAAACGTTTGCAGTTTTCATGAAAATTTTACGAATTTTTACAATTTTTATACAAAGTTCGCAGCTTTGCTTTAAATGGTTCTTGTTGTAGTATGAACTATGTTTTTGTAAAAAAATATTTGAAATTACAAAATAAATAAATGAAGAGTCAAAACTTATTAATAAGCAACCCACCACCACTGACCGTAAAAGGATTAAACAGCCATTTCTGTGCTTATTAGAACTTTCCGTCCGATAAGCTAAACACTTACATCGCTTTCATTTTTCTCCAATTTGCTATCCATTTAGAAATAATGAATGGCTACTGTTTAGATTTATCGTATTTTCCAACCACTTCACTTTTTCATAAGCTCTTCTTATCACAGATAGTAGGAACACTTCAGAATCAATTTATAACAAAATACAGTAGTTACTCAGTATGTGTGTGTGCGCTGTAACATATGTAGGCGTTCACGTATGATTTTTTAGTAATACTAAATTTTATTCACGTTGTTTTTACATCTGTATATGGAGTGCATTTAGTATATACAATATTTATGGGGCTATGTTGTGACTTTTTTTTCAGGTATTGTTCACTGCACTTCCGAGATATCAGTGCGATCACCGCACGTTTCAATCGCCTTTCTATATTAGCAGTACGTTTTTCGCAGTATGACACTTTTTTTGTTGTGTCCAGTTTTGTTTTTGCTTTTTAGTAATGATTCAATTCTGTCAACCTGTGTGTTCTTTCCGATTCGCGCGCCAGTAACTTCTGTACGGTGATAACTACGTCCATTGTGCTTATATACCTATTTAGTACGTATGTAGATATGTAATGCGGGCTTCGACTGATCTGTACGTCACAGCTAATATCTCACGATTGTTTACTATTGGTATTGTTATTTGACAGTTACGAGCAATATATTTTGCATGTAGGAAATTTATGCATATTCGCGTGCACCAATGCAAACATGTGCATATATTTATTTTCACATAAAGGGTGATCAATTTAGAGGTAGCGGATTTTAAATTGAAATAAAACAACGAAAATTCAAATTGATTGGGCAATCTTTATTATTTTTGTGTAAAACCATCCGGGACATTTACTTTTAAATAAAGGGTTTTCCAATAACAGGTATTATTTGTGAATGGATTGCACTATCGAGAGATGATTAAAGATTTTTTGTGGCCGGAATTGGATGGTATTGATCTGGACAACGTTTATTTTCAACAAGACGGCGCTACGAGCCACAAAAGCAACGAAACCATTGATCTTTTACGGGAAACGTTTCGGGACCGTGTTATCTCTCGAAGATGTGATCACAATTAATCACCTTGTGACTTTTTTTCTTTACGGCCACGTGAAAGAGAAGGTCTACGCCAACAGCTCAGGGTCGATTCAAGACCTCAAAAATGGAATTCGTGAGGCTATCGAGGGCATACGGCAGCCACTTTGCAATTCGGTTATGGAAAATTTCATGAAAAGGATATTGTCGTGTAAGCGTGGCCGCGGTGGTCATTTTCCTGATGTTATTTTCCACTATTAACGGCATACTTTCCTCTTTATAATGAAATAAACGTCCGATCATTTATATTAAAAAAATATCATTTTTCTTTGAATGTCGCAATAACACCTCTTATTAAAAAACCCTTTATAATTCCTTTCAAATGTTGGCCGCAACTGCGCCTAATTCGGCCATCCGTAAACCCCAATTTTAATTACTCGCTGGAGGACTTCAGTCGCTATCTTGTGATTAACTTTAATAATCTTGGCTTCAGATGCCTCAATTGCAGCTGGTTTATACAAAAAGCATTTAGACTTTACATACTCCCACAAATAAAAGTCCAAAGGTGTGATATCACACGATCTTGGTGGCCAATCCACTGTTCTGAGACGAGAGATAAATTTCTTACCGAAACGACGACGCAGAAAAATCATTGTTTCACGGGCTGTATGGAAAGCAGCGCCGTGAAACCTTTGGAACCAAATATAGTACAGATCACGGACTTCAATTTCCGGAATCCGGCATCAAAAAGTTGTGTATCATGTCGCGATAGCGTTCGCCATTCACTGTTACATTGGTGCCAGCCTCGTCTTTGAAGAAAAATGAGCCGATGATTTGTCCCGCCCATAGGCTGCACCAAACGGTTTGTTTCAATGGATGTAACCGCTGTTCTTGAATGGATTTGGGTTGCTTTTCAGCCCAAATAAGACAGTTATCGACGTAGCCATTAAATGGGCCTCATTACTGTACGCCATAAGTTTTGGCTGAGCGCGCGTTGAACACTTTTTACAGATTGTCGATTTTCATAATACAATTTAACGATTTGTAAACGTTGTTAAGGCTTAAGTTTTTCCATGATGAAATGTCACTGAATACGGAAAAAAATTACGTATTTAGTTTGACAGTAGTCACGCGAGATCTGTCAAAAAAAAAAACCTATTGGAAAGAGTACCTCCAATCTGATCACCCTTTACATATGCATGTCCGTATCGAATGCTTTTAACTGAAAGCTGCACAAAACTCCCTAGGGGAGTCCCGCAAAACAAAAGCAAAGCAACCATTTTACACCTAGACATTAATTGGTTTACTTTGGTACATCCAGCTCTCTATCAAGATCACTTGTAAGGGGGAACTATCTTGATCTTATTGTTGGGTATTTGCCACACTGACCGGAAATAAAAAACTTAGTAATATCAATAAGGTGATAAATTAAAGCTTGCATTCACAAATACAAAGATTTAAATGTAGTTCAACTCATTGCTTTTGCTTTGCTCGTAAAAGTATTATCGTATCAAAGGAACTCAACTAATATGTCGCTAGAGCCGTTCCCTGGATATCCGGTTAGTCACTGAAAATTGTACTTTTCGTACCCGTTGCACCTGTTTTGTAAACAATCAGCCATTAAAGCGGTCTTAAGAGTGAGCGAATCATGAATGCTTAAAACGAGTAGCAATGGGCATTTGCGTACTCTCAGACTGTTTTCTTGCATTCCGGTTACCACCGACTTTTACGACTTGATGAATTTGCACCTTGACAGGTCTAACGTGATTGAATTTCCATCTAGAGAAGAATGGGAAAATGGTTTAATATTTTATGAAAGTTGCGTCAGTTTATATACTACAGAGAGTTCTAAACTCAACGATCAATTGGGAGACGGTGTCTATTCGGATGCTAGAGGCATCAGCATGCCTTTCCGCTTACCTCAACATTGCAGCGTAGTTTTGGCTATTAAAGAAAGCAAATTATGAGAGATCATTCAAAAGCAAACATATTTTCAGACTATCTAGCAAAAATCTTAACACCCAACAGCGACTCATCACCAACACCTAATAATGATGGCATAGCCAACTATAATGATGGCGATATAGTACCCATAGCTGAAGATGAGATGTGCGACGAGATATAAAAGTTAAAGTCGAAGGAATCTCGAAGGTTTGATGTAAGGTATGGTCAAATACTCCTTTTTTAGGAATTTTTTTTTTTTTGAAGAAAATAAAATGCGATAGTTTTGTTTTTATAGTACAGTAGGTTCTGTTTTTATGCGGCGGTTTTGAAATAGTGCGGTTTTTTTTTTAAATTACAAAATGCATGTCGACCTATCGGGAATTGTACATATAAACAAGATTCTAAACCAGCTCAGCAAATACTCATCACAGATTACATCAGAAATGCTAACCCTACAAGTATAGAACCGCCTGCATAACTATCTAGATCAGACGTGTACATTTCCTAAAGTGACGAAAGTGACGAAAGTGATTTTACGCCAAATCCTAAACGAACGCGCAACATGTGGGTATTGTCTGATTCTATTTCTGACTTAAATTTATTTTTCGATTCTGACGTTTCTTAAATAAAGATATAATTTTCAAAAATACAATATTTTGTTTATGCGATTTTATTTAATTATTTCAGATTCATGCGGTCTATGGAACGTATCTATAGTTATAATATGGGACTAGTGCCCTTTTTTATGCGATTTTATTACATTATTTCAGATTTATGCGGTTTTAGTATTTAAAACGTATCTATAGTTTTACTATAGAACTGGTAGCTTTTTTTATGCTGTTTCTTGCGGAACGTATCTACCGCATAAAAACAGAACCTACTGTACATATGTTGTGCAGTGTGATCATTTTTTTTTAAAAAATAACAAAATGGCGGACTTTGGAAAAAAAGGTATATTTTTCGGGTGGAAATCAGACTGCAGTAGAAACGAAAGTAGCACCTGCCAGAATGACAAGCCTACAGAATAATAATCAGTTTAACTTTTTCGTTTCAGACTACAACCTTAATAACTGCCGAAGTCCTCAAACAGGCTCCACAAAACATCATTACTAAACTAACGAACATAATGAATGCTTGCTTTAAGCTGCAATACTTTCCAATTTATTGAAAAATAGCAGATGTTATCATGATTCTACAACCAGGAAGCCTGCAAAAAATGTAGCATCATAACGACCAATATCATTATTGGCCATTTTATTAAAACTGTTGGAAAAATGTTTGATAAATCGCCTGAACAATATCATAGAAAATAAACATATAATACCAGCAAACCAATCTGGATTCCGCGCACAACACTCAACAATTGACCAAATTCACAGAATTACTCGTATCATCGAGAATATATTTGAAGAAAAAAAGTCTGTTCTGCTTTCGATAAAGCATGTTATGCTGGCCTGCCAATAAAATTTTTAAATATCTTTAATATCTTCTTTATCTACTTTTTACTTACGACCTGCCGAACAGCATAAATTCCTTTACAGCAACATTTGCTGATTACACTGCAATACTAACTGTCGGAAAGACAGAAATAAAGTCTACTACATAATTGCAGCTTTCTACTAATAAAATATACAATTGGATAGTTAAACTATTATAGCATTAAAGTCTGTACACATCAACTTTACAAACAAAAAGACCAACTGCCATAAATAAATAAAGTACCATACTCTAATACAGCAAACTATCTAGGTATGACGTTGACACGAAACTTAGGTGGAGTGCGCACGTGAAAAAAAAAGAGAAGAACTGGATCTAAAATTCCAAAATATGCGTTGATTAATGGGTAAGCAATCAGCTTCATCCGCACACAATAAGATACTGCTTTACAAACAAGTTCTCAAACCTATCTCTGGACCTATGCGATTCAGCTATGGGGAAGCACAAGCTATAGTAACGCATTGCAAATACAAAGATTTCAGACTAAGGCACTCAAACATGTTGTTTGTACTCCAGGGTATATTAGGACGCAAGATCTAGAACGTGACCTCAATATTGATTCAGTTACGGCGACCATAAAGAAATTTGCGAGGTCGCACGCAGAGCGACTAAACAAGCATGTGAACAATGAAGCTTTGATTCTTAACGATAATACAAAATGGATACGAAGCTCAAACGTAAATAACCTCTATATTTAAAGTAATAAATAAACAAAAATCAGTTAAAAGTATGAATTGTATTTTGTGCAGAAATAACATAATTTATTTGTTGTAACAAAAGTCGACAAAAATTGATAGTTAGTATATGTATATAATGTTGCACTGATGGGAATCAATTTACATCAACCACTCGACCGGTAACCCTTCCCTCAATTCGTTCAGGCAGAATTTCTTGGCGTTCGCTGTTTTGTACATAGCACCGTTCTGCTAAGAACACTAGCCGCTCACGTCCATATCATTCAATTTGGACCAAAATAAATCAGTTATCATCAAACTGTATTGCACCACGTTGACGGTAATAGTCTCAGGTCGTTTTCGAAGAACATCTGGTCTGTAATGTAATTTGTACTGGACTTGTCTCCCTAGTGCCTATTTGCCCTGTCAAATTAGCTCAAAGCCTCCCTAGTACCTAGTTGCCCTGGCTAAATTCTTTCAGTCAAATTAGACTCGACAGATGCTAGCAGCTTTTCAGGTGGCACGCGGTCATCGGGCATGAAAATATTCTTTTTACAGATGAGAAAATTTACACTGTTGAAGAAGTTTCTAATAAGCAAAGCGAAAAACTTGAAGCTAAAACTTCTAAATACGCAAAAAATGTTGTTCGAAGGGTTCAGCGTTGCCATCCTCCAGCCCTCGTAATGGTTTGGTGGGGAGTGTCTTGTAAACAGGGTTGCTCATAGTGCATTAATTAATTAGTGAAATAAGCGGATTTAGTGAATTGAAGATTTAGTGATAATGAAACCCTTAAAAAATTAGTGAAAGTGCAATTTAGTGGTGGGGCAAAATACTTGTAAAGGCATTACATCTCTTCATTTCTGTGAAAAAGCGGTCTACACCCAGGCAAAAGTGTACCAGACGAATGTATTAGAAGGGTGGTGAGGCAGTTGAGCAATACTCTCTTCAATGGAGAGGGTTGAATCTTCCAGGAAAATTCCGCTCCAGCCCATAAGGCAAAAACCACACAGCAGTGGCTAAAAAACAAAATTCCTGATTTCATAGCCGTGTGGAAGTCCTGATTTGAATCCATTGTAGTACAGTTTGTGGTCGGAATTGGAGAACAATGCCTGTCGAAGACCTCACAGAAATTCGGCGAGTCTCAAACAATCTTTGGTTCCAGGAGCGACGTCAATATCCATGGAAACCGTGCGTGCTGCAATGAATGATGACCATTTCGCATGAAAATTAAAAATATTTTTTTTATTTTTATATTTACATGATTAAATAAAACTAACCTCATGAGAAAAGTATTAAGATTTCATACCTTTAACGGACTTAGCTTGTAACATAACTTATGGCAGGTCTTATTAGGTTAATAAAGTAAAATACAATAAATATTTTAGTATAAAGATTAAATTTCCGTTCGTCTGATACTATCATCATCATCATCATTCATAGCATTACAGTTCGTTGAGAGCCTTAGCTTCCGCCACAATTCTTCTCCATGCATCTCAGTCGGTAGCCAGACTACGATAGTTGACCACTCCTATGCTTCTGAGGTCGTCCTCAACATCATCTAACCACCGTTTCCGCGGCCGACCTTTTCGCTTTGCACCAAGCATGCGCGCATTTAGAAATTTGCGAGGTATTCTTTCATCTTGCATTCTGCAAACATATCCTAGCCATCGGGTGCGCTGTGTTTTGGCAAACCGCACAACGTTTTCGCCTTGTAGGAATTCCTCTACCTGGAATTCCTTCTCTATATACCCCATATTTTGATCGTACTAGACCCAGTATTCTCCTCAGTATTCTTCTTTCCAGATTGTTTAATTGTATTCGCTTTCAATGTCCACCTTTCGCATCCGTACGTTGCCACTGGTCGAATCAGTGTTTTATGTATAATATTTTGATTTTCGTTTTCCTACTTAGGAGTTTGCTTTCTAATAGTTTCCACGTGGGCAAAATATGTTCTGTTTGCAGCCTATACACGGTCTTGGATAGCAATCGCTGTATCATCTGCTTTACTGAGAAGCAGTCCGAGGTATTTAATTTCATCCACGCTTTCAAATTCGTGATCGCCAATTCTAAGATCTGGCGCTTTTCTAAACGTGTTAAGCCTTGCGAGATACTTCGCTTTGTTTTCGTTGAGCTTTAAACCGAGAAATTTTGCTTTTGATCGGAGTGATTGAAATACTTCACTGAGAACATTTATATTTCTTGCAAAGATGGCCAGCTCATCAGTAAAGCAACATATTTGCAAAGATTTGTTGAATATAATGCCTGATGGATCAACCTCTTTAATTACTTGGTATAGGATCAGATTGAACACAAGCGTAGACAGCGCATCTCGCTGCCTTACTCCTGATTCAACTTTGAATAAATCAGATGCTTTGCGTTGTATGAGCACTTTCGAATAGGTCTCAATGAGGGTTAGACTTACTAGCAAAGCTAGTTTTTTCGGTATACATAGCAGGCGCAGCACGTATTTAATTTTGCCTCTTTCAATACTATCGAACGCTTTCAGAAAATCTATAAAGAGGGCATTTAAGTTGATTCTATACTCATGAAACTTTTCAAATATTTGGCAAACTACAAAGCTTTGGTCGGTAATCGCCTAATATGTGTTCGGCGTGATCTTCGTTTGTGAATTCAACAGGGACACTTACTTAAAGTTAAGTTCAAAATGGACGAAACCAGACTAATTTTCAAAAAAAAAAAAAACAGATATAAATGAAGCAAATTTACACAAACTTTAATGCTACTATTTTTATTTCAACTTAAGTAGGACTACAAGTATTAGTAAAAAAATATCCATTTTCTTTCTAAAATAATTCTGCAGCTTCCTTTCCCAGTCCTTTTTTATGCCCAAAACAAACATCGTTCAAATTATTCAAAGTACTCGAGCTCATACGCGAACATTTTCGTTGCTCATACGCCCGGGCTGTTCGTACGTGAAAACGCATGTGCATACGCGGATTTCGCAATAACCATTATTTTCACTTTATGATTTCCAACAACATTTGTACTATCAAGGATCTAACTGCCCTTACTTACTTTCTTTACTGATCTTATGCCGCGGTGCCGAGGTTTCTTTTGAGCTATCGCGTAAGAGCTTCGAAAATAAACCAGGCTCCTCGGCATTCTATATCTGCGCTTTTGTCAAACTTAAATCCATAATTCTTTTGTTAAATTTTTCCAAAAATGGGTTGATGGAGTCACTCCTCTTATCACTCCTCTTTTTTCTCCGCAAATGTTTAGCCATCGTATTCCATGCTTCTTCTTAAAGTTTGTAAGCCAACCATTGCTAGCAGTCTGGGACCTGAATTTTGGCATGTAACAATTGATCCTCAAATCGATTGTATAACGTCTTTACAATTTTTGGAAACTCAGAAATATTAATAGTTTTCCTTTTACCTGTACCGGATTCAGATCGCCTAACAAACTTCATTATAGACTGTTAATTTTTTTGAAAACAAGTTTTCGTGAAAGTATTTACCTAAAGCATTAATGGAAATCCCCGCATTTAATTTGTTCAGAATGCCAGCTTTTTCTTTTATTGTAAGCAGCGTAAAGAGTTGTGAATAAACTTCTGTTAATACTGGAATCGGTGGACTGTAAGGTGATAGCTTACGCCGATGATGTTGTTACTGCGGTCTCTGGTAAATTTGTATCTACATTAAGGGACTACAATAATTTCTAGGCGGGCAGAAAAGTGTGGTCTAGGAGTCAACTCAGGCAAAACACAACTCATATTGTTCACATAGAATCCCTCAGTTGAGCCCAATTTTGCTGAAGGGGGCAACTCTTGTGATTTCGAAAGAAACTAAGTACTCGGGACTAACCATAGATAATAAAGGGACTTGGAAGTCAAACATCTAAGAAAGAGTTAGAAAAACTAGTCCAGCTTTTTATGCCTATAAGAGAGCTTTAGGTAAGACCTGGGCATTAAACCTAAGGTTACTCATTGGCTTTCTATGGCAATGTTGTCTGGTGGTATTCTATTCTACCGCCGAACTTTCTGGTATCATTATCGGGCATTGTTCTCATTGGCCAGCATCTCAAGCTCCTCGCACTCACGTATTTCGACCTCTCGTTTCATCTTTCGAATAATACGTCCCTCTTCCTTTCTTAGCTCTCTGTAGCGATCCCACAGGGCTCGAATTGCGCCCAATCGCAGCGTTGCTCTATAGGCAGCATCGTTTCTTTCTGCGGCAGCATGACATTCCTCGTCATACCAACTGTTTTTTCGTGCTCGCCGGAATCCGATTTCTGCTCTGGTGATTCTCGGTACGTAGAGAACAAGAAATGTTGCTCCATTGCTCGTGCATGCTGGTATCTTGGGTAGTACTCTCTGAGAGCAGGAGTGAGAGTCGAGAACTGTGTGTTGTAATTGCAGCTTTTCGATGTTGAACATTCTTTGCGTGGCTTCGTTCCTACAAAATAATTTCTAGATCGCATCCTACAAACATTTGTTGAATGGAAGGAAAAATGAAGTTTAAAGATTGGAATTCAATTTTTGTGGAATACATCTGTTGAAATCTGCTAGTAAAAAGTACAATTCAAATCACTGATAATTTATAGAAAACAGATTTTTAAAAATAGAAGCTACCAACAGAAGCGGGAATAGCATAAAACGGGCATTATTTTCATTAAAACAAGTTCAAGATCAAAAACTCACACATAAATGTACAAAAACAAACATTAAATGAATACGTATGTAAATATGTATATATGTATGTATGTATTTTTGCATCCAAGTGCCCTTACTCATTCAGAAAGATTTTTCATAAGTGGTCGCAGTGATGCAAATTAGTACTTTAATGATAAATATATTTAGCCTTCGTTGTATGAATTCGAGAATCTTGTAGAGTTAAATCTATGTATGTAGTACGCACATTAGGGATGTACTTTTTTTACAAATTTCACTTTTAAATCCAATTTCAAATTTTACCTCTTGGATTAACTTCCACTTTCAAGACATCATTATTAGCGAAAGATTTGTATTACTTATTAATTAAAAATTCAATGGGTATGAACGCGGTGAAATAGTTATGCGACTTCCGAATTCGCACAACGTCACATGCCTCGAAATTACAGGGTCCGGCACTCGAAGTGTAACCAATTACCATAAAAAGGCCATAAATTTAGTTTGGAAAATTACTTTTATTCAATTCGAATCAATTTTCTTTCGCAAGCTGTCCGAATAGGACTTGCAGGTATTTTAGTCCACTCGCGGACAATGACTTTATTCAGCACCTCGAGATTGCTGAATATTTTAGTTCGGACTTTGCTCTCCAAAATGGCCCTAAGAGAATAACCCATAGGATTCGCGTCTGGTGAATTTGAGAGCTATTGCGTGGACGTTATGAAGTTCGAAACGTTGTTTTTTAGCCATTCTTGGTTCACTCGAGCTTTATAAGACGGTGCCGAGTCCTGTTGAAACGTCCATGGTCTGCCACCGAAATCTTTGTCTGCCCACGGCTTCAAAGCAACCTCCAGAATACTTGCCCGATAATATTTCGCATTTACTTTAACGCCTGGCTTGATGAAAACGATGGGCGAGCGCCAACCATTACCTGTGGCGGATGCTGCCTCCTGGTGGCCAATCGATGACTCAAATTCTCGTATGAACGGTCGGTCAAATTAACCCCATCGTTTTGGGAGTTTACGAATTGCTTAATTTGAAAAATTGTCTCGTCAGAAAACACAATGTTCGAAAATTTACCGATTTCGGCCAAGCGAAGCAACTCCTTCGTTCTCTCAAGTCTGACTTGTTGCTGCTTTGGTGTGAGATCATGCGCCTTTTGGATCTGGTAAGGCTTGACTTTGAGTTAATTTTTCAGTATGCGGTAGATGCTATGGTCAAATATTTCCAGGTCTTTCGCCATTTGATTGGCACTTTGTCGGGGATTTCGCTCAAGTCACTTCTTCACTTTTTGAACCATTTCACGTGAGGTTGCAGTCTTTTGATGACCACCTCCATGACGTTTCGCGATGCTACCAGTATCATTGTAACGAGTAATGGTGTGATAAACAAATACTTTATTCACTTGAAGGTGCTTGAGCTCACGAACACTCGCTGGTTGTGATTTTCCAGCCAAATATAATGCAATCACACTTTTACGTTTGAAATCCATTACTGATTTTCTTTTTTCGCGTTTACTCTCAGCAAAATGCTTCCGTGCGCTTGTAAACAATAGTCTGGACTGTCATTTAGCCAAAGCAGACAGCTGTTGCGCGAGCGGTCTGAAGTTGGTTACACTTCGAGTGCCGGACCCTGTATATAAACAAAAGGAAGGGAAATTACTTGTTTGTGTTGAGAGGAAGAGTAGATGGAGGTAACAGAAACTACCAAACACAAGAAGGCGTACGATGCATTTGACAGGGCTAATTTACTGAAGCGGCAGCCTTTGGTCGGGAAAACGCTGAGTCATTCCAGTACCGTAGAACCGGCTGCCCCACTAAATCCACCTCCCACCTGGACAAACGAGGTCAAACTACAGCTCAGGATTAAAGTCAACGACACACCAATACCGGCAGTAAGTACCCCCAAAATTTTGGGAGCCACATTTGATAGTTTTCTCTCCTTCTCTGCGCACACAACGGTAATTGCTGCTAAAGTCCAAAAACGCAACATGATCCGGCAGTACTTGGGGTAAAGACAAAGAAAGATTGCTGGCGACATTTAAAGCAATTGGCCGGCCGGTTTTACATTATGCTTCGCCTGTCTGGTTGCCTGGAAACAGTGATTCGCGGTGGACAGAGCTCTAGACAAAACAAAACACTACTATATTAAATGCCACCGCCACCGAATGCCTCCTGATGTCGCCCCTACAAACCTACATAATGAGTCACAGATGCGCCCAGTCAAAGAGCACAAGAAAATGCTCAGCAAACAGTTTCTACTCGGGTGCTACCATAGGTTTCACCCTTGTAGACATCTGCTAGTACCTGAGCCGCCTCCCGGGCACGTCAGAAGGCATCTCTTCAACTATTTCGACGAGATTCAGGACAAAACGAACTTACAACTACTGAATCGGCCAGCATACAGACAAACGCTAAAAGAAATTCAATAGGAGGCACTCACCACCTTCCGAAACTCCCGATCCCTGGATTCCGTAATCAGAATCCAACCACCACCCATAGCAGATGAAAAGCTTCAGCTATCCTCAGAGTCCCGCCATAACTTTGGCCCAATTACCTTCTGCATACTAAAGCATACCAAACTCCTACCTATCCAGAATTGAGCCCGACATACCCAACATATGTCCAGCATGTGAAGACACTCCGCACGATACTAACCACCTTTTCGCATGTCCCATCAAACCTACTCACCTAACACACATTTCCCTCTGGACCGAGCCTGTCGAGGCGAAGACGACCGGTAACTACATCGCACTGACAAGGTTTAGTAAGCTGCTACAACAACAACAACCAAACATAAGAAATTATACACACACACATTTGCTTATGACTGCGTCATCCGTTTAAAAACACAAAAAAAACTGTATTTGAAGGGTTTATATTAATTTGAACTTTCACAATTTAACACGCGGTGCTTCATTTCCATGAGTTTATTTAATTTGAATCTGCAAATCGTAATATTACCAAGCCAGTCACTGAATATTTACAACCAAATAATTTCTCTTTCTTTTTTTTTTTTGTTTTTTGTTTATTTCTTTTGTATTATTATGGTGCATGACGTAGCCGGTTGTCAAAATCGCGTAAAATAAAGTAACGGACTAAACTTCGGTATTAGACTCGCGGTGTGCGCCTTCAAGTCAAATCGGTTATAGCAACTCAAGTAGGATATTTTGTGGTGTTTCTTTCCACGCAATTCGCTAATTTTATAGTGTTTTTTTACTGATCAGATGCAACAACAATTTAGCTAAAATTATTGGACTTTTGGCAAAACATCTTCTGTGATTTTACGAGGTTTAGCTTTGTGATCAATAAATTGTTTACCATATAAAATCTTTTACCGTAGAAAAATTTAGTATCTTATTAAACTTTTTAGTACCTTATTACTTTTATTTTCTCTAGATATGATTGACACTTGGTGCTGTGCTAATGGGCTATCGGCTGTCGCAAATTCATTAAGCAGAAGGAACTGCAGACAGCTGGTTGGATTGATGGCGGGCCACTTTCTATGGGTGAAGCATATGGAAAAGGTAGGCATATCAGACAGTGTTCTGCCTTCGCTCGAATCTGGTTTGAGGCCTTTGGCACTGATGTGTTAAGAAGCGGAAGTCAGGTAGATTTAAAGAAAATTAAAAGGGTATCCGAGTGCAGTATAATGGACTTAATTCTGTCTGAGTGCTGTACTTGCTGGTTGACCCGACAAAAAAAACTGTTATTAAGTTAATCACTTAAGCTGCGACTTATAAATGATTAATTGATTAAATATTTCAAGAAACAGCAAGCAATTTATTGCCTAACCAAAAAAGTACTAAGGCGACCTAAGTGGTTTTATTAAAAGTATTTTTTTTTTTTTTTTGGAGAAATGTTCTTCTTAGACTTGTAATTACATTTACACAAACGATAATTTGTATTTGACCGAGCTCCTCCTCCACTTTGCAGTGTGCGTTGTTGTTGTTCCACAAATGGAGAGACCTAAAGTTTTACGCTGAATTCAATTTTTTGTTTTTTATGAGTCACTTTTATTTTGTGTGTTGCATAACCACAGTGGGTATCACCTATCACCCACAACCCCATTCGGACACGGAATCCACCGTATGGAATCACTTTTTTGGCTCTTAAGAAGAAAATTACTTAAAAATACTTAAAAAAATCAAGCATGCCTGAGCTTAAAAAACTTTGCTTACAAATAAAGCCACCTCTAATGTGTGTTCCAATGTATTCACGTGCGCGTACACCCACACTCTTCTGCACACAAGTACTTGAAATTATATTAATTGGCACATGCACGGGCATGCACATACAAGTCTATATATGGATACATAATAGAGCGCCATTGATGCGTACTTGTCATTCTCAGGCTCAAAATATATTCAAAAGCAACCTTAGTAGCGGGAGGATCGGGCAGCCAATCTAACGACATCAACAAATCTGTGCGCTACTGCAGTCTTCCGTTTTCTTAGCTCATTGAATTGTGGTCGTAAGCTTTAAATCTGAACTAAATTAAGAAATTAGATCACGAGTACGGCTACTAACTTTAGTGTCACTACAGCTTAAGTTGGTGTGTCGGTTTATTTCATTTTGTCAATTAAAATTAAAAAAAATAAATAATTGGCGCGTACACTTCTGTTAGGTGTTTGGCCGAGCTCCTCCTCCTATTTGTGGTGTGCGTGTTGATGTTGTTCCACAAATGGAGGGACCTACAGTTTCAAGCCTACTCCGTACGGCAGATATTTTATGAGAGGCTTTTCATGGCAGAAATACACTCGGAGGTTTGCCATTGCCTGCCGAGGGGCGACCGCTATTAGAAAAATGTTTTTATTAATTTTGCTTTCACCGAGATTCGAACCAACGACCTCTCTGTGAATTCCGAATGGTAATCACGCACCTACCCATTCGGCTACGGCGGCCGCCTGACAATTACCTTTACAAATTTACATTTTTTCTCGAATATTCAACAAAAGTAATTACATAAAAGGAAGCTTAAAATAGACCTTGAAAAATTAGCAAAAGAATGTTTGCATATATGTGTAGGTGTGTGAATGCATGTTCTTAGGTATGTACTAGCGAAAACCCGCCCGTTCCGCTGGTCGTCTTTAAAAAAATCTAGATTAATTAATTAAATTAAGCCGAAAAATACTGTGTGTTTTTTATAAAAATTCTCGCGCATGAATAGTAATGAAAGAAGTTTTAAATAGTAGTAGCAATTAAAAAACGTTTGCTGTGATGTACTTTATTACTTTTCTTATTGTAATCCTCTTTGGTATACAATATTCTTCTTTCTTTTCCGGCTTTATCGTGGCAAATAATATTTTGAAACAATTTTGCGTGAAAAATTGTAAATATTTCAGTAAATCTTCGTTTCCTATCAAATAGATGCAAAATATTCTAAATATTTACTCAAATGGTTGTTTTTATCAGAAAACAATTTTAAAAACGTGGTTTTCTCTGGAGAAAAAATACTCACTTGTTGTTTGCTTGAAAATCAGATCAGAAAGAAAGTTTTAGCGCGTCGTTGCTCCGTTCTGCATTTACATAGATGCGCTCCCCTTTACATATAAACAACAACATCAATCTATTATACGTACACTTCGTCGTGTACGAAAAAGCAGAGAAGGAGAAGAGAACTGTTCTATTCCCCTCCGCTTTAACCCAGCTATGTGTTCAGGTGCAAATGACTTTTTTGCGTGAAGTCTGATATAAAATAAGTTCTATTTACTCTTCTTAAATTTATATAAATTTTTCCAGGCGAAGTAAAAAAACTTACATATATTTGCTTCAACCGTATATTTGTGAGTACACAGGTAATACGTAAATATATAAATGATATAGGTAATATCTCATATTAGCATAACCTTTCTGCAAAAAATTAAGGAAACCATCACCAATAACGCCGGCAATGATACAATGAATTTTTCACTATAACTGACTTCAGAGTAACGTTTATATAATAAGCGTATATGTAACATTTTAAAATTTTTTTAGAATTTTTTTTTTAATTTTTAATAATAAGTGGTCTTCCTATTCCTCTTCCTCTTCCTGTAGCTATTCCTTTTCCTCTTCCATCCCCAGCTCCATCTCCTTAAAAGCTTTCATCAACAGCTTCCATCTGATACCCATATTGTACAAACACATCCAAGGGTACCTGGGTCCACCTTTTCGGCTATATCTCGAGACCCTGGTCACTCAGAGATCTAAAAAATACTCTGTATTAAAGCACTCATCAGTAGCTTTGATTTGATACCCACAATATAAAAACACATCCTAGGGTTACCCGGGTCCTCGTTTTGGCCTTCGGCAGCGCCACCTGGGGGCGAGTGGAATCAATAAGCATATTATACTAACCTTCTCCGTGGAAAAAAATATATATATACCAAATTTCATAATAATCGGCCCAGACACACACGACCAAAATGTATTAAATTCTAATGAATGCTATGTGCGGTACAAAAATACGTGCGGCAAATAGCAAAAACACACTCACTTAGCCGACGCACCGCACACACACGCGTCATCGGATTTCAACCAAGCTTCACAGAAACCTTTGCCAAAGCAACACCAACAATGTGTGAAACTTTCATTGTTTTCCTTACACGCGTTGCTGAGATTACCGGCGATCTCTTAATTTTATATTGGATTGACAAGAAAGTGAGTAAAGCTTGCACAAGTGGTGAGCGTTGGATTTTGGGAAGGACTTCTATTATCATTGCATAGCTTAAAGAGCGTGGGGGAACCGACGATTGAGAGAGTGTTAACGGAGCTTCTGGGTAAGTTTGTTCGGGACTTTATCAAGCGCACGCCAATGTGGTGTAACTTAACACATTTTAATAATTTATTGACCCCCTTACGGCTTGGGGAAGGTCTTGCTCTTGTTTTGCTCCTAGTAGCAGAGCTTAATGGATGTAGTATGCACGCAATGGCCACTTTCAATTTGACATTTGAGCCATATTCTTTGAAAAATAAATACTATTTACTGAATTTTTTATTTGTAAAATTTTTCCAAAAAAATCTGTTGAAATTTTCATTGTTTTTATCACTACAAATTTTCGTAGATATTTTTAAAAACTTGATCATAATGGAAAAAGTTAAAATATATTAATGGTAAGAGTGTAAATAATTTTGGTTACCATTCAATTTTGTTATTTATTATTTATTTTTATTGTTGAAGTATTTAAGGGGTTAGGAGTAGTCAGCATTTTCAAACAGTTTGATTCTTTTTTTGCATTATCTTTTTCTTAATTTTCTTAAAGTATAATATCTTAAAAATATTGTGTGAAAGTTTGAAGTGAATCCGAGAAATACTTTTCGAATTATTCAATAATTAACAAAGGGCGCTCGAGCGCTACGGAGATCGATTAATGCGTTTTTCTCAAAACTATGATTTTCGAACTGGTGATCACTGTCACTTAAAAACCGCTTGGCGGATTTCAATAAAATTTATACTGCTTTTGAAAAACATAAAAGACTCGTGCCTGATCGACGGATTTTTTTTTTCAAAATTTTGATTTTTTAATTGTTTAAAAAAAATTGTCGGTTTTTTTCTTGAAAATCTGAAAAAATATTTCCTAAAGGCCGCCACATTGTTAATTTTGAAAAAAAAAACAGAAAAGCTTCGATTAGGCACAAGATTATCTATTAATAAAACTAATTTCTCTTGTCCGATTGATTTTAGATGAATCTCCAAAGACTTGTGACGATAAGGGACTTCTGGAGAAACGGACTCCACACAAACAGCGATAACTTTTACAATTATAATTTTTTTTTTTTTTTTTTTGAAATTTTGCTAAAGTCCAGTCGAAACATGATGTATTAATGCTATTTTTGTAAAATAAATCAATTGACTAGCAAAAAAAATTATTGTGAATCATCATTTGTTCGGTCCTCTGACTAAAAGAATTTGGTTTGTTTCAATTGAGATCCCATAGTCAATATTTTTGAAATGTAAGTTTCTTACTTTTTGCTGGCTTTGAAAGTGGCGTAAGTCCTTTTGAAGTCATCAAAAGTATAAATTTTTAATAATCACATTCAAAACAAAATATTACGTTATAAATTTAAATCTTCAGATCTTACGGAAATGAACGTACACAACTGGAGAGATGAAAGTCAGTGAAAGTAGAATAAAGTGGAAAAAATTGTTGACGAAGCTATGGTCCACCAAGGACTGTGAAGCTAAGAAGAAGACATATAAATCAAGTTAATGTTTAACAAATACAAAACTAGTGTTATAACACAGATATACATATATACATTTTTGAAATTATTCAAGTGCAAAACCTCAAAACTCTTCATATAAAATAAAGCACACCTACCCCACTTTCAAAGAAAACGGCTCATTTCATAAATGATAAGCAAAAGCGCAACTTGCTGCATATTTACAGGCGGGAAGAAAATTCAGCGAAACTCGTTTAAACAAATATTATCGGGTGTGCTCTGAAAGTCGATTTCTATTAGAAGCGGATTTTGATTTAGCGTAATCTTCATTCGCATTGGATTATTCAGCGACTAGATATTCAGGGAGCGTTAACGTATAGAGAAGTTTCACGCGCTACGAATAGTGTGAATTATCAAAAATGAAGTCTAACCGCCGCTGTGGTGTGAGGAAATTTTTAACAGAACTGATTACAGTGACTTCTCTCTTTAGTATATTGACTCCGCACAGTTTTTGGCTTCTGTACGAAATCAAGTGGATGAATGGCCGACGGTGTTTGAATGAGTTTGTTTCTTTGTTCCCTTGATAAACGAAAATTTCTTTCCATTTATATTTTCGTAAAACGCCTTCATGACTTGGTGCGTGCCTGAGGCAACCATTTCCTACCTCACGACTCATCGCCTTATATCTACATCCAATAATTGGGGAGTAAATACCCGCCTAAAATATGCCAATGCATGTACATATATGTATGTGCATATGCACAGTTGATGCCCTAGCCTGTGTACATACATATTTGTATTCTGAACTCCCAGCAAAACAATGCTTTTTCGAACTTATATTTCTAGTAGAAAATACAATTTTTTTTGATTTTCGTTTTTGTTAACTAATTTTGTTGTTATATAATGCATGATTATTTCTTTACTTTTTTTTTTTGTTGTACAAAATTTCATTGAAGTATGCAAATTTTTCAGAATTTTAGGAAAGCTGACTATGTCGGAATTTCCACAAATTTAGTGGTTCGAAAATACTCAGATCACTCATCATTTCTCATACTCGATCTTCGATAAAATTGATGTTGATTTCTTAGAATGATTTTGTTTTTTCATAATTCATAATAATTTTTTTTGTTTGCTCAAACTCAAGTTTTGGTAATATATTTTAAAATCGAGAACATATTTTTAACTATTTCATCAGAATTTTCAAAAAAGTATTAGGTGAGGGAATAAGTTCGGAGCGTTTTTACCGAAGACTTTCATTTAAACAAAAAACAATAATTATATCAATAAGTTAATATAAATATAGAAATATTTTCGCCGTTGCTGTATACCATCTCTTGCCACCTCCCCAACCAATTTGGTGATGCCGTTCCGCCAAAAATCACCTAGGTATAAAATAAGTTGTTGAGCCAGTTTTCAAGGACCTCTTTGCTATCGAAGGTAACGCCCTCCATTTGGTTTGACAGGGAGCGGAAGAGATGGTAATCTGTCAGTGCAAAGTCCGGAGAATACGGCGGATGCTGAAGGACCTCCCATTCGAACTCTTGGAGTGCGGCTTTGACGACTTGTGCAAAACATGGGGCCTGGGGTTGTCGTGAAGGAGTATTGTTTGACCATGTCGATCAGATTTTCAATCGAATAGCCTCATTCACGCGGTGTAGCTGGACAATGTAGAACTCCCTGTTGACTGTGGCATTCTTTTCGAGCATTTCGCAGTGCACCATGTCCTCCCAGTCCCACCAAACACATATTATTATCTTCTTTGGATCAAGATCCGGCTTGACTCCCGCTTTAGCATTTCTCCTGGAGCCACCCACTCCTATATTTGCTTCATATTGATATACAGGCACCATTTCTTATCTCTCGTGACGATTCGATACAAAAGTCTATGACCGCGTGTTGCTTGATGGCGGGTGAGATGCTGAAAAGCAATTTGAACGCGACTTTCTTTGATGACTTTCATTGAGCTCGTGAAGCTCTCAATTTGTCGGTAAATCCCATTGAATGAAGGATCAAGTTTTATGCTCGTAGATCATTTCTCCATTTTTGAGCTTTGCAAAGCATTTCCGTGCTGTTGACTTACCTATAACACCTTCTCCATGCACGTCGCAAATGTCCGTGGCTGCTTCGGCCGCCTTTTGACTTCGATGAAAAGCAAAGAAGCGCAGGTATCGAAAATGTTGATTTTTGTCTCCTGGATTTTCCATTTCTAAGTCTCAAAACTAATAAAAAATTAAGTAATTCAAAAATACAATTAACATAGTTTTGTAGAGCAGAAAGAGTTCTATCGAATGAATGCTTATCCTTTGCCAAACAGCAAACTAATCGTTGTAACATAAAAGAAAATATAAATAAAACGCTATGAACTTATTCCCCAACCGAATAGATTCATAAGCGCAGTCGTAGCGGCCATGATTCTTTTAGTCGCGACGGCGCTGAACAATTTGAAATATTGAATATATTAAGGCATAAGCTCGATCTCGTATTTCTGGGAGCAAAGTACTTTCATTCATAAAACGAGCCACCCATATGCCAATTTTTCTCAACGATGACATGAAGTTACATATAAAAATGAAGAAACCAAATCAAGATAGTCAATACTAGAATATTTCTTACACAAATTTTTGCCACTATTTGTTGAATCGTGATTTTTTGTTATGTCGAATGGTAGCAGCTCCGTATATGTATATGATTGCACCCATATATTTATGTAAATATGTCTTCTAAATGCAGTAAGATGCAGAAAATATCAACAAGTAGCTTATAAAAAAGTTCTGTCCCGGGAAGTTCGATATAAGAGAAAATTTCGAAACAATTATTTTTTGTTCTCTGATAGTAGGTAAAAATTAGTAGTTCCCCAATTGACGAAAAGTGCACAAAAACATATATAAAAACTAGTTGTAAAATACAGAAAACAGTTGAAAAGCGAAAAAATTACAGTATTACCCGACGCGGAAGATCGGCATATCAACTCCATGAAAATATTTTTTTTTTTTGTCAAAACTTACTTCGTTTTTTGAAAACGAATCGCTCGCACATCAATTCTGCTTTTTCACCCACTTGCACAAAAATGACATTATTTTGAAATTTCTTAAAATCATATACAATCTTTTTCCATTTTATTATTGCTAAATACAGTCGACTCTCGTTAATTCAAACCTGCTACCAGAAGTTGTTAAGATCGTTTTGGAATCTCAAGCAAGCTGCTAACTACGAATATCACGGTTCTGACAGCTATTTTACTGATTGACAAGGCATGGAGAGCAGTAACACCCCTGCCATCAATGGTACCAGTAGTTGACATCAGCGGTGTGAGTTTTTCTGCCTGTGTTCAAGTGTATGAAGATGTTGCTGCTTCAGGATCACTAACCGATGGGGAAATTTTATCTGCGACGATGAACGCGATACATCAGAACCTTTGGCAGAGGTGTCAGTTAAGGTAGCAAGAGCCTCATTCGATAACTTACAAAGCTTTTGCCCACAAAACAAAACTGATGAAACAGCATAACAGGCAATTTTCCTCATTAAAAAAATTATTGAAAAGTATGAGCAGCAGCAATGGGCTTCGAAGCAAAACCGTTTAAATGAGTTATTTTCAAAGATGAATTAATTCACATTATGAATATATAAAACATTAGCATTTCAATAAAAACACTTGATAATTCGAAGTTTTATTTATTTTCTCTCATAAATTTCGAACCATTTAATATTTCAAACACTCGGTAATTTGTAATATTTTCAGAGTCCCTCGATTTTCGAATTAACGAGAGTCGACTGTATATATTTCTTTTTCTTCTTCTTCGTTTGAATTATTTTATAATACTTATTTTGGAAATAAAATTGAATCAAAACTGGAATACCATATATAGGCTCATATGCGGTAAAGGGTTAAGAGTGACCGGAGTTCCCAGTGCCGAATGCGCTAACTGTCTGATGACAGCAGATACTCACCTCCACCTCCAAGACCTTTGCTACTTTATACAGTTTATAAAAGGCAGAATTCGTTAAACAGATTTGGTCCTTACACAACACATTGCGTCATTAAGCAAAATAAAACAGTTTTTGTTTTAATTTTCTAGAGTCTCTTTTATTTATTTATTGAATGGAAAACTATTTTTTCTTTTCTTATTTCTATTAGCGCAATGCAAAACCTTTAACAATATATAACTTTTTTTCTTTTATTGTTCTTCATTCATACAATTCTGTGTACAGTTAACAGGTGTGCATGTATTTTCTATATCTAACAGACAGACCTACTTATCTATGTACATAAGTACACTTGTAAATAGCTTCGTTTCTAAGGGTGCGTGCATGTCAGAGCTGTGATAAGCGATAAGAGCGTCGATAAGAGCAGCGACAAAAGCATAGCGTCGAGCTTTAGTTTTGTGTGGTGTATATAACAGAGCTGCGATAAGAGCGTTAGTTGCATTTGAAATTTAAGTTTTGAAAAGTGAAGAGCTATAATATTTATAATAATGAGTGATTCAAAGGAAGAAAATATGTTGTTGTTGACGCATACTGCTGCTTATTATCATCTACATAATACTGTAAGGGAAAAACGTCAGTTTTCGGCGCATCCTATAAATCAAGCAAGACTAGAACTCGGAGAATTTCACCATCTCTATAATAGTTTGAGACAGGATCCAAAAAGGTTTTTCGAATATATGAGAATGACAACCGATACATTCGATTATGTTCTGTCTCAAATTTCGGATCGACTGCAGCATAATTCTCAAAACTGACACAACAGACCAATTTTGCAAGAGGAGCGATTGATGCTTACAATAAGATACATACGTACGAATAATTTTATTGGAGAAAAATTAACATATTCATTGGTAAATAACAAAAAAAATGAAGTATTTTAAACATTTAGAATATTGTGAATCTAAATCGGATATTCATTGTTTTGTGCATCGTCATCACATCTAGCCGTAGTGTTTTCAGTGTTACATTCAATATAAATAGGTATTGATTTATTAACCAGTTCATGTGTCAGCTGCAATACTTTCATCCTGTATTCTAGTTTATGCAATGAAGTAATATTTTTCAGATGAGGCAATAAACTTTTACTTGCCACAATTTATCCAAAATGAACCTGTTGTGGTGATTTGGATCTTTTTGATTCCAAATTGCAGGTTTTAAAAATACTGCACCTATAAAATCTTCTGTGTCCATCATCGATAATAGCGAAGAAATTACTAGCCTACAATTTCTACGCTCTTATCGATGATAGCGAGCAAAGAGTGAGTTAGCGCGCTGCTCCGACATGCACACTTCTATTAAAATACATGCATTAATTTTCTACGCTTCGCTCTTATCGACGCTCTTATCGCTTATCACAGCTCTGACATGCACGCACCCTAAGAATTACATACCTGCAGTTTCATAGGCATTTAATTTCTTCAAATTTATTTGCTTCTTCTTAAGAGTATTACATTTGTTAGACCTAAATTAAGTTTCTAGAAAAATAAAAAACCAAAATCCTTGACTAAAGAATTTGCTGTGCGCTCATGTAAGAAAAACCCTATAACAATAATTAATCCTCATCCTCAGCACACCTCTTTAAACATTAACCTATTTGGTTGCCTTACTTTTAGTTTAGTTTAGTTTAGTTTAGTTTGTAGTTTCGGTTGACTTTTCTTTTTTTATGTCGATTGACTTATCACAACGAGTGCCGCACGCCTTATTTCACCTTCGAGCGGAAACCTTTGGCGACAAGTGGCGCCACCTCGGACGGATCGCGGCCACGTGTCTCTGGCAAGTAGAATTTCGTGAGCAAGAAGAGTAGCAAGCAGGTTACAGAGAATGGCATGAAAACAAAAGCACCCCACGCGTTCTGCAGCGAAGGGAATGCCATGCCGACTGTGAAATTGCATGCCCAAGACGCCAAGCTGCCCATCGACATGGCCACCGGTCGAGGCGCGACTTCGAAGAGTTCTGAAAGTAGAAAAAACATTTTGAGTAATGAAATTAACTTTATTTTTTAATTTAATTTTATTAAAGTTGAGCCACCTAAGCATAAGAATTATAATAAACAAACACAAATTCAGAGAAATTTGAATATTGACCGAAATTTTCCAAATGCACAGAATCGCTGATTTACAATTAAATTAAAATTTGTGTGGGCAGCCAACAACGAATGAATCGAGCAGAAGCAAACTTAAGTGCATTTATTCAGATCCACTTAGCTCCTAATCCACTTGCTTAAATCAGTGCTTCCAAGTATACATAGCACATAGGCTTAAAAGCCCCGGGCCTAACACATAGATAGCACTAGTTTTATTATATTCACCTCTCTTTCAGTTAGTACTAACCCTACAAAGACAGCTGTTAAAATTTCACGATATTCCGTTCATTAGTTCGTGAGTTATTGTGCTAAGAGCGATGCTAGTTTTGTTATTTTTAAAACAATGAATCAAAAATAATTTCGTGTTTTAATTTTGCACTGCTTCTTGAAAGGAAAAAATACCGTTCAAAAAACACCAAAGCAATGGCTTGAATGGGTACTCCACTGTTATGGATACTCCGCTCCATCAGAAACAAATCGTTTTTAATGATCGAAAAGTGAAGTTGCGTGAGTTAGCTAAATGAATAAAGCTAATTTGGAACAATTAAAAAGCGTGTAGTCTTTTTTAAGCCCGAGACTTTTCAGTCCATGTGCTACGTTGCCTTAGTCTATTGGCTGACATTTCTGAATATATTTCTAGTAAATCGTCACCTGGTCCTACGCTCCAACCGGAGTTAGAGAAAGTTATATGTACATATGTAAGTCGTTACCGTTCTGAGGTAGTTGAGGGTCTAGAAAGCAAGCAAGTTTTGAAAGAGTGAGGTTGATCGTGCTGAGCAATCTTGCCGTCATATTAATTGTAAAAATCTAGTATTGAAAAACACTGCTGTAGCCTGAAGCCTCTAAGCTCCCCTCGATGAGAGTTTCCGAGTGAAATCGTCAGATATTTTAATCATATGTCCAATGTTTTTATTTTAAGACTGATACCAGGTTGTGTTCAACCTCACAAATTATATATGCAAATTCTTTTGATTTTGTTATAAATATTTTTCGAATGAGTTCGCGTCGTATGCTATAAGCTTGCTTTTTATAAAGTATTTCTTGGCGAAATATGAAAACAGTGGAGTCACTTTTTTTTGATTGTACTTTACGTCACGTGATTTTTCGTATACTAATTTTTGTAAAGAAAACTTAAAATCAATTTTTTTAGAAAGTTTAAATACTAATAAACATTGTATACAATTTTTTTATATTTATTTCTATTGTTATCCCTTCTAAAAACAGTTTTTCTTTAAGCGCATTTTCGGCGCTGCTGGACGTATGTAACCCCTTAAGTTAATCTTAGTTCCGAATTCGCTTAAAGAACATCAATTCATCCTCTATTTCCTTGGTGTAGTGACGCACGACGAGACACACAAATCAAAGTGTGCAAAGGCCATTCATTAGCTACTTAGAAGAATTGTTATGAGTATAAATAAATCTCTGAGCTATTCTTAGAGCCCAACGCTCAGACGCAACTCTTGATTGTTGCCAATTAAGGCGCGAGTTTGATGCTTTTCAAACTTAATTAAATGCAATTGTGGCGCGTGCACAAATTTGACCGAATGACACAACTATTGCACAAATTTATAGTAGGCACATACATATGTACATACACACAGCAGCAGCTTTGGTGATGCATTCCTCTTTTAAAACTTTTCTCCGATTTGAAAGAAATGTTGCACACTTTACTACTAATAGAGGAAAATGCATACAAGTACATTAAATAGTTTGGCATAAAGTGCGGAAAGGTTGAAAAATTCCCTTCTTTTTTTACGCATTTTTCCCACTTAATTTTTTATTTATTGATTTATTTATTTATTTGCATACAATAAAGGAATCTTTATAGACAAGATTATAGCAAAACGGTTTACGACCGAAACTATGGAAGCGATATCCGGATTTAAGAGGACTCTGATCAAGTTTCACACGTTTGAACTTGAACATGAAAGGGGGGATTTTCTGAGCTCTGCAAAAAAGTCCATAATCTTAAAGTTTAACGCATGCCAACATGACCGTCGTGTAATTGCAACTTTGCAGAGAAGTGTCTGGCGTTAAGCAAATTGATAATTGCACTAGACGACCGACCAGGCGTTAATGACGCTGTGCAGCAGCCAAAAAAGGACAGAAATACAGCATAGCAATTATGAAAGAGGAAGAGCCGTAGAATACAACTAGCAAGTACAGCACTCAGACACAATTAAGTCCATTGTACTGCGCTCGGATTCCTTTTTAATTTTCTTTAAATCTACCCGACCTCCGAAGATATCTGAGAAGATCTTGTGCTGCCAAGGAGCCAAAGTGGTTGCTTCTTAACACATCAGCGCCAAAGACCTCAAGCCTGATTCAAACAAAGGCGGAGCAAACACACAGGAAGGGGTCCGCCGTCTCATCCTCCTCTACACAAGTTGGGCAGAGTACACTGTCTGAGATGCCTACCTTTTCCATCTGCTTCGCCCACAGAAAGTGGCCCGTCATCAGTCCAAACAGCTGTCTGCAGTTCCTTCTGTTTAACTACGGGAGGATTTGCGACATGACAGGGAACATCAGGTTAGGCCATCGGCAGCCTCTCTCAGCCTGCCAAGCTCGCTTGTGGGTTGTAGTAACCCATTTGCTAACCGTGACTTTGATGGCTGCAGAAGGTAGTGGCAGAACGGGCTCTGGGCCAAAGAAGTTGGCGTCAGAGTTGGCCCATCCTAGCTAAGAGTCAGAGATCCCAGCGATACCCACGTGTCCCGGGACCAATGTTAGCTGCAGGCTATTAGGCCTACCGACATAGTTCAGCCTAGATTTACATGAGTCGACTACTCTTGAAGTGGTTGGGGGGCTGTCTAAGGCCATGAGCATAGCTTGACTGTCGCTGCAGACACATATAGATCCGCCTCTCTATCTCTTCTTGAACAGCACACACCTCTGCTTGAAACACCGATGCATGCATTCCAAGAGCAAAGTGCAGTTTTGTCCCACGTAGACTTGAAAATGCGAAACAGTGTTTGCCAGACTCATTTTCTGAGTTTAACCACAGTTTAGCCTCTAGCAGCACCACACTGTACCTCTTGTCAAGCATGACTCTTGATGGCATGGAGTCAAGGGGCATGGAGAGAATCGTTGGATCGAAGTCCATGCCTTCTCTGTTTTCCAATGCCGAACAGGGGCCGTACCAGTTCCCATTGCATTTCAGCCTGCAGATGGCCTTCAAGGCCTCTCCTTGGATCTCCTGTGCATTTAATGCTCATCCAGACCACTGATGCATAGGTGATAAAGGTCTTATCATAGCCATGTAGATACATAGGATCTCGCTAGGAGAAAGACCACACGTTTTCCCAAAGACACCTTTACAATGCCAGAAAGCTGTCAGTGGTTTGGATGAGCAGACCCATACTAACATTCTTCGGTGTGGAACATTTTAACCATCCATCGACGCTATTAGCTTAATGTTTTTAAAATTTTAAGAAATAAGGGTAGAAATTACTGCTTGCGTAAGAGATATAGAGGTAAAATGTTTGACCAAAATATACGCCTTTAAATTTTATTATAGGCTTTTAAAGACAATATTAATGGGCAGTTTTATTTGAGTTTTTCAAATAATTTAGATCAACTCGAGACCAAATTAGGAAAACTTCAATACACTGACAAAACGATTACAGATCTTCCTCTTTCATAATTGCTGCTTCTATTTTCTTCTCGTCCTGTTTTGTCGCACAGCGTAATTACAGTGCAAAACTCACACAAATCTACAGCTGGCTGTCAATGACACTGCATAGATTTTATTATACAAAAGACAACTTCAAAAGCTAAAAATAAAGCCTGACTTCGTTGCACGCTGGCGTAGTAATTTTTAGAAATCATCACATATTAAAATATTTATTCCAATTGCAATCACGTGAACACAAAGGCTGTGAAAATAAAGCCTGCGATTCAATTGAATTCAATTAAAGAAATAAACTTAAAAGTTATGTAGCATAAAATGTCAGAGTGAGAGCAGTGCAGGTTTAGGTCAATAATTTGATTTCATTACCGGCAATGCGATGCACCAAAGTCCACAAGTTTAAGTGCCTCGGTTCCATTTACCTCGGCAAACGTTTGAGTGGTTGCCTCTTAATGATGATATGCACGCATACATACATACATACAACAATATACGTATATGGTCGATTACGCCAGCTAGACCTTGGGTATTTTTTGGCATTGAATAACTCTGACATTTTGCAGCCGATTTTGACAAGTAAGCAATGGATATTCGCTCAATTTATTCCAATTTGGTTTTGGTTGTGAATGCAATTTCAAATGTTGCCTTGCGTTGGCCAGCATTTCGAATGTTGGAGCAGCTGCTTCGACTCGTATGTTAGCTTTGAGTTTATCTGGCATAAACTTTACTTTTTAAAATAGTCGTACAGGAAAAAAGTCTCGTAATTTCGAAAGCCCGTAGAACTAGGAGTCCGCTCAAGATCAACACTTTTCAACACAACTTGACAAAGAAGCACCTGATTCGATACTCACTTGCGTCATAACTAACAAGAAAGTAACTTCAAAGACTTTCCAAACTGGTCAGGGAATGTCTGGCTTCAATTTCAAACGCACAGGTTCCTGGTCACAGCGAAATTACGGGAAACGGTGAGGCGGAGAGAATTGGGATCCCCTTGATCACCTGCGCTCTGCTCCTGGAATGATGGGTTTCGCGCCAACTCAGCGAGCGCTGGGCAAATAAGGTGGAAAAATCCTTCGGGCCACGTGTGGATCGAAAGCGTTCGAGGGATCTTCTGAGAATGGAAAAATCTCAGCTCTCAAATTTCGTAGGTGTCTTCATAAAGTACTATTTGCGAGATATGCATGCCGCGAGACTTGAAATTACTTCGAATCCTTTGTGCGTCAGCTGTATGGAGGATGAGGTGAAATCATCTGAGCATCTTCTCCTTAGCTACCCTTCTCTCGCGGGACTGAGAGATATAACAGGCCTGCTGATATAACAGGCCTTTGACGTCAAAAATCTGATGAACTTCATCAGCATCATAAAGCTAAAACGTAACTTAGTCATCGCTCGTAACTTACAATACAATCAACGCGGCTTGCCAAAATTTGAGTAAGTTGTGCTTTGTATAGAAAGCGATGATCATGATTTTGCTTCATAATTTAGTATAGAGTCATTCCACTCACATTTAAACCTCCGTTGGGAACCTGACTTTGGACTTGAATTTAATATATTTCTATAATAGCTAACGAGACTTAAGCTTCCAGTTTTCTACTTAAAGTTTATTTTTTAAAAAGGATCCTCGAACCGTTCGAAAAACATCCCAAACTCGGGTGCCCAACCCAAGGTTTTTAAAAAGGTGTTCAACCGAGGCGACAATACGACACATTTGGTCTATTGGCAACACTATTTCCACTCTCTAGCACTTTAGCCACTTCATTGGAGTGACGCGAATGCGATCGATTGGGGCTACAGGCACAAACCCGTACTCAATGAAAAGTTGCAATAAATTACGAATTATGTTGTCCGAAGGCGCCGAATTTCTTCCACATTTCATAAGTACGCACAGTTTACACAATTGTACGATTATTTTCAATATAAAGCGCTACAGTTTCACCTGGTGTTTTCGGTTCTTTGTATCAACTTAACTTTGTATCAATTTAACACTAAAATGCACTGAAGATATTTTTGGAATCGTGCACATATATAAAAATCGGCTGAAAAGTGTCAGAGTTATTAAATGTTAAAACACCGAAGGTCTTAAATAAATACATAAATAGATTCATAACCATTTTTTTACTTGTAATCATACAAACCTGCGCCAATGAAGTATGGAATGGGCCCCAAGCCAAACTGATAGAAAAAGATGTATCCCATAACACAAACGATACAGAACATCGGAAACCAGCTGGTAGTATCCTGAAATGAAACCAGTTTAATTAATTATAGATAACAAAAAAGGAAAGAAACGAAAACAAGGAAAAACAAGTGGTGAGTTAGAGCCGGCTTTATTTTTTGGTGTTCCATAATAAGATTAGTGATATGCTCTCACCGAAGCCTACTTTTGTTCAAACTTCTATTATTTTACAAAATACTGTCTATATACTATACTGTCAAGTACGCCACTTAATGTTTGCCCAGCTGACTGTTAGATTAGATTAGTGGGGGGTTGAACAAGTCCAAGCACTGAGACAGGATACCATTGTACTACACCCGAATAGATTTCATTAGAACGAATAGAGATAGGAAAGATAAAATGTGGGTGGAAAAAATAGTTTGAAATCACTCTTTTACAAATCTTTTGAATTCATTGATGAATCTTAAGAGATCCGGAAGAGGAAGAGTATGAACTTTATCTATAGTCAGTATATCGCAACCTAATATCCTAAGTCTATTTCTGGAAAACGCCGGACAGCTACGGAGAAAATGCTGTGCAGTGTCGTCATCTTCAAGACAGGATAGGAGGCATATTGGGCATGGCATCCATATGATGACCACAGGCGTTGTGTCCTATGATTACACCAACCAGTACTCTCAGGTCCTTTGTGCTGAGTTTTAGGAGTTTGGTTCTTTCACAAAGCACTTGGCTACTTTGCACGAGTTCAAGCCAGACCAACGTCCTCTATGGGTAGACCTCATGAAGTCGTCAATCCATAGTTGAATCGATGCGGAATTGACACCTAGAAAGGGTTCAGGGCCTAGTGGCATACTTGCAGAGCCTTCATTAGCCAGTTTATCAGCTAACTCCTTCCCTGTAAAACCACAATATTCAGGCACCCAAATAAGACTAACTTTGTTGTGTTTTGCAACACTGTTCAGTTTTGTCTTACATATACCGACTAATTTCGAAGAGCGGCGCCGGTTAGCAAGGGCCTTCAGTGCAGCTTGACTGTCACTACAAATTGCAATACTGCTACCCCGCCACTTTTATCTCAATTATTCAGTATGCCACGTTCAATATACTACAGAATATGATTGAAGTATTTTTATTTCAAGTGTAAATATCGCTAATTTGCTGCAAGAGTGTCATAATTCAAAAAATAAAATATTTATTCAACATAACATTTAGGGCATCGCCGGAGCTTGTACTCATGGCATCCGTGATGCATAAACATATGTACACTTCTTTGCAGCCTTTATAGTTCCCGAAGTGTGTACTGAACCATAATCCGTCGCCACCAAACCACAGAGGCATAAGTTTAATGAAAATGTGTCTTTACTTTAAGTTACTTAGAAGGCACAGTTTACTTAAGATGGATTCAAAACGCTCTACAGGGTAGGAGCAGCAATAGTGGGGCCTCGAGCATACAACTCTTTAACACTGCGTACGGATACCACAATTTTCCATGTGGAGCTTTTCGACATAATGGAAACTGTGAAAATCGTATCCAAGAGAAGGTTCAAAATAGAATAAATTAAAATTCTTTCGGACGGTGAACTAGTTCTCAAAGCCTTAAATATATATATATATAATTGCCGCGTACACCCTTTTTGGGTGTTTGGCCGAGCTCCTCCTCCTATTTGTGGTGTGCGTCTTGATGTTGTTCCACAACACGTTCCACGTTTAATTCAAAATGGAGAGTGACAATGCACTCAATAAACTGCCGACTATTAATCAGGTCACCCTGATTTAGGAACCAGGACATGAGGACACGAAGGAAACGAAAAGGCAGACTTTTATGCCGAAAAAGGATCCAAATGGCCATTTATAGCATTAACCCTATTTACGGCTTGAACAAAAACAACCTAAAAATAGATCTAAACAAAAACCAGGGAATACTTAAATGACAAAAACGGTCTTAATCACTCCAAAAAGTTCCTGAACTTTAATAACAACGGAGCAAAATCTGCTCTAACCCCGGATAAAAACGGCCTTAGATCACTTTGTGGAGCACTTACAGGCCACTTTGTCTGCAAGAAACATTTCAGTACTAGTAGTAGTAGTACTACTGTAGTAGTACAGTATAGGACTATCTAGCACGAGTCTACGCAGGTTCTGCTGTGATGAAGGGGAGTCCATGGAAGACTTAATCACCAACTTTGAAGCATTAGGTCACAGGAGACACAGAATCTTGGCCTCGTATCTACTGAAGAATGAAGACTTACAAATGCTCCCTTACAAGGAGCTGGTACGATTCCTCGCAATACTAAATAAGAACGTAGGGGCGCACAATAGATCAATCTGGTCGTACTGCATAAAGGCCTTAACCTAACCCGTACAACCATTACCATTACCGACTCTCTTTTTAATCAATATCAGAACTTAATGCTCCGAACACAGACAGAAATTTCGCTCTAACATTAGAGCTGGCACTAAGCGAAAAAGTGCATTCTATCTCGACTGCTATTAAGTTAAAGTAGACTTTTAACCAAAGTATGCGCTAACTTATTTATAGCCGGCTTTAACTTGTCTACGATTATGCGCCAATGTTGCTTGGTCGCCCAAAACTCACGATATAGTACAAAACGAAGCCGATTGTAAATAGAAAGCCTGCACAAATTCCGCTGGAGAACATCATCAATGGACGGCGATTGAACTTTGACATCAGCATCGGTCCTAGTAGTGATATGGATAAATTCAGGCAACCAGCACCCAAATTCGCCCACTCTGCATCAGCTTTCGAAAGTCCAGCTTTCATGAAAATTGACACCGAATAATAGAATATCTGCGAAATAATAAATCTAGTATGAGTTTTCTTATTGCGAAATACATTTAATTTTTTTTGTCCGGTTCGCTTACCGCATTTATGCCAGACAACTGTTGGCCACCTTGGAATGAGCACACAATTATCAAGGGCAGCAATAATGACGGATCGCGCAGGACCGAAAAAAAGCTACGCGTTTGAACTTTGGTATTGGCTTCGGCTTCCATTTCATCGATTTCATGATTGATCACAACAACTGCATTAGGTCCCTTACATAGGCGACGCAACTCACTGCGAGCCAGCTCTTGGTCACTGCGCACAATATAAAGATACTTCGGACTCTCCGGAAAATAGTACGTCGGTAAGTAGCAGACTACCACTAATAGCATGTAAAAACTTAAGGCATAATGCCACAAATCCTCCGTGCCGAAGACATATCGCAAGCTAAACACTTGTCCCACCACAACACCACCGGTCACACCAATCGGGCAGAAGACGCCAAAAGTGCCGCGTAGAGCAAGCGGTGCGATCTCGGTAAGGTACATTGGAAGGATGGCTGTGGTGAGACCCGAAGCAAGACCGACAATCAAACGGCCAAGCAAGAGCATTTCCACGGAGCCAGCCAATCGGCAAAAGAAGAATAGAATTCCACCGATCGTGAACAGTCCGCCACTGATGAGAAAACAACCTTTTCTGAAATTGGAAAGAAAATAATAGAGTCAAAAAATGCATTACGCCTTAGAAATTTACTTAATTTTGATAAAATATATTATATTATATAAAAAAGAAATGTTAATAAAATAAAAAAATTTGTCATAAAAAAACTATTTGCCATTCGGAGGCGCCCCATTTGTAGGACAAACTCGAAACGTAGACCACCAAACAGCGTTACCTAGCTTCTTCTTCTCAATTGGCGCGATAACCGGCGCCAATTGGACACACCAAGTGAAGCCAAGTTCTTCTCCACCTGATCTTTCCAACGCAGAGGAGGCCTTCCCCTTCCTATGCTACCACCAGCTTGTGCCGCTTAGAATACTTTCAGAGCCGGAGCGTTTGTATCCATTCGGACGACATGCCCCAGCCAACGAAGCCGCTGGATCTTTATTCGTTGCGCTATGACTATGTCGTGGTAAAGCTCATACAGCTCATTGTTCCATCCCCTACGATACTTGCCGCCACCAACGTGCAAAGGTCCAACATCTGCCGCAAAAGCTGTCTCTCAAACACTCCAAGTGATGCCTCATCAGATGTTGTCATCGTCCAATCTTCTGCGCCATAAGCTAGGACGGGCATGATAAGAGCCTCATAAAGTGTTAGTTTTGTTCGTCGAGAAACGAAATTACTACTCAGTTGCCTACTTAGACCAAAGTAGCACTTATTGGCAAAGCGAAGCTTACCTTACGGACGTAGAATGGAAGGTCAGAAATTCGCCGACCCTTCTTTGAAGCTCTGGGAGCGTATATTGTGAGATTGGAAATCAGAAAATAAGGAGTTGCCCTGTTTAAAGTCATGAGTGCTATCAAACAGTTCGGTAAAGCGAGTGGATGAAACGAAACTAGCTAACTAACAAAAATAAGCCGAAAACCGTCAACTAACAAACCGCCGAGCTAATGAAATTGGTGTGAGTACTCCTAGAACTTAGAACTGTCAAATAGCAAAATAACTCTCATAGGAAAGAGTACAGAAAGGTAGATAAGTAAGTAGGTGGAAGTGGCCGTCAGTCTTTAAACAAACTCACTTAGACCGTATCCGATCCATTGTGATGCCACAGTAGCAGTTTATCTGCTACTCCTCGTTAAACTAGTTGGTTTTTAGTGCAAATCCATCCAAGATCTAACTAACACTTATATCCCTAAGTGTGCGCCCGACTTCACAGCCAACTTCTTATTTCATCGGTACATGTCAGATTATCAATCCATCTCTTTTAGGCTAAAATAACAATGCTAAAGGGTGATCAATTTAGAGGTATCGGATTTTAAATTGAAATGAAAAAATTCAAATTGATTGGGCAATCTTTTTTTTTTTTGTGTAAAATCTTTATTATTTTTTAAAGATAATCCCTTTCAAATGTTGGCTGCAACGGCGCCGTAATTCGATCATCCGTAAACCCCAGTTTTGAATGACTCGCTGGAGGACTTCGGTGGGTATCTCGGGAATAACTTTAGTAATGTGGTTTTCCAAAGCCTCAATCGAACCTGTTTTATCCAAAAAGCATTAGACTTTACCCCCAGAAATGAAAGTCCAAAAGTGTGATATCGCACGAGCCTGGTGGCCAATCCGCTGGTCCGAGACGAGAGAGATAAATTGCGCACCGAAAGTACAACGCAGTAAATCTCTTGTTTCACTGCTGTATGGTAAGTAGCGCTGTATTAGTGGAGCAAAATATTGTGGAGATCACAGGATTTAATTTCCAGCATCAAAAAGTCGTTTATTATAGCGCGAAAGCATTCGCTATTCACTGTTACATAGGTGCCAGCCTCGTCTTTGAAGAAATACCCCTATGAGTTAAATTTCAGGCAAAAGCAACCGTCTGAAGTAATACATATGTGCCAACGTTTAACTCAGTCTTCCATGCACCCCTGGTAGGCCGACGAAGAGATCGCCTTCAGCTCCTTCGTCGCGTTCTCTTTGATCTCCTCTATCGACTGAAATCCCTTTCCACGAAGTGGTAACTTCAACTTGGGAAACAAAAAGCAGTCGCACGGGGCCATAACAGGTTGCACGATGGTATTTACTTGCTGTTTGGTCAAATAATTCAGCGCAGTTTGGGCTCGCTACGATGGCGCGTTATAATCATGCAAAATCCAAGAATTGTTTGCCTACATTTTCGGCCGTTTGCAGTATCTCTCAAATGATCCGATGGCGCTAAAAAGTGACAGATGTGTGTCTTACAGTCCTACGAGCATAAGAAAAATATATGTACCGGTCCCCACTTACGCGGTTCGTTTAAATTAAACATTCCCGGTACTCTTTGATCCAGCCCATAAGCCGCACCAAACCGTTATTTACAATGGATATAAGGGCTGTTCTTGAATGGTTTCGGGTTGCTTTTCAGCCCAAATAAGGCAGTTTTGCTTATCGACGTAGCGGTTAAGCCAAAAATGGGCTTCATCGCTGTATACCATAAGTTTTGGCTGAGCGCGCCATGGACACTTTTCACAGAGCGTCGAATTTCGTAATCCAATTGTAGGATTTGTAAATGTTGTTGCAGCGTTCGTCTTTCCATGAAAAAAAGTCAATGAATACTGGAAAAAGTTATGTATTTAGTTTGACAGTAGTCACGCGCGATCTGTGAAAAAAACTCTGTTGGGAAAAGTACCTCTAATCTGACCACCCTTTATGTTTCACCACCAGCAAAAACCTGTTTATACACATCGAAGTACACATAATATAATATTTGCTTTGACGATAAGAATATCTGTTTTTTTTTTTTGTTTGTTCTCTTATTCCGCAATAATTTCAGTGGCATATAATTTCATTGTCGTCAATTTGAGTAGCTGGGTGTATTGTTACTCCTGAGGGGGGTGCCATAATTGGCATCACCAACTGCATTAAAAAAGGCGGATGTTCTTTTGCTAATTTAAATATGATTTCGAGCACCAGAGGCTTGCTGCTAAATTCGAATTTTTTAATGCTTGCATCAAAACAGTGCTGCTTTATGGCTCAGAAACTTGGTTTGTGACGGTTTTTATCAAACAAGTTGCTTTTCCAAGACCAGACACTCGGTGACCCTAAGTCCCATAGTGATACATGCATTTGATTTCCTTCCTCTAATTGACCACTTGGAAGATTTTTAAAATGGTAACTAGTCCCTCCAGTTTTTTGCGAATTTCCCAGGTCTTCAAATAAATAATCGCCAAAATATTTGGCTCGGCTTCTTTGAAGTGCAGGACATTCACAGAGGAGGTGCTTTTCTTCATCTCCACAGCTCCTGAAGAAGTCATTGTGAGGTACACCCATTCTACTGGCTAGGGTGCCAATAGTGCAGTATCCCGTTATAACACCTCTGAGAACGCTGGTAGTTGATCTATTGAATTCCAGCAGACATTTTGTTCTTTTAAGATTCAGTTTTGGCCAGAGTGCTTTGGAGACCCTGCAGTTAGACGAAGTAGAGCTCCATATTTTCTGCGTTTTCCTGAGAATTAAATTGTGCAATTCCCTTTAACAACAGTAGGTAGGAGGTTTCTGAGACCAATACAGTCCCCGTTCTGGCATGCTCATCAGCACTTTCATTTCCCTCTATGTTCCCTCGTCCTGGAACCCAGATCAGGAAAATGTTATCTGCAAAACCAAAAGATATGATCTCCTCCTTACAGGAGTTGACTAGTTTGGATCTGCACCATGGCGCGGTCAGAGCCTTAATCGTGGCTTGACTATCGGAAAAAATGTTAATATTTCCCTCGCTCCCACGTTCCCTAAGTATTTTGCACGACTGCAGGATCGCAAAGACTTCTGCTTGAGAAACACTAGCAGTATTCGTCAATTTTAAGGAAATAGATAAATTGGTTAATTTGGAGAAAGCCCCTGCTGTGACTGCCGATTCCGTTTTGGAGCCGTCATTGAAGACAGAGGTACCAGCTTCGTTACAGATTTTTTCCTCCTTCCAATCCTACCTACTTAGAAAGATCCAGTTTGCGGATAGAGAGATCTGTCGGAAGTTTAGTGAAATACGGTGTTAACTCCCTAAAAATGCTACCATGTTCCTTGAGAGATTGCCTCTATAGGCCAACCTTCTTTAACCTGATTGCCTTTTGAGCAGCGATGGAAATAACGTAAAAGTCGATGGGAAGTAAGTGCAAAACGGCATTCAAGGCAGTACCCTCGCCAGTTTAGTGATATTATAGCCCATCCCACCAAACCAGGCAGGCATAAGTTAAAATTGACGGGACCACTATATTGTACGTCCACAGCACGACCTGTGGCTTCAGTTCCCATTTTTTGCCGAACAAAGATTTCCAGGAGTAGAAGACTGTACTGGCCTTCTTTACCCAATTTTCAAGGGGTAGCTTCCAATGAAGTTCCGAGTCAAGTATCCCTGCAAGATACCGAACTTCCAATGAAAGCGGGCTAACATGATTGTTTAATTTGAGAAGTGCGGAGGTATATATTTTCTGGTAAAGAGCATCGGTTCCATTTTGTCAGAGATAAATCTGAGACCGCAATTGGCTGCCCAACCATTGAATACAGCCTGTGACCTTTCCAAAATCTCAGCTATGATTGAGGCAAACGGTCCCGATACAATTAGGACCACGTCATCGGCGTATGCTGCTACCTTCACCTCAATATCAACCAGCCAAAGGAGAAGCTTATTAAAGGCTGAGGCTGGAAAACCTGCTAATCTTACTCCCGCTGAAACGCACCTAATGTAATAAAAAAAAAACTAAAAAAAATCTTAAGACAAGCGAAAAATGTCTAACTTGCCAATTTACTCAGCATGCAATGCAAATTCGATTTATTTACTGCATGGTTAAGTACAAATTTTTATTTTCAATTTAGTCCCTCTAAATATTTCTGGACCGATTTAGCAACGTCGGGCTTGGCGTTGTCATGCATGTCTACCGTCACATTCCGGTCGCTTTTCTTTGAGGGCTCGATTCAATCGCATTAGCTGCAGTCGGTAACAATCGCCAGTGATGGTTTCAGATGGTTTAAGAAGTTCATAATAGATGACACCCTTCTGATCCCACCAAATGCACAACATAAGCTTTGAAGCATGAATATTTTTTTCGCGGTCGATGGACGTGGCCTGCCAGGTGAGGCTTCAGCTTTAGGGTTATCATAATAGATCCTTTTTTCATCGCCAGTTACAATGCGATGCAGAAAACCCTTTCTTTTCTGCCGTTCAAGAAGCAGCTTACACGTCACCAAACGTCTCCCGATATCCCCCTCCTTCAAGTGATGTGGCACCCAGTTACCCGCTTTCTGGACGATTCCCATCGCGTGCAAAAGTTTACCGACGGTTGATCTGTCAACATCCAACTCTTTAGATATATCATCAAGGGTTCGACATGATTCTTCATCCAATAGTTGAGTTGTAATTGAGTATCTTCGAATTTTTGCGGTGCCCCTTCGTGATCTTTGTCACTCTCGTCGAAATTGCCACTTTAGAAGCGTCGAAACCACTCTTTACAAGTTGTATTTGATGAAGCGTGATACCGTAAATATTGATCAACATACGACACGTTTCAGCTGCACTTTTCTTTAAAAGGTAATAATGAAGGATTAATTTCGCGCAAGTGCTGTTTTTTCGGGACGAACGTAGACATTTTTGACGTCTGATAAAAATGGATCCATAAGTTTCAAACGAATGTCAACTACTGCAATCGAGACCTTCCCTCGTATATGTTGTATGTACACCTTCAAATCACCAGTATATTACTACACGAACACAAAAATAGCATCAGCAGCGACACCTCTTTGACGAAAGCGGAAGCTTATTCCCATACCCAATACAAGACTAATTTCAACAAATCTGTAATCAGTTACACAACACTCTTGGTTGCAACAGTGAATTTAAATTTATATGTATGTACAAATGCATAGGTTTTTATGAATGCTTAATTCTTAATATCTTCCGAATTCCAATCTCGCCTCGATTTTTGCCACCTCCATGCGGCACACAAAAGAGAAGTTTTTCTATAACAGAAAACGTCGCTAATTAAAAAGCTGTTTAAATTACAATACATGCGTTATAGGATTTACACCCATGCCCTACTGGTCAATATACAAGGTGAGGTCCAAAATAAACAAGACTGGCGTCATAAAAATGTTTTTGATGGCGCCATCTTTTCAATGTTACATCCCTAACTGACTTCTAATGAAAGCTTGGTGACAATCGGTTCAGTGGAAGCGAAGTTATTGCGTCTAAAGTGTCAGTATGTTTGTGTAATCTGTACATAAAACAGTTTCGAATAAAGAGCTAATATCAAATTTGGTTTTAAAATCGGTAAAACGTTTACCGAAACATTTGAATTAATGAAAAAAGTTTATGGCGACGATTGTCTATCTCGTGCTAGAGTTCCTGAGTGGTTTGCACGTTTCAGAGATGGTTGTGAGGATATAATTGACAATGAACATACGGCTGGGCCGCCCAAAATCAGTGATCACCGAAACGTCCATCGAAATTGTTTGTAAATTTATCAAAAATGACCGAAATCATCGTTGAAATTCCTGGAATTGGAGTTAAATATCTCTAAAACATCGATTTTCGCACTTAACTGATCATTTGAGCTTACGAAAGGTCTGTGCATGTTTCATTCCGCCCAAGTTAACTGAGGACCAGAAATTGCTCAGAATTCAACATTCGAAAGACCTCATTGAAGAGGCGAGAAAAGATGAGAACTTCCTTTACAACATTGAAACTGGTTATGAAACTTGTTGTTTCCAACATGAACCTGAAACTAAGCGTCAAAGTGCCGAATGGAAGGCCCCAGACGAGCCATCACCCAAAAAAATTGCGTTTGGAGAAGTCAAAAATCAAGTCGATGCTCTTTTTTTTTACCATTCCAAGGGAATTGTCCTCAAGGAGTTCACGCAACGGGCCTAACCGTCAATGCAATTTTCCTTTTAGGCGTTTTCAAGCGTTTGTTGCATCGCATTCGTCGAACTCGGCGAAGGAGGAAGCTGGCGCTTATTGCATAATAATCCACCATCCCATCAATCCACTCTTGTGACTGATTTTTTGACTAGAAACCGCATTTTAACCAACAATCACTCACTGTATTCGTCTGATATATCTCCCTGTGACTTCTACCTATTCGGAAAATTGCTTTTGGCCATGAAAGGAAAACGTTTTGCGTCCGTAGATGCCATCCAAAAGACTTGTACCGACATCCTGAAGGACATTCCGGTCAATGGCCTGAAACACTCTTTCGAAAAGCTTTTAGATCGCGCAAAACAGTGTATCGAGGCCAGATGGGACTATTTTGAATAAATAAACTCAAAGTTATCAGAACAAAGCTCCTATCATTTCTAGTTTAGATCACCCTTGTTTATTTTGGATTTCACCTTGTATAACAGAAAACCTCGCTAATCAAAAAACTTTTTAAATTACAAAATATGCCCGATAAAGGGTACACACCCATGTCCTACTAGTCAATATATCACGCGCAAGCACACCCGACTTCGGCGGTCAATTGCTTTATCTTCCCTCTGAGTTGAATTAGCGCTTTGATCTCTGTATACATTCATTCTACGATTTAATATTTGTATTTACAAAGATTAAGGGCTTGATCTAAAAAGTTAGACACGATAAATCTAAATATATATATGTAAGAGATAGTAAATAAAATTTTATTTTGTAAACATCTTGACATAGCAAATACCAAAAATAAAACATCTACAATTGTATTTATACACTAAGCAGATCCACACGCTGCTTATCGCAACGAATGACGGAGGAATGACGCGCAAAAAACTTTAATAAAAAATAGAGCATTAACTAACCTGCCGAATTTATTTGCTGCATTAGCCCCTCCCAGAGAGCCAATAGCTCCGCCTATTAGGAAAATCGATACCACCGTTGACCAGAGCCAATCTAAACCGGAAGCACTTAAATTAGCGCCGTAACGTTCGTGTAGTGTTTCATTACACCAAGCCGTTATTATCTATATAAAAAAATAATAATCAAACGATAAAAAATCGAAATTAAAGACTTGAATAAAAAAAATCGTCTGCTAATCATGCACGCGCACTTATCAACTTACCGTTGCCGGGGCATTAATAACGCCAATACAGTAGCCAACCGGAACTGCAGCGCCCAGTGTGGTCGCGAAGCCCACTAACGCTAACAGGGCGTTCCATTGTGGTTTCTGTAAATAAATGGAAGAGAGTATGAGTAAATATGTACATCTCTTTAAACAAACATAATAAGCAAGATTAATAAAGTACATTACTGCTACAAAGATTATTAGATGCTTCTCAAAGGTGTCGTAAGTGGCATATAGATTTACGTCGTAACGTTTTATATGGTTACATACATAAATGCTTAGAAGACTTGAAACAACGGCCAGCTGTTTTAAGTTGTAAAAATGACTTGAACGATAGCTTGCGAGCCCCCTAAATATGTGTTTAGCTATTTACAGTTTACCAAATACATACAACAATACGACACTTAAGACACCCCTGTAAATACCTTATATATGTAGAGGGTGATCAATTTAGAGGTATCCGAAAATTAAAGATATCGGACTTCCCGCCCAGCTATACAAAGCTGGAGGTGTAGAGCTGACAAACCGCATGCATCAGCCCTTTGCGGGATATAGTCGGATGAGAGCATGCCATGCGAATGGATCCTGAGTGTGCTGTGTCCAATACATAAGAAAGGTGATCCTGCAATCTGCGAAAATTACCGCAGGATAAGCCTGCTTAACATCGCATACAAGGTCCTGTCGAGCGTATTGTGTGAAGCCCATCGTCAACAAACTGATTGGACTCTATCAGTGCGGCTTCAGACTGGTAAGTCCACCATATACCAGTTCTTCGCAATACGCCATATCCAGGAGAAAAGCAACGAAAAACAACTCGACACCTCTATGCCGCTATGTCTGAGTTTGGTATCCCCGCAAAACTAATACGGCTGTGTAAGATGACGTTGCGCACTGCAACAAGCGCCGTCAGAATTGGATGTAACCTCTCCGAGCCGTTCCATACCAAGCAAGGTTTCAGACAAGGCGATTCTCTATTTTGTGATCTTTTCAACCTCTTGCTGGAAAAAATCTTTCGCGCTGCCGAGCTGAACCGCAGTGGTGGTACTATCTTTCATAGGAGTACCATGCTACTAGCATATGTCGTCGACATTATCGGCGAAACCAACTGCGCGTATACTCGGCATACTCCAGTTTAAAGAGAGAGGCGAGCGATGTGAGTCTTGCTGTGAATGAGGGTAAAACAAAGTACCTGCTGTCAACACACAGGGAGTCTTCGCGTCTTGGACAATATGTCAGTGTTGACAACCAACAATTCGAAGTTGTGAAGGACTTTGTCTACCTTGGGACCAGTATTAATAATAATAAATGACGTCAGCCTGGATATCAAACGGGGAATACCTCTTGCCAAAAGGTGTTACTTGGGGCTCAGTAGGCAACTGAAAAGTAGAGCTCTCTCTCGAAGGACTAAGCTGGCACTTTAAAAAACGCTCATCATTCCCGTCCTAATATTATATATGGCGCAGAAGCAAGGACGATATCAACAGCGGATGGAAAAGTTTTGGGAGCCTTCAAGAGAAAAATTCTACGTAAGATCTTTGGCCCCCTTCGCGTTAGTGAGGAGTACCGCGTACGGTGGAACAGCGAGTTGTATGAGCTATGTAGAGACATGGACATAGTTAAGCGTGTAAAAATACAGCGGCTAGGCTTGGCCATGTCACCCATATAAAAGGCGGAGTAGCAAATCATTAACATTTCCATCTGAGATTTCAGGCTGTCGGTCCAATTTTTGATGACCCGCCGTCAACTCGTCCTAAGTGGTTGGCTTGTTAGCGTAGATTAAAAACTTGCCGTTGCCTCAGAGAAAATAATCGAGTAGTGTTACATCGCATGATCGTGCCGCCCAATTGATGAACACTCGCCGTAAGATGACCCAGTTGTAAAATTTCGCCTTCTCATTTTCGAGCGTTACGTTGCTTTTATGGAATGTAGCGCCGTTTTGTTAGCACCACATCTCGGATTTATCGGTATAAGCGATCACAGAAAGTAAGTTAACATCACTCTGTACCGAGGACCATTGACGATAACGGTATCTTCTTCCTCAAATGGAAGGAAGGAAGATCAAATGATGGCGATATGCCCTAAACCGCGCCAAACAGACAAAAATTGGGGATGCATCGAACGCTAATGGATTGCCAATAATGGCAATTTTGCTTCTTGATATAATCGTTGAGCCAAAAATGGGGCTCGTCCGAGAACTTATTTTGTACCGTATTCATGGACGTACACATTTTTATTACAAAAAAAAAATCATTTTAGATCACATTAGAGTGCTGCTATCCACAGAAATCTTTAATGTAATAAAATATTAATTTATAGTTTTTATTATAATCAATAAAAAATAATAAAATTAATAATATTTGTTTACTAATTTTCTCGCGCTCGGCTTCGCGTTTGCCGATACGTAATGAAATGGCAAGCCCTAATGAATATTTTGACATCTGCAGAAGCATAACAAAAACTAGCATTGCTATCCGGGCGTTCTCCATCAACCCTACGGTTGCGAGCAAGGTGGATTTATATATTAAGGTGACAGCATTCACCCAGCTGAATTTTTCACCGTAGGTATGGCTTACGTCAAAATGGCATGCTTTGTTTGTATGTATTGGTATGTTTACATTTGCTTGCTGATTTTGACGTGATGGTTGGACCAAAAGCAACAACAAATACATGTAGGGTTTTACTTATATGTGTTTGCTGTCACCTGTAATAAATTCGCCTTGGTTGCGAGAATACAGAAAATGGCATAAGTCTCCGTATTGCTCGAGTGCTCTCAGTAAATGTCACAGAGTCAACCATAATTGGAAAGTTTTGCTCAGATTTTTTTGTTTACAAACCTCTTTTTTCTTTCTATTCGGTTTTCTGTAATCTTTCTTGTTTACATTGACCTAACCGAACTTTTATTTTTGTTTACAAAACCTGACTATTTTGATACTTAGTAAAACTACACATTTGTTTCCACTTTGTAATCTTCTATTTGTGCAAACTGAGATTATTGTGATTAATCATTAGTATAAATCCTAATTGAAAAAATGGTTTTCCTTGTTCACTTTCCCTGGGAGCGTAGAGCGTCAACAAGACTCTTCTAAAGTACATGGTTCTGAGCTGCTGTCTTTCCGGCATCCCATGAGATGCCGGCATGTGCTAGTTCGCGCCACATCGACCTTCTCTAAGTATTCTTTAGCCAACCGGCTTTCAGCTAAACGTGTGACTTATCCATCGCCAATTTGGCGTTTGGTTTGCCATAGGATAGGCTTCTCATTCGTTGATCTCCACAGCGCGTCGTTGTTGTTGCTGTTCGAAGATGATGCGGAAGCATTTGTTGACGAAAGGTTGTAGCCTCTGTGTGATGGTGTTAGAGACCAGCCATCTTTCACTTCCATACAGCAATACTAACTTCACACATGAGCTAAATATTCGCAGTTTGGAGGGCCTCGAGATTCACGAACTCGTCCATACTGCATGCATTCGCCCGAACGTCGCTTTTGCTTTGTTTAACCTGCAGTTACATCTTTATCTACTCTGCCGTCTACCGTGATAGTGCAGTCGAGGTAGCAGAAAATTTTAGTTGAAAAACTAGGTTAAATTATTTGGTTATTTACGATATCATTGCTGAGGCAAAACAGAAGAGGAAAGAACAGTGCAGTGATAATAGGAGGGAAGCGTACAAGCAAAAGGCCAGAGGTAGTCAAGAGGGCCCCATTCTTTTATTTCGCGCGGACATTACCTCACAGGTTCATCGGTACCCTGATGAGCTTAATAGCAAACAATTCGGATGTGATCGAAAGAGAGGCGACAATATCCGATGAGGCGTCCCTTGGAGCGTTTGAGAGAAAGATTCTGCAGAAGATTTTTAGACCTTTGCTCATTGGTGACGCCGAATATCGCAAGCGATGGAACAATGAGCTGTATGAGCTTTACAACGACAAAGACATAACGCAGGGAATAACGATACAGCGGCTACGTTGGTTGGGACATGTCGTCCGAATGAGTACAAACGTTCTGGCCCTGAAAGTAATCGATGTGGTACCAGCTAGTAGTTGCAGAGGAAGAGGAAGGCCTTCTCTGTGTTAGAAAAATCAGGTGGAGAAGAACTTAGCTTCACTTGGTGTGTCCAACTAGCGCCAGTTAGCACGAAAAAGAAACGGCTGGCGCGCTTTGTTAAACTCGGCAAAATCGCGTAAGCGGTTAACGCGTCAATCAAGAAGAAGTAGAAGATCGAAAGAGAGGCCAGACGGGAGCCAGTTTCGAGCGTATCATCAGTGAGTCCAGAGCCCTAATTGCTGCTTTGCTGTTGAAGCAAATATTTACTTCCGTGATAGTTATTACACGATTTGCCAGACTGTTTCTTTGATCGGGGCTATCACCGCTTGGAACGCACTGTAGTGGTGCTGTGGCCTGAACTTGAGTTTGATGGGGAGCTCCTCGCCGAATCGTCCTCCGCCAACGCTTCCATTCAACTTAGAGTCAATCGCGAACAGATTTCCCAGGTCCTGCCTTCAAATTCCGTAACCTGTCCCCTCCTATTCCCTTAATGGAAAGTGAGTGGAGAATGTCCCGCTCGGACTATGCGAGGTGTACATTTATCAGCCACTAGGGGATGATCTTAATGGGGTATAACTTACAATATATACTGCATAGTTGTAATCAACCGGAGAAAAACGAAACTATCTTCCACTTCCTCTGTGAATGCCTTGCCCTATAGAAGGCAACCCCCTTTTTGAAGATGTAATATAGATGTAAACAATCTTATGAGGTTTCTCAATCGCACAGACTGGATGTAGTCGTGAAGGAATAACCTTATAACTTGTTGGTAGCGAAGTCGTGATACCAAAATGATGAGGAAGCGCTAAATGTCTTCGTGGTGAATTACCACTTCAACCTACCAACCAACCAGGGGATGAACTCAAAAAAATTTCTAAAATTAAAGCAATTGATTTCACTCCGACTGTCAGCTTATTCCTGCAAGATTTCACAGCAGCGAAGTGTGTGTTTTTTTTTTAATAATACTTAAATACAAATAAATTATCAATTATCATTACAAGTTATTTAATGAATTTCATAAAATTTATTTGAGGTTTAAATGTCATCATAAATTTCAAGTTGAGTAATAAACCATTCACGAATTCACATTAATTATTTGTTATCAAGCAAAATTAAATAAATTGTAAGTCGAATAAACAATTGGAAAGATCGTGAACGGACCACGCACGTTTGGGGTTATCTCGCTACCGAACAGAACCCACATCAATTAACTAAATATTAAATATAAACTCATAACTTACGAATAATTAGCCGTCAAATTTGCGGAAAGTGACGTAGGTAAATAATTAATAATCTAATGTGGCGGTACTTTCAGATCGATCCGGCTCACGTAAATTTTATATTTTTCCGAAATATTATGGGGTCAAACAAGCACTGTTTTGTCGTATCATTTGTTGCCATTTTAAAGGGTGCTTCATGACGTCTCTCTCATAGTTTGAGGAAAAAAAAAGCCATTATTTTCTCGGTGGATGGCTGTATGTAGAGATCGATATTTCGTAAAGTATCAATCAAACAATTTAAAGTTTATGCTCTTAGTCAGGGTGACATTTTACAATAACAAAACTATTTTGCTATTTTTAATTTGTTCCATTCAGTTGCGAGTTACAGGATGTTAACAGCCGAAGGCAACAGAGGAAAATTCGATACATTTTAGAGTTTTTCTTTGATAAAGGCGAAAATGCAAGCCAAGCCGTTGATTTTTTTTAAGGTCTAACAACTAATAAAGTCCAATTTTAGTTTCGTCGATTCCGTTCAGGCATTTTTGATGTTATAAATGCATCTTGCATAGGCCGGCCCGTCGTCGAAAACATCGAAAAAATCACAGAAATAAACAAAGTTGAGCGGCATGTTAGTAGTCGGACATCGCCCAGGGGCTAAAGATCGCCCATAAAACAGTTTTAAATAATTTACCCAAAACTGGATTCAAAAAGAAGCTCGATGTTTGGCTGCCACACCAATTAACACCAAAAATTATGATGGATTGAATATCCATCTGCGAAGCCTTGGCCAAACGGAATGAAATCGACTAATTTCTTAAACGGATGCTGACTGAGAAATGGTTCACATGCAACCATATTGCGCGAAAGCGTTCAGGGGCAAAGCGTAATGAAGCAGCTCAAATGGTGGCCAAACCAGGACTAACGGCCAGGAAGGTTTGTTCCCACGACAGTCGGTTCTACGTAACTGGAACGACTCGGGTTATATCCGACCAAGAACTGTCACTTCAGCAGCATTCCAAAGCATGTGTCATATAGTCCAGATCTGGCACCAAGCGATTACCACTGTTTTCGCTCATTGCAAAACTTCCTGAGTGATAGGAAATTGGTATCAAGAGAACATTGTAAAAATCGACTACTAGAGTTTTTCGCCTATAAGGACCAAGCACTCTAATAACTTGGCGGAAGTCTTACTTAATAAATGATTTCGATTGAAAAATAGTACCAATATTTTTTTTATATATATTTTTTTTTTGTTTTTGTATCACACTGAAGGTTGATCCATTTAGAATTCGGAATTGAGTTAAATTCGGCAATAAATAAAATACGCATGAATATTTTTCAATAAATTTTTTTCCATTAAAAGGGAGTACAATCTAAATGTGAACCACACCTAAACGTCAAGTTTTTTTCTGCATTTCATTAGACATTTTTCAATTTCAGACTAACTCAATTTGAACCATGGAAACATACACAATCGAGCAACGCGTTAAAGTTATTCAGGCTTATTATGAAAACGGGCGTTCAAATCAAAATGCATATCGAAGAAAATCATCTTCAGTGATGAGGCACATTTTCATATCATCGTATTCGTCGATAAGCAGAATTGCCGCATTTGGGCGAATGATAATCCAAGAGTGATTGCCGAAAAACCGGCGGCATCATTGGGCCGTATGTTTTCCAAAATGAGGCTGGTCAGGCAGTTACTGTGAATACTGTGTTCGCTATCGTGAGATGATAACGAACTTTTTATGGCCCAAATTAGAAGATATGGATGTGGACGATATATGGTTTCAACAGGACGGTGCCACTTGTCACACAGCTAACGAAACAATGGCTCTTTTGCGCGAAAAATTTGATGGCCGAATAATCTCACGTCGCGGCGATGGCAATTGGCCGTCAAGATCATGTGATTTGACACCGTTAGACTTCTTTCTTTCAGGGTTATTTGAAAGAAAAGGTGTATGTCGACAAACCAGCAACAATTCAAGAGCTAAAGGATAAGATAATTCGGCACATTAACGGCAGAACCTCAATTATGCCTCAGCGTCATCGAAAATTTGGACCATCGGATGGAGGTGGGCCGCCGAGGCCGCGGAGACCATTTGGCCAATATTTTGCTCCATACGTAATTAAGCCATACCAATATTATCATAATAAAGAGAAATGACAATAATTTCCTACAAAAATTATATTTTATTCAAAATCAACACCGGCCCTTGAAACTTAACCACCCTTTATATAAACTCCATAGCCGCCTTTGCAATCGTATCAACCCAATTCTTTCATACATTTTCGCCAGTGGTAACACTTATCTCAAGAACGCCAACTTCGATTATATGTTTCAGGTCATGAATCACCTCTGGATGATTGGCGTAACATTCATTCTTAAGTAGGATACAGACGACGAACATGCTCGCTGTCGTTTGCCACAGACGGCGAGCGGCTCATATGTGATTTTGTAATGATAGCGTTAAGATAGATAGCAAAAACGCGGACGATGCGATTACAATGTTTGTTATTTATGCCTGTTTAAAATGGGGAAAAGAGAGCAAGACGCAGAAAAGTATAGGTGAATGATTGGCAAATAGAAGAAGAGGAAGGATACCATATAAAGGCTTGATTTGTCCGATTCTAGAAATTATAAAAAATGTTTGCGTATGGACGTGGAGACTTACATAGAACTATTGTACATTCTCGAATTGTTGACGCCTGGAATTGTTAAAAAAAATACATTAATGAGAGAAGCGATTACACCAAACGAGAGGCTATCCGATACGTTAAGATTCCTTGCCTCAGGGCAATGATACTTCAAATTCTTGATAAATATTTCACCCCAGCCGGCTGCAGCCCCTCGACTTAATAGTAGTAGAAACATGCTCAGGAATTATTTCTGAACTAAAGCCATTATCTGGTTTTTCCGTTTTTTTTTTATGTTTTTCATTTTGTATTTGCCATAGATAGATAAATAGATTCTTAATGAGGTTTGCACTTCGATTTCATGGTATTTTGTGCCCTCTACTCATCACAGTACCTCATCCACCCCCTGTTCCCTTATTAAACTCAGGGTAGGGTATCTGACATAATTCTAGCTCGTTTTTTATGAACACAATTAACTGCACTATTAGTTTCTGGCTCAAGTATTAGTTTTCTTTGACACACTTGAAATTATTGTGTGAATAACAACGGTAAACTTGTTTGACAAATCATTTTGTTAGGCTATTCTCCAAGAAAAAGGTGAGTTGTCATGTTGTGGCACGATTTTATATATACATATGGACATATAATTGGCGCGTACACCCTTTTTAGGTGTTTGGCCGAGCTCCTCCTCCTATTTGTGGTGTGCGTTTTGATATTGTTCCTCAAATGGAGGGACCTACAGATTCAAGCTGACTCCGAACGGCAGATATTTTTGTGAGGAGCTTTTTCATGGCAGAAATACACTTGGAGGTTTGCCATTGCCTACCGAGGGGCGACCGAGATTCGAACCTACGTTCGCTCTGTGAATTCCGAATGGTAGGCACGCACCAACCCATTCGTCATTCAATTCTGTGCGTCACTACAAGCATTACAAATGGGCCGAAAAGTCACGGATCTAACAAATAAACCACGTTTTGTTTTTTCAAAATTAGCTTTATTCATCAACGTAATTTTCATCAAGAACAACGCACAATCGGTCCAGCGCCGCTCTAACATTTCAATACCACTTTTGTATAGGGTTTTTCAGTAAGAGCGCTTCAACTTTTGAACTTTTTTGAATAAAACACAAACGGTTTGACTTTTTTAACTAATTTTTTTTTTTTATTATCGAGTTTGAAGATATACATTTAAGTATGAAATTCGATTTCTTTTGCATGACCACCGCGTGCACGTTTTACGAAGTCCAATCGTAGAACCCAATTTTCGACCACTCTTTTGCATAAATCGGCCGAAATTCCAGCAATTTCGCGTTCAATATTGGCTCTAGGCTCACAAATCGTCGCCGGCTTGTTACTGTAGACCAATGACTTCACACAACCCTAAAACGGGACGGCTTGTTAAATGGACCGTAAAATGGCCGTAATGCTCTTAAAGTAGCAGCAACAGAACGATTATTTTCATAAAAAATTTGCTCGATTTGCAATCGTTGCTCAAGTGTATAGCGTTCCATGATGAAATGTATACTAATGAAGTTTACAAATGACAAGCGAAAAATAAAAAATATTGCGTCGTTCGCCCTCCCTATCGGAAAAAAGTTGAAGCGCAACTATTGAATTACCCTATAGATGATTTTTCTTTTGACTCAAAATAGGCCTCAGTTTTAGCGATGACCTCTTCACTCGAGCAAAATTTCTCACCGGCGAGCATTTTTTAGGTCTGCGAACAGACAGTAGTCGCTGGGAGCCAAATCTGGCGAATATGGTGGATGTGAGGGTAATTCGAAGTTCAATTCATGTAGTTTTGCCATCGTTTTGATTGACTAGTGGCACGGTGCGTTGTCTTATTTTTGGTCAACAGTGAGCAAACTCAGCACCCTCATAACGAAATGCTCATGCAATATAAAGCCAACAGGTTCTTTTGATATCTTTACGATGTCAGCTCACTCACGCAACTTCACTTTTCGATCATTCAAAATGATTTTGTGAATTTTTTCGATGTTTTTGGTGTTACCGCCTGATTTGTGCACTGTACCGTCCACTTTGAGGCCAGCAAACACTCATAACACTTTTCAAGCCATTGCTTCGTTTGAACGGTGTTTTCCCACATCAAGAAGCAGTGAAAAATTGAAAAGCAAAATTGTTTTTGATCCATTGTTTTGAAAATAACAAAGTTAGCGTTACTTTTAGCGCAAGAACTCACGAACTAATAAATGTAATATCATGAAATTTTAACAGCTGCCTTTTAAGGTTAGTAGCAACTGAAAAAGGGTGAATGGAATGAAACTAGTGCTATCAATGGTTTAGGCGCGGGACTTTTCAGCCCATGTGTTGTAATGACGTACACGCACCTTATCAAAATTATTATTTCTGTCGTAAAACAGTCATTAGAAAGAAATTTGTACGAAAAATTGTCTTTTTTTTGCCCATTAAAATTTCGAGAAACATTTGTGTACATATTTATGTATGTATGTATGAATGTACATTCTTAGTACACTTCTAAATGTTGATATGTGTAGCCATGAATTAATTTTAAGATAAGCGATACAAAGCTGAACGACAGATGTGCCTAACTATATAAATATGTATGTATGTACATATGTACATACTTAATTATATGGATGTACATTTATGCATTTATACATAGGTACATACATACGTATATAAATATGTGCATATGTGTGCAAATATACCTTCCAACTCAAAAACAAAAAAATGTAAAGAAAAAAATCAGTTAAAATTATCGTTCAACTCAATTGACATCCTAAAATATGGGTCAAGTTAATAGGAAACCAAGCGAGTAATTGTAACACGCAAAGAAATTCCATACGGCGGGTCTAACAAAGAAAACAAAATATGTAGTAGACAGTGCATGTAAATAAAAATAGCTCAATATGTATGTACGTATGAGTGCATGAGTACATCTGTGAACGGATGCATACGAAGTGCATACGTATAATATAAAATGTTAATGAAGGCAGAAAACAAGAAATTATAACAGCAACAAAGGCGATAATGCCTGATAATGCGACACATTCAATATCAACAGAGGAATGTTATGCGAATGTAGAGAGGGCAGAGAGTCGGTTATAGGCACGTTGAGCGCCAAGTAAGTATTCTAACAAAGAGTGTAGTCATGTAATACCTACATACGTATATATGTATATACACATGTAGAAGCATGCCTGCAGTCCAAGCTCATAAATATTGCGTATAAATTAATTTTTAATAAATAATAATAGTTCTGTTTACAAAACTCCCTTCCCTCTCGTACTCTACTATGTACATCTTTATATTATTATAAAAACAAAATAGTCCCACTAGACGCGGTTGGTAATGTTTAAAAAAAACTGTGTTGATTCAGAATGTTCAGACGCTTGCATTTAACCGCCTCATCATTTTAACCCTTTTAATTAACGGAATTTTCGTTGGTACTTTCGAAAAGTGCGAACTAAATTGCACCAATAAAAGGTCGCATTTCTGCTTTCAGGGATGGATTTTAGATAACTGGCATAAACATTTCTTTACAAAAAAATTCCAAAAAACGTAATCCAATGACTTTTGTTACTCAATTCACATCAACGTGCCTGTTGGCCATATTTTTGAAAAGCTTCAAAAAAAAAATATTTTTTTTAATAAAATTATCTCCTTAATTTCGTGAGCGTTATTTTTCTTAAGAGCTGCCTATAAGGTTGGTATGTGGCTCCGTGGCGAGCTTGCTAGTGAACGCTAATGTAGCTATGCACTAAGGTCGTGGGTGGCAGTTTGACCCTTAACCGCCGGCAAACCTCGATACAAAAATTTGCATCCCTTTCTGTGTTCTCTAAAAGCCTCATTTAAACAAAATGTGTGCACATAGGTGAAATATATCTTTAATAGTAAATAATTACGATTACACTTGGTTGGTTGGTTGGTTTAAGGGTGACCCCGCATCGGAGTGCCACATAGACCGCAAGTTGGGTCCGTTGTGTTGCCCTAGAGCTCATTATTTTAAATGATTTCCCCACCTAACCGAGATTTTTATTGTAGATTTTGGCCAAAGATATTAATTCGTTTCGAAAATTTGATGAGAGATTCGATTTTCAGGTCCGAGAGTGCTGAAAGATTGTCAATAGTTGGAGAGCCTAGAAGAGCGAGTCGACTTCTGGCTAGACCCGGACAACTGCACAGCAAATGTCTGCTCGATACTTCCTCGTCTTCGTCCTCGCAGTATCTGCACAGGTCGTTTTGAGGAACCCCGAGCCGACGTGCGTGAGTGCCCAAAAGGCAGTGGCCGGTGATAAGAGATGTTATATGCCTTAGTTCGTGTTTCGAAAGACTTATAAGGGTTTTTGTCTGTTTCAGATTGTAGGATGGCCAGATTTGTCTGGTCGTAACGCAAGTAGTTTCCACTCGCCACCTCCGATCAGCAATGCTGTGAAATTCTCGATCGATGAGCATTTTACATGTTGAGAGCGGAATGTGGATTGTGGGTAAGTCACTAACATTTGATTGCGCAGCTCCAGCTCTTGCGAGCTCATCAGCTTTGCAGTTGCCTTC